>JAUJYZ010000204.1:0-12500 GCA_033675265.1 Actinostola sp. cb2023
GCTATTCTACCTGAAATGTCCGCATAAAACATCGTAAGGGATTGATTTCTACGAAATGGAGTTGTAAAAGTTTGAAAAGAGTGAAAGACAACTACAAACAACCAGCATTAGGACAGACCCTGCCGAGTGTCGATATTTGCACTTCTTCTTCGTTTATTACTTTGAAAAATTTGGAAAGTATTCTCAGGAGATGGAATTGATGGCTGTGAGATTGAAAGTGCTGAATTCAACGAAAAAAGAGGATACGATGGCCTCGCTTCATAAAGAAATGTGCTGGAGTTTTTCGCAGTTTTTAAACACGATGAAAAGCTGCTTCAAAACACGTTCAAAGACGAAATCTCTTGTAAACCATTCCTTCAAACACATTGGAATCTCTTTGGATCTAGTTGGTGGCTCGTATTTATTACTTATTACCGTCATGAGTGTTTTAGGAGTTAAAAACAAAACACAGAAAACAAGATTGGTGAAGGTAAGCACAGTTGAGAATTGGTCTTTTTAGCTTTCCTCGATAACATGTTATTTTGTATTTCTAAATACTTACAGGCATTCAAACTTTGCCTTTTTGTATGGAAGTGTGCATGTGATGTTGGAAGGCAAGCGCCCTCCAAGCGAAAAACCATATAAATTCTTGTCAAAGCGGGAAACTTTGAAAGCCTTTAACTTTTGACTTAACTTATCTGCTTGATTCCTTTGAAATGTTCAACTATTTCTAATTTTAGTATGCTCTTTGAAGTTACGATATTTTCGTTTGTCTTCGGTGAAAATTTAAAAGGTCACGTGACAGGTGACACACGCAAAGCTGTAACAAGAATACCATAGTAAAGTAATTGCGCAAATGGAATTTCTTATTTCATTATTTTTATAAAAGTGATATGGAATGCTGTTGGTCAGCGTCAGCGTCGTTGCCATACGGATAGGCGCGCGCATGACGTCAGTGGATGTGCGCGCACATAATTCTGTAAAATGCACAGCAGTTTTTTGAAAGTCTCTTTTGAATAACAATGATTGTTAGTAATAATAATTAAATCTTTCTTATCACAATTTAACATTTGGACACGATCATTGAATCACATCTTCAGCATTCAGAATAGATTTTAGTAAATATGCATTGATTTGTCGAATCGATTTACGTAATGGAATCCAAGTACGCATGCGCATCGTCGTCTCCATGGAGCTCTATGACGTAGACGTTCCACAGATTACTAATTTCCAATCATCTCGATTGAATGCATCACTTTCCGAATCTTTCTACGAGTGAGGACTTCACTGAAACAATTGTAAAAAAAAGTTATTTAAAAGTGTATTTATAACGAAATATGTCTGAGTTACGTTCAAAGGAGCCTGTAGAGTCCATTTATCACCTTCTTGAAAGCGTGGCACAAGATGAGATGTCCCGAGAAATAGATCGTTGTATGTATAAGGCAAGCATGGTTGCTAAAACTACATATGACTGTGAAAGAGTTGTGCCGTCCAATGATGAGCCTCAACGACGCCCTGCCATAACCATGGCCTCGTCAAACAATGGGAATCACAAATATTTACCTACTTGTCATAGCTTCTACGAGAGGCAAGAACCATCGTGTAGCTATTACGATCCCCAAGATATTCACCATCAGAAATTTCTTGAGTCTCTGATATATACAGAGGAAGACGTCAAACCTTCTCCACCGCAGAAGTTAGAAAAAGGTACTTAATTGTGCAATTTCTACTGTGGTGTTTGATAAACTTGACCTTTTTTGAAATTGTAACAAACTTATTTTGATTTGTTTCAATTTCAGATCCCGCCTTCGAAAAGCCGACCAAATACACTGGGAAGGGTAAAGGAAATCCCGACGGATCAACTGTCTTTAAAGGACAATCAGGCAAAACATCGGTACGTAAGATTTTTTCTTTCTCTTTTTACGTTTTTATTTTTAGTACGTGAGATCGGTTCGGTGGCTATTGTGGATGGTAGGTTTTGCGCCGAGACATTTGGTGCAAAACCTATGATTCACCATAACCAAGAAACTCCTTATCCCAGTCAACAGGTGGATGTTATTTCGCAAGGTACAATGTATTTGTTGATTGGTTGGTTGGTTGCTAGGGTAGTCGGTTGGTTGGTTGCTAGGGTAGTCGGTTGGTTGCATTGTTGCTTGGAGATTTTAGGTGGTTATAGGTTATAGGGTTTGCGTCAAGATATTTGCAAATTACGTATGATCGGCACCATAACCATCGACGAGAACCTCATTGCATTCCACAGGTATTGTGGTTTGTTACGGAAGGTACATTGCCTCTGTTGTTGGTTGGTTGGTTGGTTGGTTGGTTGGTTGGTGGTTGGTTGGTTGGTTGGTTGGTTGGTTGGTTGGTTGGTTGGTTGGTTGGTTGGTTGGTTGGTTGGTTGGTTGGTTGGTTGGTTGGTTGGTTGGTTGGTTGGTTT
Source organism: Actinostola sp. cb2023 (assembly GCA_033675265.1). Lineage (NCBI taxonomy): Eukaryota > Metazoa > Cnidaria > Anthozoa > Actiniaria > Actinostolidae > Actinostola > Actinostola sp. cb2023. The sequence goes on from JAUJYZ010000204.1 coordinate 2,417, forward strand.
GGTTGGTTGGTTGGTTTGGTTGGTTGGTTGGTTGGTTGGTTGGTTGGTTGGTTGGTTGGTTGGTTGGTTGCATGGTTGGTTGGTTGGTTGCATGGTTGGTTGGTTGGTTGCATGGTTGGTTGCATGGTTGGTTGGTTGGTTGCATGGTTGGTTGCATGGTTGGTTGGTTGGTTGCATGGTTGGTTGCATGGTTGGTTGCATGGTTGGTTGATTGGTTGCATGGTTGGTTGCATGGTTGGTTGCATGGTTGGTTACATGGTTGGTTGCATGGTTGGTTGCATGGTTGGTTGCATGGTTGGTTGCATGGTTGGTTGCATGGTTGGTTGCATGGTTGGTTGCATGGTTGGTTGCATGGTTGGTTGCATGGTTGGTTGCATGGTTGGTTGCATGGTTGGTTGCATGGTTGGTTGCATGGTTGGTTTGGTTTGGTTGTATGGTTGGTTTTGGTTGCATGGTTGGTTGCATGGTTGGTTGCATGGTTGGTTGCATGGTTGGTTGCATGGTTGGTTGCATGGTTGGCTGTGCTGTGCTGTTGTGTTGTTGGTTGGTTGTATGGTTGCATGGTTGGTTGCATGGTTGGTTGTATGGTTGGTTACATGGTTGGTTACATGGTTGGTTGCATGGTTGGTTGCATGGTTGGTTGCATGGTTGGTTGCATGGTTGGCTGTGCTGTGCTGTTATAATAATAATAATAATAAAACTTTATTTCTACACGGTGTCACATCATTAAAATAAATGCTCTTCCTGAGAGCCGTGTTACATTGTAATAATAAATATATATAATGAATACTAATTATTCTACAAACAACTTTTAAAAATAGCAAGGCTAGTTGTGTTGTTGGTTGGTTGCATGGTTGTAGTTGGATGATTATTTAACAGATAGAAGGCGATCTCAAGCCTTCTATCGGCAGATAGTTGGCGAGGGGCCTTAGTTCCGAGTCAACTATCAGAACCGATAAAAGGCGAGAGTGAGCCTTCTATCTGTTTTAGAATACCACAACTGACTCTATAAAACATATTTTCATTTGTGTTTTCATTTTTATTGAATTTTAAACAACGCGCGCGCTGCCGTCTATCGGATGATAGTATTGAGGTTAGTTTTGAACCAATCGGATTGCGAGTTTCACTATAGTAGGCAGTTGTGGTACTCTAAAAATTTATAGACGGACGGATGCATGGATATGGAGGGAGCCGGGAGGGAAACTTGCTTGGTTCATTGTTCAGCTAGCTATGGTTTATCAAACAAGAGAATCAAGTCCAATATTATTATTTATGAACAGAAAAGTCAAGAAGTGCCATCTTCTCCAACACCGGTGTGCGGCAACTTCTCTTTCTTTAAGAAGAAAGTTGTGCCAAAGATTGAATCAAACGATTCGCCACCAAGGACACCTGTCGATCATGTAAGTAAAGTAAAAACACAGAATAGTGTAGTAAGTGTAATCAATGATTACTCCTTCAGACTTCGATTAGAAACTTAAAGATCATCATTTGTATTGGTTGCATGGTTGGTTGTATGGTTGGTTGTATGGTTGGTCGTATGGTTGGTTGTATGGTTGGTCGTATGGTTGGTCGTATGGTTGGTTTGGTTGCATGGTGCATGGTTGGTTGCATGGTTGGTGCATGGTTGGTTGCATGGTTGGTTGCATGGTTGGCTGTGCTGTGCTGTTTGTTGTTGGTTGGTTGTATGGTTGCATGGTTGGTTGCATGGTTGGTTGTATGGTTGGTTACATGGTTGGTTACATGGTTGGTTGCATGGTTTGGTTGCATGGTTGGTTGCATGGTTGGTTGCATGGTTGGCTGTGCTGTGCTGTTATAATAATAATAATAATAAAACTTTATTTCTACACGGTGTCACATCATTAAAATAAATGCTCTTCCTGAGAGCCGTGTTACATTGTAATAATAAAATATATATAATGAATACTAATTATTCTACAAACAACTTTTAAAAATAGCAAGGCTAGTTGTGTTGTTGGTTGGTTGCATGGTTGTAGTTGGATGATTATTTAACAGATAGAAGGCGATCTCAAGCCTTCTATCGGCAGATAGTTGGCGAGGGGCCTTAGTTCCGAGTCAACTATCAGAACCGATAAAAGGCGAGAGTGAGCCTTCTATCTGTTTTAGAATACCACAACTGACTCTATAAAACATATTTTCATTTGTGTTTTCATTTTTATTGAATTTTAAACAACGCGCGCGCTGCCGTCTATCGGATGATAGTATTGAGGTTAGTTTTGAACCAATCGGATTGCGAGTTTCACTATAGTAGGCAGTTGTGGTACTCTAAAAATTTATAGACGGACGGATGCATGGATATGGAGGGAGCCGGGAGGGAAACTTGCTTGGTTCATTGTTCAGCTAGCTATGGTTTATCAAACAAGAGAATCAAGTCCAATATTATTATTTATGAACAGAAAAGTCAAGAAGTGCCATCTTCTCCAACACCGGTGTGCGGCAACTTCTCTTTCTTTAAGAAGAAAGTTGTGCCAAAGATTGAATCAAACGATTCGCCACCAAGGACACCTGTCGATCATGTAAGTAAAGTAAAAACACAGAATAGTGTAGTAAGTGTAATCAATGATTACTCCTTCAGACTTCGATTAGAAACTTAAAGATCATCATTTGTATTGGTTGCATGGTTGGTTGTATGGTTGGTTGTATGGTTGGTCGTATGGTTGGTTGTATGGTTGGTCGTATGGTTGGTCGTATGGTTGGTTGCATGGTTGGCTGTATGGTTGGTTGTATGGTTGGTCGTATGGTTGGTTGCATGGTTGGTTGTATGGTTGGTCGTATGGTTGGTTGCATGGTTGGCTGTATGGTTGGTTGTATGGTTGGTCGTATGGTTGGTTGCATGGTTGGTTGGTTGGTTGTATGGTTGGTTGTATGGTTGGTTGTATGGTTGGTTGTATGGTTGGTCGTATGGTTGGTTGCATGGTTGGTTGGTTGGTTGGTTGGTTGTATGGTTGGTTGTATGGTTGGTTGTATGGTTGGTTGTATGGTTGGTTGCATGGTTGGTTGTATGGTTTGTTGGTTGGTTATTTCGATTGTGGGTTGGTTGCATGGTTGTATGGTTGGTTGGTTGTATGGTTGGTTGGTTGGTTGGTTGGTTAGTTACATGGTTGGTTGGTTGCATGGTTGATTGGTTTCATGGCTGGTTGGTTGCATGGTTGGTTGTATGGTTGGTTGTAAGGTTGGTTGTATGGTTGGTTGTATGGTTGGTTGTATGGTTGGTTGGTTGGTTGGTTGGTTGGTTGGTTGGTTGGTTGGTTGGTTGGTTGGTTGGTTGGTTGGTTGGTTGGTTGCATGGTTGGTTGCATGGTTGGTTGCATGGTTGGTTGGTTGCATGGTTGCATGGTTGGTTGGTTGCATGGTTGGTTGTATGGTTGGTTGTATGGTTGGTTGTATGGTTGGTTGTATGGTTGGTTGGTTGGTTGGTTGGTTGCATCGTTGGTTGCATGGTTGGTTGCATGGTTGGTTGGTTGCATGGTTGGTTGTATGGTTGGTTGCATGGTTGGTTGCATGGTTGGTTGGTTGGTTGGTTGGTTGCATGGTTGGTTGGTTGCATGGTTGGTTGGTTGCATGGTTGGTTGTATGGTTGGTTGTATGGTTGGTTGTATGGTTGGTTGTATGGTTGGTTGGTTGGTTGCATGGTTGGTTGCATGGTTGGTTGCATGGTTGGTTGGTTGCATGGTTGGTTGTATGGTTGGTTGCATGGTTGGTTGCATGGTTGGTTGGTTGGTTGGTTGGTTGTATGGTTGGTTGTATGGTTGGTTGTATGGTTGGTTGTATGGTTGGTTGGTTGGTTGCATGGTTGGTTGCATGGTTGGTTGCATGGTTGGTTGGTTGCATGGTTGGTTGTATGGTTGGTTGCATGGTTGGTTGCATGGTTGGTTGGTTGGTTGGTTGGTTGTATGGTTGGTTGTATGGTTGGTTGTATGGTTGGTTGCATGGTTGGTTGTATGGTTGGTCGTATGGTTGGTTGCATGGTTGGCTGTATGGTTGGTTGTATGGTTGGTTGCATGGTTGGTTGTATGGTTGGTTGGTTGGTTGGTTGCATGGTTGGTTGGTTGTATGGTTGGTTGCATGGTTGGTGGGTTGCATGGTTGGTTGGTTGGTTGGTTGCATGGTTTGTTGGTTGTATGGTTGGTTGCATAGTTGGTGGGTTGCATGGTTGGTTGTATGGTTGGTTGTATGGTTGGTTGGTTGGTTGGTTGTATGGTTGGTTGTATGGTTGTAAGGTTGGTTGTATGGTTGGTTGTAAGGTTGTAAGGTTGGGTGTATGGTTGGGTGTATGGTTGGTTGTATGGTTAGTTGTATTGTTTGTTTGTTGGTTGGTTAGTTCCATGGTTGGTTGTATTGTTGGTTGTATGGTTGGTTGTAATGTTTGTTGGTTGGTTGCATGGTTGGTTGGTTAGTTATAGCGTGGTTTCTTAGTGTAATTAAATTGTTATTATAAATGGATAGACGGACGGATGCATGGATATGGAGGGAGGGAAGGAAACTTGCTTGGTTCATTGTTCAGCTAGCTATGGTTTATCAAACAAGAGAATCAAGTCCAATATTATTATTTATGAACAGAAAAGTCAAGAAGTGCCATCTTCTCCAACACCGGTGTGCGACAACTTCTCTTTCTTTAAGAAGAAAGTTGTGCCAAAGATTGAATCAAACGATTCGCCACCAAGGACACCTGTCGATCATGTAAGTAAAGTAAAAACACAGAATAGTGTAGTAAGTGTAATCAATGATTACTCCTTCAGACTTCAATTAGAAACTTAAAGATCATCATTTGTATTACATTGTCGACGAGAAGTACTGAACTGTACAAGGAAAGCAGGCCAGGCAGCACTGAACGAACACACAATTTAATCATGAAAATCCCATGGGCCTAAACGAAGAAAGAGAGAAAACATTGACCCCGATGAGATTCTGATCCCCGGCGTATCTCAGGAACTGAGCTGCTATTGCTCTAATAGCTTATCTAATATGCCAGACTTGGAGTTACATAGCCTGCGTAGTGGTGCACGGGACGGGAAAATGGAGGGGAGGTGGAGGAGAGGAGAGGGGATTGACATGTCAGTACTCGTTTGATCGGTGACATACAATTGAATCAGTTGAATGGAAGACTTTATTTTGTATAGTTAGTTGGTGGTTGGTTGGTTGGTTGGTTGTATGAGATTGGTTGTATGAGATTGGTTGTATGGTTGCATGGTTGGTTGCATGGTTGGTTGTGTGGTTATTTGCATGGTTGGTTGGTTGGTTGGTTGTATGGTTGGTTGCATTTTCATTGTTTTGTACACGACCCCACAAGCTTTTCAGCTTTAATTTTAATCGTGGATAAATAAAGTTATTGTATTGTATGGTATTGTATTGTATTGCATGGTTGGTTGTATGGTTGGTTGCATGGTTGGTTGTTTGGTTGGTTGCATGGTTGGTTGTAGAGAGACAAAGTTTCTGTTACAGTGGAGCAGCTGCCTGGAATTCTCTGCCACTAAATAAGCGAGAATCCCCTAGCCTTGCTAGTTTTAAAAGTTCTTTATAGGTTATATTAATAGTATTCATTATATATTTAATATTTCAATGTAACACGGCTCTCAGGAAGAGCATTTATTTTATGATGTAGACACCGTGTGAAAATAACGTTTATTATTATTATGGTTGGTTTGCATGGTTGGTTGCATGGTTGGTTGTATGGTTGGTTGTATGGTTGGTTGCATGATTGGTTGGTTGGTTGCATGTTTGGTTGCATGGTTGGTTGCATGGTTGGTTGCATGGCCGGTTGGTTGGTTGGTTGCATGGTTGATTGGTTGGTTGCATGGTTGTATGGTTGGTTGCATGGTTGGTTGTATGGTTGGTTGTATTGTTAGTTGCATGGTTAGTTGGTTGGTTGGTTGGTTGGTTGGTTGGTTTGGTTGTATGGTTTGGTTAGTTGGTTGTTGTGCATGGTTGGTTGGTTGCATGGTTGGTTGGTTGGTTGGTTGGTTGGTGGTTGGTTGGTTGGTTGGTTGGTTGGTTGGTTGGTTGGTTGGTTGGTTGGTTGGTTGGTTGGTTGGTTGGTTGCATGGTTGGTTGGTTGGTTGGTTGCATGGTTGGTTGTATGGTTGGTTGCATGGTTGGTTGTTTGTTTGGTTGCATGGTTGGTTGCATGGTTGGTTGCATGGTTGGTTGCATGGTTGGTTGCATGGTTGGTTGCATGGTTGGTTGCATGGTTGGTTGTATGGTTGGTTACATGGTTGGTTACATGGTTGGTTGCATGGTTGGTTGCATGGTTGGTTGCATGGTTGGTTGCATGGTTGGTTGCATGGTTGGTTGCATGGTTGGTTGCATGGTTGGCTGTGCTGTGCTGTTGTGTTGTTGGTTGGTTGGTTGTATGGTTGCATGGTTGGTTGCATGGTTGGTTGGTTGGTTGCATGGTTGTAGTTGGATGATATTTAACAGATAGAAGGCGAACTCAAGCCTTCCATCGGCAGATAGTTGGCGAGGGGCCTTAGTTCCGAGTCAACTATCAGAACCGATAAAAAGCGAGAGTGAGCCTTCTATCTGTTTTAGAATACCACAACTGACTCTATAAAACATATTTTCATTTGTGTTTTCATTTTTATTGAATTTTAAACAACGCGCGCGCTGCCGTCTATCGGATGATAGTATTGAGGTTAGTTTTGAACCAATCGGATTGCGAGTTTCGCTATAGTAGGCAGTTGTGGTACTCTAAAAATGGATAGACGGACGGATGCATGGATATGGAGGGAGGGAAGGAAACTTGCTTGGTTCATTGTTCAGCTAGCTATGGTTTATCAAACAAGAGAATCAAGTCCAATATTATTATTTATGAACAGAAAAGTCAAGAAGTGCCATCTTCTCCAACACCGGTGTGCGGCAACTTCTCTTTCTTTAAGAAGAAAGTTGTGCCAAAGATTGAATCAAACGATTCGCCACCAAGGACACCTGTCGATCATGTAAGTAAAGTATAAACACAGAATAGTGTAGTAAGTGTGATCAATGATTACTCCTTCAGACTTCAATTAGAAACTTAAAGATCATCATTTGTATTACATTGTCGACGAGAAGTAACTGTACAAGGAAAGCAGGCCTGGCAGCACTGAACGAACACACAATTTAATCATGAAAATCCCATGGGTCTAAACGAAGAAAGAGAGAAAACACTGACCCCGATGAGATTCTGATCCCCGGCGTATCTCAGGAACTGAGCTGCTATTGCTCTAATAGCTTATCTAATATGCCAGACTTGGAGTTACATAGCCTGCGTAGCGGCGCACGGGACGGGAAAATGGAGGGGAGGGGGAGGGATTTGCTACACAGAATAGTGTAGTAAATGTGATCAATGATTACTCCTTCAGACTTCGATTAGAAACTTAAAGATCATCATTTGTATTACATTGGTCGTATGGTTGGTCGTATGGTTGGTTGTATGGTTGGTTGTATGGTTGGTCGTATGGTTGGTTGGTTGGTTGGTTGGTTGGTTGGTTGGTTGTTGGTTGGTTGCATGGTTGGTTGTATGGTTGGTTGTATGGTTGGTTGTATGGTTGGTCGTATGGTTGGTTGCATGGTTGGTTGGTTGCATGGTTGGTTGCATGGTTGGTTGTATGGTTGGTTGCATGGTTGGTTGTATGGTTGGTCGTATGGTTGGTTGCATGGTTGGTTGGTTGGTTGGTTGGTTGGTTGGTTGGTTGGTTGGTTGGTTGGTTGGTTGGTTGGTTGGTTGGTTGGTTGGTTGGTTGTATGGTTGGTTGTATGGTTGGTTGTATGGTTGGTTGCATGGTTGGTTGTATGGTTTGTTGGTTGGTTATTTCGATTGTGGGTTGGTTGCATGGTTGTATGGTTGGTTGGTTGGTTGGTTGTATGGTTGGTTGGTTAGTTACATGGTTGGTTGGTTGCATGGTTGGTTGGTTTCATGGCTGGTTGGTTGCATGGTTGGTTGTATGGTTGGTTGTAAAGTTGGTTGTATGGTTGGTTGTATGGTTGGTTGGTTGGTTGGTTGGTTGCGTGGTTGGTTGGTTGTATGGTTTGTTGTATGGTTGGTTGTATGGTTGGTTGGTTGGTTGGTTGGTTGCATGGTTTGTTGGTTGCATGGTTGGTTGCATGGTTGGTGGGTTGCATGGTTTGGTTGTATGGTTGGTTGTATGGTTGGTTGGTTGTATGGTTGGTTGTATGGTTGGTTGTATGGTTGGTTGTAAGGTTTGTTGGTTGGTTGGTTGGTTGGTTGGTTGGTTGGTTGGTTGGTTGGTTGGTTGGTTGGTTGGTTGGTTGGTTGGTTGGTTGGTTGGTTGGTTGGTTGGTTGGGTTGGTTGGTTGGTTGGTTGGTTGGTTGGTTGGTTGGTTGGTTGGTTGGTTGGTTGGTTGGTTGGTTGGTTGGTTGGTTGCATGGTTGGTTGTATGGTTGGTTGCATGGTGGTTGGTTGGTTGCATGGTTGGTTGCATGGTTGGTTGGTTGCATGGTTGGTTGGTTGCATGGTTGGTTGTATGGTTGGTTGGTTGGTTGGTTGTATGGTTGGTTGTATGGTTGGTTGTATGGTTGGTTGTATGGTTGGTTGTATGGTTGGTTGTAAGGTTGGTTGTATGGTTGGTTGTATGGTTGGTTGTATGGTTGGTTGTATGGTTGGTTGCATGGTTGGTTGGTTGCATGGTTGGTTGCATGGTTGGTTGGTTGCATGGTTGGTTGGTTGCATGGTTGGTTGCATGGTTGGTTGTATGGTTGGTTGTATGGGTTGTATGGTTCGTTGAAAGGTTGGTTGTATGGTTGGTTGTATGGTAATAATATGGTTGTATGGTTGGTTGTATTGTTTGTTGGTTGGTTGGTTAGTTGATTGGTTGCATGGTTGGTTGTATGGTTGGTTGGTTGGTTGCATGGTTGGTTGGTTAGTTGGTTGCATGGTTGGTTGTATGGTTGGTTGCATGGTTGGTTGTTTGTTTGGTTGCATGGTTGGTTGCATGGTTGGTTGCATGGTTGGTTGCATGGTTGGTTGCATGGTTGGTTGCATGGTTGGTTGCATGGTTGGTTGCATGGTTGGTTGTATGGTTGGTTACATGGTTGGTTACATGGTTGGTTGCATGGTTGGTTGCATGGTTGGTTGCATGGTTGGTTGCATGGTTGGTTGCATGGTTGGTTGCATGGTTGTTGCTGTGCTGTGCTGTTGTTGTGTTGTTGTTGGTTGTATGGTTGCATGGTTGGTTGCATGGTTGGTTGGTTGGTTGCATGGTTGTAGTTGGATGATTATTTAACAGATAGAAGGCGAACTCAAGCCTTCCATCGGCAGATAGTTGGCGAGGGGCCTTAGTTCCGAGTCAACTATCAGAACCGATAAAAAGCGAGAGTGAGCCTTCTATCTGTTTTAGAATACCACAACTGACTCTATAAAACATATTTTCATTTGTGTTTTCATTTTTATTGAATTTTAAACAACGCGCGCGCTGCCGTCTATCGGATGATAGTATTGAGGTTAGTTTTGAACCAATCGGATTGCGAGTTTCGCTATAGTAGGCAGTTGTGGTACTCTAAAAATGGATAGACGGACGGATGCATGGATATGGAGGGAGGGAAGGAAACTTGCTTGGTTCATTGTTCAGCTAGCTATGGTTTATCAAACAAGAGAATCAAGTCCAATATTATTATTTATGAACAGAAAAGTCAAGAAGTGCCATCTTCTCCAACACCGGTGTGCGGCAACTTCTCTTTCTTTAAGAAGAAAGTTGTGCCAAAGATTGAATCAAACGATTCGCCACCAAGGACACCTGTCGATCATGTAAGTAAAGTATAAACACAGAATAGTGTAGTAAGTGTGATCAATGATTACTCCTTCAGACTTCAATTAGAAACTTAAAGATCATCATTTGTATTACATTGTCGACGAGAAGTAACTGTACAAGGAAAGCAGGCCTGGCAGCACTGAACGAACACACAATTTAATCATGAAAATCCCATGGGCCTAAACGAAGAAAGAGAGAAAACACTGACCCCGATGAGATTCTGATCCCCGGCGTATCTCAGGAACTGAGCTGCTATTGCTCTAATAGCTTATCTAATATGCCAGACTTGGAGTTACATAGCCTGCGTAGCGGCGCACGGGAC
>JAUJYZ010000204.1:17500-227500 GCA_033675265.1 Actinostola sp. cb2023
CCCGCGTGATACATGGTGCCGTTATCCTGCGTGATGCATTGTGCCGTGATCCCGCGTGATGCATGGTGCCGTGATCCCGCGTGATGCATGGTGCCGTGATCCCGCGTGATACATGGTGCCGTTATCCTGCGTGATGCATTGTGCCGTGATCCCGCGTGATGCATGTGCCGTGCCGTGATCCCGCGTGATGCATGGTGCCGTGCCGTGATCCCGCGTGATGCATGGTGCCGTGATCCCGCGTGATGCATGGTGCCGTGCCGTGATCCCGCGTGATGCATGGTGCCGTGCCGTGATCCCGTGATCCCGCGTGATGCATGGTGCCGTGATCCCGCGTGATGCATTCCGCGTGATGCATGGTGCCGTGCCGTGATCCCGCGTGATGAACGGTGCCGTGACAGTGCCGTGATCCCGCGTGATGCATGGTGCCGTGACAGTGCCGTGATCCCGCGTGATGCATGGTGCCGTGCCGTGATCCCGCGTGATGAACGGTGCCGTGACAGTGCCGTGATCCCGCGTGATGCATGGTGCCGTGCCGTGATCCCGCGTGATGCATGGTGCCGTGACAGTGCCGTGATCCCGCGTGATGCATGGTGCCGTGACAGTGCCGTGGCCGTGATGAGAGAGTGACATTGCCGCGTGTCGTGGTTTTTCACATACGAAATCGGCTCCTCTAAGCGATCTATCAGTTACCCAGTTACGGTCACTAAGTTGATCATCGAAGGAAATACGATATCTCAGAGAACTGACATGCAATACGATCTGTTAACATAACATATTCTCTTGGTTCTGAATGCTATTGTTTGCTTGCAGTTCTATGAGGATGTAGAGGTACAGGCACCACCATCACCCTCTCCCCCTGAACCTGAGCCAATTAAGAAGCGCAATGGTCGTCTAAGCTGCCTTAGCTTCCTTTGCTTTGGTTGCCGCAAGGAGGCGTAAATCTATTTGGATGCCGTTTTTCATATTTAAGGTAACTAGATTTGTTATGCTTCAAGGTAACTAATCGACGTATTGTACACAAACATTGTGCAATATTTAGATAAAACTGAGTGGGTTAAACGCGTACGTACCTTTGCGTAAACCGTGCGTATTCTGTTACGTATGCGTAATGCATACATATGCATCCTATGTTATTGTGCAATGTTTATGTTAAAACTGAGTGGGTAACGCATACGTACCTTTGCGTAAACATTGCGTATCCTGTTACGTATGCGTAATGCATACATATGCATCCTATGTTGTGCAATGTTTATGTTAAAACTGAGTGGGTAACGCATACGTACCTTTGCGTAAACATTGCGTATCCTGTTACGTATGCGTAATGCATACATATGCATCCTATGTTATTGTGCAATGTTTATGTTAAAACTGAGTGGGTAACGCATACGTACCTTTGCGTAAACATTGCGTATTCTGTTACGTATGCGTAATGCATACATATGCATCCTATGTTATTGTGCAATGTTTATGTTAAAACTGAGTGGGTAACGCATACGTACCTTTGCGTAAACATTGCGTATCCTGTTACGTATGCGTAATGCATACATATGTATCTTATGTTATTGTGCAATGTTTATATTAAAACTGAGTGGGAAACGCGTACGTACCTTTGCGAAAACCGTGCGTATTCTGTTACGTATGCGTAATGGATATGTGTACATCTTATGTTATTGCGCAACATTGTTCGTCAACCTTGCATGATAACGCTATACGTACATACATAAACCGTGGCGGGAAATGCGTACCTTTGTATTACTCGTGCACGTACAGTATTGCGTATACGTGAGGCTGAAGTGCGCGCGAGTCTTGCGTTGTTGCATAAATGTTAAAATTATTTACATAAATTTAGCTTATATTAAATTATTACTATTATGTACTATTACTACTATTATATAACTACTATTATTACTATTATGTACTACTATTATTACTATTATTATATTATTACTACTATTATTATTATATTACTATTATTATTATTTACTATTATATTACTATTATTACTACTATTATATACTATTATTACTATTATTACTATTATTACTATTATTACTATTATTACTTATTACTATTATTACTATACTATTATTACTATTATTACTATTATTATATTACTATACTATTATATTATTTATTATATTACTATTATTACTATTATTACTATTATATTATTATTATATTACTATTATTACTATTATTACTTATTATTATTACTATTATTACTATTATATTACTATTATTACTATTATTACTATTATTACTATTATTATTACTATTATATTACTATTATTACTACTATTATATACTATTATACTATTATATTACTATTATTATACTATTATATTACTATTATTACTATTATTACTACTATTATATTACTATTATTACTACTATTATTACTATATTACTATTACTACTATTATTACTATTATTATCCAAGTACTAAACTTGAATTACTGGGTTTCTTGTTTTGCAGATTCATCTTTCTACTTATTTTTTAAATTCCAAACAAATCAGTATTTACAATATTTCCATATCAGTACAAGTTTATATAATTATAACTTCATATGCTAATAATATTATCTTGTTGAATTACTGCTGGAATGGCTGATCGAGCAGAATATCATTATTTTAGTCACTCAATCATTCAACTTTGTGCATTGTTAAGCTCGTTGTCTTGCTTTTACAAATTAACTGATCTTGACTTGGTGGAGTACTGAGTTACTGTCTGAATGTTTAGGTTGATCTTATGACAAAATTGTGGTTTAAGACAGAACAGTGAAACGAGCTAAACATAACTGATGAATGTATTTATGTACGTACGCTTGTAAGAATGTCCAGTTTGTTTCACCGTATACTTTAATCAGAACAGCAACAGGCCTAGGAAACAGTGACAATGACAAGAATGACAGTTACAGTGTGACAGTGAGACTGTGACAGTGAGTGTGACATTGACTGCAGTGAGTTTGACATCAAGTGCAGTGAGTTTGACATCAAGTGCCGCAGTGAGTTTGATGTACGTCAAGTGCAGTGAGTTTGACATCAAGTGCAGTGAGTTTGACATCAAGTGCAGTGAGTTTGATGTCAAGTGCAGTGAGTTTGACATCAAGTGCAGTGAGTTTGACATTGAGTATAATTGTCACATTTAAACACGAAAGACATCGTTGAGCTAGGATTCTCATTCTAAAGCTGTAGATATAGTGTACCAGTGAGAGACAGTAAGATACATAATGTTTACATCATTAAAAAATGAGTGGTCTTTCTGTTTCATAGATACAGATACAAGCCAAAGTTAAAACATCTTCTAAATCTCCATCCCAATTTACATTTATCTAAAATTCCAAACAAATGATGCAAGAAAATCACAACACTTCCTTGTGAAGGTACTAATTGTGACATCACTATCATCACCTCAACGCATCCCACATTTGAAATAGACATTCTATTTGAGAGAGGTCTTGCATTCGTAAGTAGGAAGCCGTAAGGATTATCGAAACTTTCTGTCGGTGCTGTGCAAAGGTCAATGATACGACACTAATTGAAACCTTTGCATGACCTGTGTTACAGGCAATCAGTCTTATCACTGATAAAGAACTGATTTAATTAAACATCAGTGTCTTTATCAGTAACATCTATTTCATAAAAGTTGTCAAGGACATCAGTCCATAGGCGATAGGTTACATGTTGTTCCAAGACCGAACTGCATCATATTTAAATAGATAGTTCAAATAAATTATAAATAAATAGTTAAAGTAATATAAATAAATAATTATATCTAGCTATCCATCCACACATACATACATACTATATAGATAATACATCCATCCATATATCCATATCCATACATATATAGATATACATACAATATATATCCATCCATCCATGCATCCATCCATCCATCCATCCATCCACACATATATAGATAATACATACAATATATATCTACATCCATATATCCATCCATGCATCCATCCATCCATCCATCCACACATATATAGATAATACATACAATATATATCTACATCCATATATCCATCCATGCATCCATCCATCCATCCATCCACACATACATACATAGATAATACATACAATATATATCTACATACATATATCCATCCATGCATCCATGCATCCATGAATCCACACATATATAGATGATACATACAATATATATACATATCTACATACATATATCCATCCATGCATCCATGCATCCATCGTCATCCATCCACTATCCATATATAGATAATACATAAAAATATATCTATCTACATCCATATCCATCCATCCATGCATCCATTGCATACATCATATATCATGCATCCATCCATCCACATCTATACATACACATACCATATATAATCCACATGCACCCATGCATCCATCTATCCATCTATATCCATCTCATACATACAATATATCATACATCCATCCATGTACCCATGCATCCATCTATCCATCCATCCACACATACATAGATAATACATACAATATATATCTACATACATGTACCCATCCATGCATCCATCCATCTATCCATACATACATACATGCGTCCATCGTCTGTCCTTGTCCATCTATCCATATAGATAATACATAAAATATATCTCTACATACATATATCCATCCATCCATCCATCCATCCATCCATCCATCCATCCATCCATCCATCCATCCATCCATCCATCCATCCATCCATCCATCCATCCATCCATCCATCCATCCATCCATCCATCCATCCATCCATCCATCCATCCATCCATCCATCCATCCATCCATCCATCCATACATATCCATCCACAATATATCCATACATCCATCCATCCATCCACCCATCCATCCATGCATCCATCCATCCATCCATCCATCCACACATACATAGATAATACAATATATTAAAAATTGTGAAGTTACTGTGGGGGGTGGTGCGATATCTTAACAGGAAGCTTGCTAGTCTGTGCTTGATGGACTGACCTTTCAATACAATATATCTCTACATACATATATCCATCCATGCACCCATCCATCCATCCATCCACACATACATAGATAATACAATATATCTCTACATACATCTATATCCATCCATGCACCCATGCATCCATCTATCCATCCATCCACACATACATAGATAATACAATATATCTCTACATACATATATCCATCCATGCACCCATGCATGCATGCATCCATCCACACATACATAGATAATACAATATATCTCTACATACATCTATATCCATCCATGCACCCATGCACCCATGCATCCATTTATCCATCCATCCACACATACATGGATAATACAATATATCTCTACATACATATATCCATCCATGCACCCATGCATCCATCTATCCATCCATCCACACATACATAGATAATACAATATATCTCTACATGCATATATCCACCCATGCACCCATGCATCCATCTATCCATCCACACATACATAGATAATACAATATATTTCTACATACATATATCCACCCATGCACCCATGCATGCATCTATCCATCCACACATACATAGATAATACAATATATCTCTACATACATATATCCATCCATGCACCAATGCATCCATCTATCCATCCACACATACATAGATAATACAATATATCTCTACATACATATATCCATCCATGCATCCATCTACATGATTTTATACATCTTCACACATGATAATTCTGATACAATTATATTTGCAACCGTACTGTATGGGAATTAAGAGAGAAGTTCTCTTAATATGAAGCAAAATCGTAAATATTCGGCCAGTTTCAAAAAATCGATTTCCCTCATAATTTGTTTCTAGGTAGCCCTAGGGTAGGGGTGATTCGTAGTGTAATTTGTTTATCATAAATAACTTTTCTTTTTGAGAAAAATCCAAAAGTTCATATATGCCGTCTCAGGCCAGAAATTAGGGACCTTACGCACGAGAAAATTCTAGGACGGGAACGTGATGACGACAGCGCGCGCACTGACGAATAACGGCTCCAAACGAACGTTGACGTCCGTGACGGCAATCTACGACGGCACTTCACCTGTTTTCACGTCGTAGATTGCCGTCGCGGACGTCAACGTTCGTTTTGAGCCGTTATTCGTCAGTGCGCGCGCTGTCGTCCTCACGTTCCCGTCCTAGAATTTTCTCTTGCGTAAGGTCCCTATTGACCAAAATATACACTGGTCAACCGTGACTCGTAACTTGTCTCGTGGTCCATAAAAACACAAACCTAGACCATTTTAAGTCCAGAATCCCTAAAAGGATGTGTTTCTTGCTTACCAGAGCTTAATAGTTTGTTCTTATCTTAATCACGGAAGAGGAATATTGTCCGCGAAAAGGGCATATTTTTTAAATTGACAAAACTCTGATTTAGGACCAAATTTCAAATATTTTTTTTACCATGTGCCATAGCTCAAATTTTTTTCTAACGTCGTATGTGGTTTCTTTAAATGTTGTTTTAAAACATACTTGATAACTGACTTGGGTTATTTTATCTGCGCTCCAAAACAAGCCTTTGAATATGACCAATTTTCATGAAACTTTGTGGTTGCTATGGCAACAACAAGCCCGTAACGAGTCAATAAAATGCTATTGTATGATTAATCGTATATTCAAATAATAAATACAAGTTAGAAGAAGGTTTTAGTAAGTAAGACAATATTTATAGCTATCTAAAATGCACTTTTAATCAATTTTGGAATACATTTCTTAATATCTACTGAATAAATCAGCGGCTAATTATTCCAGTCTTGATTATTCCAGTCTTGTCACAAACGTGACAAGTGGAGGCACTTCAACACACTCTCAATCCTCTAATTTCACTCTTTATAGGCACTACTTCGTTAGCAATAAAATTGTTAACATTATTCTTTTTGGAAATCGTAATATCGTGCATGAATATTTTCTTTGTGGGATCATTGTACAATCCGGCAGGTCCAGTTGCGAAAATGAACACTAATTAGTAATGATAAAAATCTGCCACTGTACCGTGTGACACGACCATGCATGACATTTTCTATGGATCGAATAGTTCAAAATTACCATGGAATGACATCAAACCATTTTGGTGGATCTCTATTTCATTTCAGAACTCATATCACTTTTATGAGCATTATATTCAAGAGCCTTTGCACTGAGAAGTTTTATAATACAGTTGAACCTCCATGAGAGACCACCTCCCGTAGGAGACCACCTCTCATGAGCGACCGCTTCTCAAAGCACCGTTTTGTCTCTCGGTCAGAGCACTATATTTGTAACCTCTCGTAGAAGTCCACCTCTCTTAGGAGACCGCGACTACTTTTTGAGAGTATACGAACTGGGAATTTCTCTGTAATTTTACCTCGGAGATCACGCAAAAAATCATTTTAAACTGTATCGAAGTCGGGACAGCTTAGACCTTAACCAAGGTATCGATGTTCTTGTGTCCCCATTAAAAGTATATGTGAGATTAAACATTACTTAGATTTGGGCTTCCCGTGGAGTACCTCCCATGAGAGACCACCTCCCATAGGCGACCACTTTTTCTTGCACGAAGGGTGGTCGCCTACGGGAGGTTCAACTGTATTTGTTTATTTGTTTATTTATATAAAGCACCATTAAACAGTCAATATTTAGTTAGAACTGCATGAACGTGAAAACAATGTGATGGTGCATCTTTGCCTCCTGACTGTTGTTGCAGACCACTTCCTGGTCTGGTACACGGTGGTATACAGTGGTAAACGTCTGGTACACGGTGTAGTGAAATTTGGGAATGTCAGTTCTAATGATACCAAAATACTTTAATTTGAGTCGAAAAAGGATTTTGTTTTCCACAACAATTAATACATACCACAGCAGGCCCGTAGCAAGGAGAAAAGTATTGTGAGGGCACAATCCGGACGAGCGGCGAAGGTCCGGGCTCCTAGCGGAGGCATGGTCCCCCGAAACGTTTTGAGGTATATAGGGTCTCTGAAATAGCATTTCCTGCTTTGTGAGAGTAGTTTCCAGGAAGTTTAAACTGAAAGAAAATTGATCTTGTGGCCGAATTGTAAGGAATTTGCTGAGGGGCTGCATACGTGTAAATCATATGTACATAATGATGTGTGTTTCTAATTGTTGTCAATTCGGCCGGTGTTCAATTCTTTCAAGTAAATATCAAGTGAAACTTTTTATAAGGAGAAAACAAGTGATCTTCCCTTTTCATACTTCCAAAATCAAGCGAATCGCCCCAAAATCCTACGACCCCCCCCCCCCCCACCAAGATAAAAGACTCCCCCCCCCCCCCCCCCCCCCCCCCCCCCACTATTAGGAAGGGGATAAATTTGCAGCATTGTTTATCACTGAAGATGGTGGTAAGAATTTTTCTTGTTAGTGTTGGTGTAGGTTTTCTTTCGTCCAAAAACAGAATAATTTGAGGATTTTTTTCCAAAATCACCCAACCCTTCACTCAAAAGTTAAATGCATGGAAGGCCCCTTAGGGAGGTACAGCTAAACAAAACAGTTCATTGCCGATATGATTGAGCCGTGACCAGAGCCATTGTAACGCGTTGTTCAAATTACTTTCTGATTTGACCTATTCTCAACATAATTTTGAGCCCCTAGCTCCTCCCCCTCCCACCTTCTCCCAAATATACCGTAGTCGGTAATGTGATGATATACCGTACTTTAATGGAATACACAACGGTCCGATACTCGTTACTCATGCATAGTACAATACGGTTTATCGGTATTACCATATAAACTTACCATGTTCTTCGGACTGATCATGACGTTCCTACTATATTTGCTTGAATTGTCGGATGGTAAAGGTTTTTGCTGCGAGCCTCCAGGCGAGCAGCGAAACTAATCGTGACGGAGTTCCTGTGTCATGTGTGGTCGTGTGGGATCTGGGCACTTATGTGGATGCGGCGAGAGTCGAGACTGCATTTCACGGAGTTTGTGGGTTTGTGTGTGGATGGAGATGATTTTGTGAGCCCGGTACTTTTGATCAGCGCACACTCACAACACGTTCAATCGATTATATTTATACTGGTTGGAGTATCGTTTATTTTTCGCTGATTCAAGCCAGGAAAGTGTTTGTTTTCTACAAATCTATTATGTCAAATGCAACTTTATTCATTGTTGGAAGCATTCGTCAGGGTCATGAACAATTTAGTGACATTTCAAGGGGAAGACAATGTTCTTTTATGAGTTTTCAGTGCTCAGTCACGTCCAGTATCCACAATGAAGTACATAAGCTTAAGTTTATACTTCGGCTACAGTCGATCAGAGCCGGTTGACCGAAGGAGACAGCATGTACTTGAATGCTTTTGAAAGACACAGTTAGTATCCCCGATGCTGTCGCTGACCTACATGTATCTACCTGATCGAGCTCGTTGGTCTTCGTCAAACCAATCCGGCCCATGCCATTGCCATTGGCATTGAGGCAACTACTGAATCAAATTATACGATCCATCCTGATGTTCTTTTATCTTCTACAAGTGTGCTATGAGGCTTCGACATCTTTCCTGATATCTGGCCAGTATTAACATTGTATATAATATACACCAAACACAATTCTCTATTTCATTGAATCCATATTTGTATTAATTACTGCATATCAGTAGAGTACAAACTATTAACAGTGTGCAACATAAATAGTGCAAAGTATTGCATGCTTTTAGTGCTGGTACATGTCTATAGCTGTCTGTCAATGACCACATTATTATAGTGTTAGCATTTGTATATAGAATCCATATTTGTATTAATTACTGCATATCAGTACAAACTTTATGCAATGGTGAGAATAAAAGTGATCACTGACTGCTGAAAGTCTAGCTCTCTGTCTATGACCAGATTGTTATAGTGTTAGCATTTAAGCAACACCATACTGCATTTTTTCGCAGCACTTCACTTGCAAATGCAACGACTAGTTAGTTTAATAACATACGTAATATTCGTAAGTGGCTTTTGATAAGCAACTAAAAACGAAGCAATTAGATCAAATGTGCGAAATGCATGGCAGGGTGTGGTACCTTACCCGACCACACCCCCCCCCCCCCCCCCCCCCTCCTCCTCCCCTCATTTCCCAGTCTACCATTCCATCTAATTGTAATGCTGTTAATTTTGTTTGATTCCAACGCTTATTTTGGAGAGTTGAGTAATAATATAATAAAGTATTTAAATTTCAAAACAATGTTATCTCCGATCCTACACAACACCTCAATCAACGATATTCACAAACGGCGCATCACGCAATGTGTGATTGTATAGTGATCCCACACACAAAAATATGGACAGTATTAACGATTTCCAAAAAGAATAATGTTAACAATTTTATTGCTAACGAAGTAGTGCCTATAAAGAGTGAAATTAGAGGATTGAGAGTGTGTTGAAGTGCCTCCACTTGTCACGTTTGTGACAAGACTGGAATAATCAAGACTGGAATAATTAGCCGCTGATTTATTCAGTAGATATTAAGAAATGTATTCCAAAATTGATTAAAAGTGCATTTTAGATAGCTATAAATATTGTCTTACTTACTAAAACCTTCTTCTAACTTGTATTTATTATTTGAATATACGATTAATCATACAATAGCATTTTATTGACTCGTTACGGGCTTGTTGTTGCCATAGCAACCACAAAGTTTCATGAAAATTGGTCATATTCAAAGGCTTGTTTTGGAGCGTAGATAAAATAACCCAAGTCAGTTTTCAAGTATATTTTAAAACAACATTTAAAGAAACCACATACGACGTTAGAAAAAAATTTGAGCTATGGCACATGGTAAAAAAAATATTTGAAATTTGGTCCTAAATCAGAGTTTTGTCAATTTAAAAAATATGCCCTTTTCGCGGACAATATTCCTCTTCCGTGATTAAGATAAGAACAAACTATTAAGCTCTGGTAAGCAAGAAACACATCCTTTTAGGGATTCTGGACTTAAAATGGTCTAGGTTTGTGTTTTTATGGACCACGAGACAAGTTACAAGTCACGGTTGACCAGTGTATATTTTGGTCAATTTCTAGCCTGAGACGGCATATATGAACTTTTGGATTTTTCTCAAAAAGAAAAGTTATTTATGATAAACAAATTACACTACGAATCATCCCTACCCTAGGGCTATCTAGAAACATATTATGAGAGAAATCGATTTTTTGAAACTGGCGACACAATTCTCCATATTTACAGAAAGTCTCTCTTAAAATGGCTTGCATTTGGTTCGACATTGTAATTCCCGTACAGTACGGCTGCTCCTGATCATATTGTATCTATTACATACATATATCCATCCATACATATAGAGTCATTTTCATATGATTGGGAAACCTATGGTACCGTGACACTCAATTGGCTTCCTTTCTAAACCAATCAAAAAGCGTGCACTCACTGATGCATCTCATCCAATCAAAATATTTCAATATGGCACGGTACCATAACTTTCCCACTCATACTAAAACAACTCTAACATACACAACTGCATTATGGTAATAGCTTGAATGACATGTATACCAGAAATATTCCATAAAAATTTGATTCAAAATTTGTTTTGGCCTGTTGAAATTAAAATACCGTAATGATTCAAATAAGTGTCCTCCTTCTAATAAGTGCCCCCTCCCGAATAAATACCCCTCTCAACCCCGATTTTTGAAATAAGCACCCCCTCCCAAATTAAAGCACCCCCTGAACTCTCCCCCTGATTATATTGTTATATTGTCAGATTTTGGAATTTTTCGAAAAATTGAAGCTCCCCCTCCCTAATAAGCTCCCCCTCCCTAATAAGCTCCCCCTCCCTAATAAACTCCTCCTCCATAATAAGCTCCTCCTCCCTAATAATCTCCTCCTCCCTAATAAGCTCCCTTCCCTAATAAGTTCCCCCTCCCTAATAAGCTCCCCCTCCCTAATAAACTCCTCCTCCATAATAAGCTCCTCCTCCCTAATAATCTCCTCCTCCCTAATAAGCTCCCTTCCCTAATAAGTTCCCCCTCCCTAATAAGCTCCCCCTCCCTAATAAGCTCCCCCTCCCTAATAAGCTCCCCCTCCCTAATAAGCTCCTCCTCCCTAATAATCTCCCCCTCCCTAATAATCTCCCCCTCCCTAATAAGCTCCCCCTCCCTAATAAGCTCCCCCTCCCTAATAAGCTCCCCCTACCTAATAAGCTCCCCCTCCCTAATAAGCTCCCCCTCCCTAATAAGCTCCCCCTCCCTAATAAACTCCTCCTCCCTAATAAGCTCCTCCTCCCTAATAATCTCCCCCTCCCTAATAATCTCCCCCTCCCTAATAAGCTCCCCCTCCCTAATAAGCTCCCCCTCCCTAATAAGCTCCCCCTCCCTAATAAGCTCCCCCTCCCTAATAAGCTCCCCCTCCCTAATAAGCTCCCCCTCCCTAATAAGCTCCCCCTCCCTAATAAGTAGCTCCCCCTCCCTAATAAGCTCCCCCTCCCTAATAAGCTACTCCTCCCTAATAAGCTCCCCCTCCATAATAAGCTACTCCTCCCTAATAATCTCCCCCTCCCTAATAAGCTCCCCCTACCTAATAAGCTCCCCCTCCCTAATAAGCTCCCCCTCCCTAATAAGCTCCCCCTCCCTAATAAACTCCTCCTCCCTAATAAGCTCCTCCTCCCTAATAATCTCCCCCTCCCTAATAATCTCCCCCTCCCTAATAAGCTCCCCCTCCCTAATAAGCTCCCCCTCCCTAATAAGCTCCCCCTCCCTAATAATCTCCCCCTCCCTAATAAGCTCCCCCTCCCTAATAAGCTCCTTCTCCCTAATAAGCTCCCCCTCCGTAATAAGCGCCCATCTCTAATAAGTTTCCCCTCCCTAATAAGCTCCCCCTCCCTAATAAGCTCCTTCTCCCTAATAAGCTCCCCCTCCGTAATAAGCGCCCATCTCTAATAAGTGCCCACCTCCCTAATAAGCGTCCCCCTCCCTAATAAGCATCTCCCTCGACCCCCCCCCCCCCCCCCCCCCCCTTCAATCTGTTACCTAATGCAGTTCGGTCTTGGAACAACATATAACCTATCGCCTATGGACTGATGTCCTTGACAACTTTTATAAAATAGATGTTGCTGATAAAGACACTGATGTTTAATTAAATCAGTTCTTTATCAGTGATAAGACTGATTGCCTGTAACACAGGTCATGCAAAGGTTTCAATTAGTGTCGTATCGTTGACCTTTGCACAGCACCGACAGAAAGTTTCGATAATCCTTACGGCTTCCTACTTACGAATGTAAGATCTCTCTCAAATAGAATGTCTATGTCAAATGTGGGATGTGTTGAGGTGTATCTTGCACAGATGTCACAAGTACCAGCTTCAAAAGAAAGTGATTTTCTTGCATTAATATATGATTTTCTTGCATTAAGTGTAAATTGGGATAGAGTTTTGGAAGTCTTTAATCCATTAATCTGTATCGGAACAAAGTTAAGTACAGATACAGAAAGGCCACTGACATTCTGTAAACATTACAAGATATCATACACTGTTGAGTGCAGTGAGTGTGACATCAAGTAACTTCAAGTGCAGTGGGTGCGACATCAAGTGCAGTGAGTGTGACATCAAGTAACTTCATGCAAGTGCAATGAATGTGACATCAAGTAACTTCAAATGCAGTGGGTGTGACCCTGGGGGTGCAACATTGAATGCAGTAAGTGAAACAACGAGTGCAGTGAGTGACATTGAGTGAGTGTGACTTTGACTGCAGTGAGTGTGACAACGAGTGCAGTGAGTGACATTGAGTGAGTGTGACTTTGACTGCAGTGAGTGTGACAACGAGTGCAGTGAGTGACATTGAGTGAGTGTGACTTTGACTGCAGTGAGTGTGACGAGTGCAGTGAGTGACATTGAGTGAGTGTGACTTTGACTGCAGTGAGTGTGACGAGTGCAGTGAGTGACATTGAGTGAATGTGACATTGAGTTGACTGACTGAATACATACCGATGGACTACCCAAGAATCTGACTGATAACAAAATTACCACCATTTTCTGTCAGTCTGTCAGTCAGGCTGTTGGGTAGTCTGACTGCAAACGAACTGACTGACGATAAGTAATGACACAGAGTCAAACACACTACCTACAATTATGTCATGAGATCAGGACAAGGATGTCAGACAGGAAACGATACACCAGGATAAATTCAGAATTAAAATGACCATCTCTTGACAACTGAGAATAAACAATATACAAGTTTTCAAATTCACAAATTGTAAATTCATCGTAAAATCCCTCGATCACGCCATTCCAGTGGTAATTTCAACAACTGACAAAATCTACTGTAAATAAATTATTTATATATATTAATGCACTGTTGGTAACTCAAAACTTTGTAAACTTTTCTACTTGAAATTATTAAAGACCACAGTGCATACACATGTAATTCAGAACTCTGCGTCAAGACTGATTGATTCTCTGGTAAATTGGGTTACACTGCACTTTTACGTATACCTATTCAATAACTTAATTAATTGATTGTCCAGGGAAAGAGGGACTCCCGATGCTCACCTGAAATATTGAAAATAACCACAACCTTGTAGGTGTGGCAACAATAATTTCCACCCCTAAAATATACCAATCCTAAATGAAAATTAGTTTCCTGACACGTAGGTCATAATTTTACCTACGGGAAAATACCCTAAAAGGTACCGGGATACCACTCCAACGGTGGTCAATTTTGGTTCATACGACCGAAAGTGGTACCATAGCTCCCCCCCCCCCCCCCCCCCCCCCCCCTCCCCATCCCATCACCCCCCTCCAGAGTGGGGCGCTATTCCATCAGGCGTCCCCCAAGGAACTAATGTTCCTGGTCGTGATGATCTTGCGATCCCAGGTACAGAAATGTGGAAATACGTCGATGACACAAGTATTACAGAAATCGGTGTCAAGCATTCAACATGCAGTTGACGAAATGACAAGTAAGGCGGACAGTCACCCCATATTTTGTATATATGCGCGCGTCTTTTCATGATGGGTTTCCTGTGGTACATGTTTCCGTACGGTGTTGGGCTTCCTGTTTGCGCGTGCTCCATCACGCTGCGATGTCTATGGGAGGTTTTATGGAATCTTCTTCTGACGTCAATCTATCACGAAGTGGCCGTCAAACCGTCATTTTACTTGCTCAAAACTTCAATTTTAGATCGGTGAAGTCTAAATATCTGTCAAATATAAGTTACTTATAAACAAACAAACAAATGTCATCTAGTTGCTTGAAGAAAAACTAACAGACTTTGAAAGTTAGGCTCGAACATTTTGTAGATCTTGACGAATGACGGCCACTACGTCACACGTAAAACCTCCCATACTATATACGGTATATTATTTCTTTTTGTTAAGTTATCCAAGCAAATGTAACGTCATCTCGGGCGTAGTCTCCTTTGTAGCCGTTCTTAGACTGACACTAAGGAGACTATCTCGGGCGTGGCCAAAAATTAAACATAGCCAGGAGCACGTGGAGCCCATATGGGCTCCTGACATAGCGTGATTTATGGTCGAATTTAGCCGGTATTTTGAGACAGACTTAATTTACATAAATGGCGCGAATCCGCGCGGCTGACAGAAAAGAATGCCATATAAATACTGAATAACCTTCAAATGTTTCTTTTATCGATTAAATACAAATATAATTTTAAGACAAGTTTGCAATTTTGTTCGTTATTACAAAAATGCTTGAAATCTGCGCGCGCGTGCTCTCTTCGAGCAAGCATGCGGCATACGCATCCTTTGGCCAATCAGAGCGCGCGTTGTGAGTTTTTCGCAGTTGCATGAAAACATGGATCTTTTTCGATCTTTTTACGATTCATGATGAAAAGCTGCTTCAAAACACGTTCAAAGACGAAATCTCATGTAAATCATTCCTTCAAACACATTGGAATCTCTTTGGATCTATTTGGTGGCTCGTATTTATTACTTATTACCATCACGAGTGTTTTAGGAGTTAAAAACAAAACAACAACAACCTGAGAGTGAAACTGAGTCAACAACTTCTGAAGTTTACGAATACGAGCGATTCCTGAAACAAGATTGGCGTAGGTAAGCCAGTTGCATAGTTGAGTATCAGAGAATTGATCTTTTTATGCATGAAGGTTGTTGGGCAAAAAGATAAACTTGACTCTTTTTGAAATTGTAACCGTAAACTTATTTTGATTTGTTTCAATCTCAGATCCCCTGCCTACGGCTCTCAAGGGTCCTCAAAGGAACTGATATAAACTGGGAACGAGGCAACGAAAACACCACTTTGGAGAAACAATTTTCAAAGGGAAATACATATTATTATACTGATTTTCTTTTAAAAACTGTTTCTCCAAGGACATGCATTTTATCGGTAAAATCCAGAACATCTGTACGTACGTAAGACGACGTCCTGCAATAACCAGGGCAACAACCAATAGAGCTATGTCTGAGCATGGATCATGGTCTGAGGAAACATCATTCAAGCAATGGTAGTCAATGCAAGTTCTCAATAACTGCATGAAGGTTATTGTCTCTCGTAGAAGCTAGAAGAATCTTCTAGTTTTTACGAGAACCAACAACATTCATGCGAAATTTTACGAAGATCTTGTTGACTCCTAGCCTCCTATGTAGACGTCGTGTATAGGAGACTAGTTGACTCCCAGCTATAGAAGAAGAAAAAGACAAACCTTCTATACAGAAGTTAAAAATGGAAGGTACTTGTGCAATTTCTACTGTGATGTTTGATAAACTTGACCTTTTTTGAAATTGTAACAGTAACTTATTTTGATTTAATTAATAAATAAAATATTTGTTTCAATTTGAGATCCGGCGTTCGCCGCAAGTCGCCTACGGCTCTCAAGGAACGAGGCAACGAAAACGTCTTTGGAGAAACAATTTTCAAAGGGAAATACTATATTATTATACTGATTGTCCTTTGAAAACTGTTTCTCTACAAGGACATTTTATCGGGAAAATCCAAAACATCAGTACGTACGTACGTAAGATATCTTCTTTCTGTCTTTACGTTTCTTTTTTTAATTAAATTATTTATTCAAATGTTATTGCAAACATTACATATTTTTGTTACAACTACTTGTACATATAATTACTGTTTTTACGTTTCTCAGTATTTTTTATTACATGAGATGTTCGGTGGCTTTGTGGATATTTAAACCTATGATTCACCATAACCATCCATTGACCATCGACGAGAACCAGGTGGATGCTTATTGTGCAGGGTACAATGTACTTGTTGATTGGTTGGTTGGTAGGGTAGTCGGTTGGTTGGTTGGTAGGGTAGTCGGTTGGTTGGTTGGTAGGGTAGTCGGTTGGTTGGTTGGTAGGGTAGTCGGTTGGTTGGTTGGTTGGTTGGTAGGGTAGTCGGTTGGTTGGTTGGTAGGGTAGTCGGTTGGTTGGTTGGTTGGTTGGTAGGGTAGTCGGTTGGTTGGTTGGTTGGTAGGGTAGTCGGTTGGTTGGTTGGTTGGTTGGTAGGGTAGTCGGTTGGTTGGTTGGTTGGTTGGTAGGGTAGTCGGTTGGTTGGTTGGTTGGTTGGTAGGGTAGTCGGTGGTTGGTAGGGTAGTCGGTTGGTTGGTTGGTTGGTAGGGTAGTCGGTTGGTTGGTTGGTTGGTTGGGTAGGGTAGTCGGTTGGTTGGTTGGTAGGGTAGTCGGTTGGTTGGTTGGTAGGGTAGTCGGTTTGGTTGGGTGGTGGTTGGTGTGGTTGGTAGGGTAGTCGGTTGGTTGGTTGGTTGGTAGGGTAGTCGGTTGGTTGGTTGGTTGGTTGGTAGGGTA
Source organism: Actinostola sp. cb2023 (assembly GCA_033675265.1). Lineage (NCBI taxonomy): Eukaryota > Metazoa > Cnidaria > Anthozoa > Actiniaria > Actinostolidae > Actinostola > Actinostola sp. cb2023. The sequence goes on from JAUJYZ010000204.1 coordinate 35,196, forward strand.
GTCGGTTGGTTGGTTGGTTGGTAGGGTAGTCGGTTGGTTGGTTGGTAGGCTAGTCGGTTGGTTGTTGGTAGGGTAGTCGGTTGGTTGGTTGGTAGGGTAGTCGGTTGGTTGGTTGCTAGGCTAGTCGGTTGGTTGTTGGTAGGGTAGTCGGTTGGTTGTTGGTAGGGTAGTCGGTTGGTTGGTTGCTAGGGTAGTCGGTTGGTTGGTTGCTAGGGTAGTCGGTTGCATGGTTGCTTTGAGATTTTATGTGGTTATAGCCCGTTATAGGTTTTGCACGGTGGGTTGGTTGCATGGTTCAAGTTGGTTGGTTTTGCACGGTGGTGGGTTGGTTGCATGGTTCAAGTTGGTTGGTTTTGCACGGTGGGTTGGTTGCATGGTTCAAGTTGGTTGGTTGGTTGAATGGTTGGTTGGTTGGTTGGTTGGTTGTTGGTTGGTTGGTTGGTTGGTTGGTTGTTGGTTGGTTGGTTGGTTGGTTGGTTGGTTGGTTGGTTGGTTGGTTGGTTGGTTGGTTGGTTGGTTGGTTGGTTGGTTGGTTGGTTGGTTGGTTGGTTGCATGGTTGGTTGCATGGTTGGTTGCAGGGTTGGTTGGTTGGTTGCATGGTTGGCCTGGTTGGTTGGCCTGGTTGGTTGCATGGTTGGTTGCATGGTTGGTTGCATGGTTGGTTGCATGGTTGGTTGCATGGTTGGTTGCATGGTTGGTTGCATGGTTGGTTGCATGGTTGGTTGTATGGTTGGTTGATTGGTGGGTTGGTTGTATGGTTGGTTGTATGGTTGGTTGCATGGTTGGTTGTATGGTTGGTTGAATGGTGGGTTGGTTGTATGGTTGGTTGCATGGTTGGTTGCATGGTTGGTTGTATGGTTGGTTGATTGGTGGGTTGGTTGTATGGTTGGTTGCATGGTTGGTTGCATGGTTAGTTGTATGGTTAGTTCCATATGTTGGTTAGTTGATAGCGTAGTTTCTTAGTTATAATTAAATGGTTATTATTAATGGTTAGACGGCCAGAGTCTTGAAAAGTCAACAAGCTCCAACACCTTTACCGACATCTCCAACACCAGTGAGGCACTACTTTCCTTTAGGACCAGAGCGGAAAACGCTCCTGGTTCAAGAAGAAAGTAGTACCTATGCCACTGAACCAACTGACGTGCCACAGAGTGAATCGAACGGTCCGCAACCAGATCAACGAAAGGTTCGCGTTCGTTCAAATCAGGAAAAGAACACCACTGTATACCTAAGGACAGACCAGTGATATGCCTAACATACCATGCAGTCTAGTAATTATAGTCGGCCATGGTTCCCGGGCCATGGTTGGTCGATTGGTATGTTAGGCGTACCACTGTATACCTAAGGACAACCCAGTGATATGCCTAACATACCATGCAGTCTAGTAATTATGATCGGCCATGGTTCCCGGGCCATGGTTGGTCGACTGGTATGATAGGCGTACCACTGTATACCTAAGGACAACCCAGTGATATGCCTAACATACCATGCAGTCTAGTAATTATAGTCGGCCATGGTTCCCGGGCCATGGTTGGTCGACTGGTATGATAGGCGTACCACTGTATACCTAAGGACAACCCAGTGATATGCCTAACATACCATGCAGTCTAGTAATTATGATCGGCCATGGTTCCCGGGCCATGGTTGGTCGACTGGTATGATAGGCGTACCACTGTATACCTAAGGACAACCCAGTGATATGCCTAACATACCATGCAGTCTAGTAATTATAGTCGGCCATGGTTCCCGGGCCATGGTTGGTCGACTGGTATGTTAGGCGTACCACTGTATACCTAAGGACAACCCAGTGATATGCCTAACATACCATGCAGTCTAGTAATTATGATCGGCCATGGTTCCCGGGCCATGGTTGGTCGACTGGTATGATAGGCGTACCACTGGGTTGATGTAAGTAAAGTAAAGAAGAAACAATATAGTGTAATAAGCGAAATAATCAAGGATTTCAAATATATAATTAAACAGAGCACTCTACTTGCATGTAATACGATCTATATACATACGTTAGACCGTGCATCGAGAGCGTAGTAGAGGCGTTTTCGTATGAGTGGAAAAGTTACGGTACCGTGCCGTATGGAATAGCGTTTTGATTGGATGAGATGCATCTGCACGATTTCTGATTGGTTCAGAAAGGAAGCCATTTGAGTGTCACGGTACCGTATGTTTCCTAATCACACGAAAACGAATCTGTCGCATTTCAGTATTCAGATCGTTTCAGTCTCTATCAGCAGCAGTAACGGAGGGGTAACATTTCTCTTTAGCTTTATTGTTGTTTGTACCTTTTTATGATGGACAAATAAACCTCTGTATGCCAAACAAAATGTAGTGTTATCATTTTCTTATTTTATATGGTGTGCCTAATGCGCGACGGGAATTAGCTGTACAAGGAAAGGTAATGATAATGTACCAGTAAAATGACCAAAAGCACTGACATATTTTGGTGAAAAAGCGAGAAAAGTTAGTGAAAAATGTATTGAGCGCGCGCACGATCGATAGCTAGCGTAGCGATTGCGTGATAGCGCGCATTTTACTGAAAAGGTGTAATGTGATTGGCTGTTGCAACTGTCCGATTACAAACTTACAGTAATGCTAAAATGAGCCAGAAACGAGTGAGTCGACTGGCTATAAATGGCGGCGATCGAAGTCTCCACCATTCCCTTTCTCTCTCTTGGTAGGCCCCTAAGAAAGCGCTATAAACTCGTTGGATTTACAGAGGTACAAAATGTCATCAGGAGCGCATTTGCAAAAGTTGTGAATATTACTTTAGCAATCGACGTAGACTTTTCTGCCTGTTTTATGGATGTACAAATACACTGATATGGCCAGAAATGCCTTCAATGAAGAATTTTTGAGCAAGATTCTGAAAACGTCGAGTGCGAGGGGTAGATATGCCTCTAGAACTCAGGCCCTAGACTGTTGACAGTCCCCTCTTTTCCCTCCAAACTCAGTCGAACGAGAGAAAAAGATCCCGGGATCCACGGGATTCTAAAAACTCGTCTTCACTGAGTCTGGAGGGAAAAGGAGGGCTGTTAGCAGACTAAGGCTACTCCCTGATAATAACAGTTCAGTTGCTACACGCTTATCTTATCAGTTGCGCGCCCCAGGCCCTACAGATATTTCAGTTAGGAGTGCGGTCTGGCATATATAGAAGTACAGCTAGATGAACACTTGTGCATAAACGCTTGTATGAAAGAACTATAAACAGCAGCTCAGAAAGGTGTTCCAACCATCTGCAGTTATTGTCCCTCTATAAAGCAGACACCTCTATTGAGCGGACGCGGACACCGAAAAAGGGTTTGTGATGGTTATTTTCATTTCCGAAAATGGACACTTTGATTAGGAACGCTACAGATGGCCTGATTTACTGATTAGTAATGGTAATAGAACTGAGTGGAGTGCAATTTGGTCTGAAATCATACGAGTGATTACAAAATTGCACGACCGCGTAGCGGGAGTGCAATTTGTTATCACAAGTATGATTTCAGACCAAAATTGCATGACACGAAGTTCAATTACCTATTAATCATATTCATTTTGAAATCTTTTCAAATACACTCGTTATATTTAGCTAGGTGGTAAGTTGCAATAATAAGAATAATTTTGATGCCTAAAATACAACTCTTTCATTCTAAATTACAAATCACTTTTTATGAAGAATCGTTTGAATTTAATAAAATTAGAGTTTCTGTGCGAAAATTTAAAAAAAAAAAAAATTGGTGCAATTAATGATCCAAAATAGTGCAATTAATGATTTAATCGCACCATTTTTAGCCAATCAGATTGTAGGATTTACTAGTGATTTCAAAATGAATATGATTAAAAGTGATACAAAAGAAAAATACTAGATTCACTTTGTTTGAGTGACTCCCAGTTGGTTGGGATCCCTGTGGTGCGCATTCCCCCGTCATGCTTTGTGAGCTTCCAAGCGTGAAGAAGAACATGGCGGATAGTTAGCACGAGCTTTGTGCATAAAAAGTTGTTTTACGAGGTAAAAGCGTCTTATAACACTCATATAACGTCTGAATCTAAATCTTAATGTTACATAGAGTATATTTAAGGCTAATATCCTCATTTGTGTGGGTTTTGTAGAGCTAAAAGTCGATACTTTAGCTGACCTCACTCGCCGTCTGACAACTGCGAAGTCGGACTTCAGAAACAACTGTCGACCAGTTTGCTGCATAAATGTACAGTGTGAGGTAAGAACGTCTATGGTTTGTAAGATAGACGATACATAATGATCATGTCTAAATGTGAACAAACAACTGTCGTGTGGCACTTGCTGGAAGCGTTTAATATACAAATGATGTCAAATTGAATGAAGTTTAAATATGAACATAACGTCGATTTGTAGCCACATACAACAGATAATCTTCCAGCAATTGCCATACGTTAATATTTTGCTAGTGAAAATGATATATCTACATGCACTGTGCTTGTAAGCTTGTTTATACACTGTACATGTATAACTTAGAGAGAATGTTACTTGTGGCTGTGCACTATGAGGTTCCTGAAGGCGGCACTGTTATGCATTAAGCATCAACATGGCATAATACAGACAATGGGTGCAATTATGCAGGGTTACTATCACCATTGCTATACCTGTACATGTTAGTAATACCAGACAATGGGTGCAATTATGCAGGGTTAATATCACTATTGCTATACCTGTACATGTTAGTAATACCAGACAATGGGTGCAATTATACAGGGTTACTATCACTATTGCTATACCCGTACATGTTAGTAATACCAGACAATGGGTGCAATTATGCAGGGTTAATGTCACTATTGCTATACCCGTACATGTTAGTAATACCAGACAATGGGTGCAATTATGCAGGGTTAATATCACTATTGCTATACCTGTACATGTTAGTAATACCAGACAATGGGTGCAATTATACAGGGTTAATATCACTATTGCTATACCTGTACATGTTAGTAATACCAGACAATGGGTGCAATATCACTATTGCTATACCTGTACATGTTAGTAATACCAGACAATGGGTGCAATTATGCAGGGTTAATATCACTATTGCTATACCTGTACATGTTAGTAATACCAGACAATGGGTGCAATTATACAGGGTTAATATCACTGTTGCTATACATCGAATCGAAATATGGCGACCAATTTGAATAACTATTGTTCTGGACTGACCAACCTCATTCATGTGAAAACGCTTTTGTGTTTCCACGTGAACACGAGGTTGGTCAGTCCAGAACAATAGTTATTCAAATTGGTCGCCATATTTTGATTCGGTGTATACCTGTACATGTTGGTAGTAATACCAGACAATGGGTGCAATTATGCAGGGTTAATATCACTATTGCTATACCTGTACATGTTAGTAATACCAGACAATGGGTGCAGTTATGCAGGGTTAATATCACTATTGCTATACCTGTACATGTTAGTAATACCAGACAATGGGTGCAATTATGCAGGGTTAATATCACTATTGCTATACCTGTACATGTTAGTAATACCAGACAATGGGTGCAATTATACAGGGTTAATATCACTATTGCTATACCTGTACATGTTAGTAATACCAGACAATGGGTGCAATTATGCAGGGTTAATATCACTATTGCTATACCTGTACATGTTAGTAATACCAGACAATGGGTGCAATTGTGCAGGGTTAATATCACTATTGCTATACCTGTACATAATAATAATAATAATAATGTTTATTGCTTATATTGCGCATTTTAACATTTGAATATGATCAAATGCGCATTACACAACACTAGAAATAATTATATACAAATGATAAAAAAATGTTCAAACCTTACTAACTTACGAAAACTACCCCCCCCCCCTAAACTAAATTATCAATGTAATATATACTCATTATTATAAATAAAAATATAAAAATAAAATAAATTAATATAAACTAAATATACATGTTAGTAATACCAGACAATGGATGCAATTATGCAGGGTTAATATCACTATTGCTATACCTGTACATGTTAGTAATACCAGACAATGGGTGCAATTATGCAGGGTTAATATCACTATTGATATACCTGTACATGTTAGTAATACCAGACAATGGGTGCAATTATGCAGGGTTAATATCACTACAGTAGAACCCCGTTATCTCGAACTCCAATGGGAATCGATAAATTGTTCGAGATAGCGGGGGTTCGAGATAACCGATAGTAATTGACTGAAAAAATGACCCAAGGGAAATGGGTTTGTGTTCGAGATAACAGGGGGGTTCGAGATAACCGAGTTCGAGATACTGGGGTTCAACTGTATTGCTATCAGGGATTCATCCGTTGCATTTCAAGTTGCACCCGTAATACTGAGTTTGCGAAGGCCCGGAGGGCCTGAGGCACTCTAGGGGGATATGGGGGCATGCCCCCCCCCCCCCCAGAAAATTTTGAAAATTAGGTTATCCAGCATTCTGGCATAAGAATTTTGAAGAAAAAAAGGCACCAGCTGGGTATTAAAATCGCATTTAATCCTCATGATTTGCTCAGTTACACAACAGGAGTACTGTCTTTGATTGCTTGTTTGTGCATAGTTTCATTTACTTTTTACAGTCAACAATTTTTGCATAATTCCTTTTTTGGGAGGGTTCACCGAACGTATGAGCTGCGCATTGTGTAATGAGTTTTACCACTGAAAATGACGTGGCAAAGTATTGGACGTACGAGATGTTCAAACATGGACGTTTCCTGCTATAGTACAGCTATTTACATTCTATTTTGGACAAAACTAGTACTGAAATTAATCACACAGGAACCAGTGTTTATTTTAAGGGGTAAATTCTTTATTATAATTAATTATTGCTCGGGCCAAAGGGCCCCGAGCTGAGGAATACAGGTCATGGTCACAAAATTTCGTTTTTCGCACTGCACAGTCTCGTGCAGTTCACATCGTACAACGAGCAAACCAAACTCCTTACGGTTACTTATCGGGATATCTTCGTATGCTGAACTCCTTACGGTTACTTATCGGGATATGTTCGTATGCTTCAAGATATTACATGTAAATTGGAACGATACAGAGAAGATTAGCAAGACGTGAAGCGTTCCAAATTATTAAAAAAAAGATAATAAATAAACAAGTCTTTCTTCTTGACAACACATATATATAGACTAGACTACAATACTACAATAAAGTCACATGAGTCATGATGTATTCAATTTCCTCGCATGGAATTTCAATTTGAGATGCAAAAGTACACGGCATTGTGAGAACTGAATGTAATGGCGCTGGTATCAACTCGCAGTTCTGCGCGCAGAAATTCAAAAACATAATGAATCACGTGACTTTATTGTAGTATTGTAGTCTTTTCATCTGGACAACCTTTTTGAGAATGACTGTATGTATACAATTGTGCTCTGTACAATGTAGATATTACATAGTGTACAATCAATATGAATGTTAGGTGCATAATGTACATGCACCAATACTAAGTAACAATACAATATGAGCGGCCGTGTTGTATAAAGTAGTAGTAGTAATAGATACAATATGAGCGGCCGTGTTGTATAAAGTAGTAGTAGTAATAGATACAATATGAGCGGCCGTGTTGTATAAAGTAGTAGTAGTAATAGATACAATATGAGCGGCCGTGTTGTATAAAGTAGTAGTAGTAATAGATACAATGAGAGCGGCCTCGGCTCATGATTGTAGATTTTATACAACACAGATGCCAATATTGTATCAGGCTTATCATATCCACAGATGTATAAAATCATGTTCTACTATAATTTTCAAGATACAAATGTACCAGTAAGTTTGGCCGAGAAAATCAAAGTTAAAGTGCCTATGAAGCGAAAAAACAGACCCCGTTTTTATTTGCTACTACGAAAGTTTACTATTTGCTTGTTTACATGGTGTTAATAAAAAGTGAATTGAGCTTCAGGAACATTTTTTATTTCGCACACGAAGTTGGGCATTTTGGGCTTCAAAGTGCGACAATTCCCGCTCGGTCAAACTATAGAAATGTGATGTCATAAGTTGTGCAAACAAAGGCATACACAACTTATGACGTCACCGAGCCATTGTCAAGGGCCCAGTCTCCTGTCGCACATTTTGGTTGAAAATGATAATTTTCGAACCGCCAAAAATAAATGTTCGCACGCTCAAAGTCGATGTTTAAATACAGCAAATGTTCAGAGAAAGACCAAACAACAATAATGTTCAATAAAACAAGGATCGACATTTTCGTTTCATAGGCACTTTAAAGTCTATGCAAATCAAGACGATTTTGTATCAGAAATACAACCTCTGCCACGGTTGTGATTTCTATTGTGTTTTCCTCATTAATGAATATGATAACATAAATTAATATCCTGAGTGTGTGGAGTTATATTTTCTCGAGTGCATCTATATTGCAATGGTTGCATGGATGCGAGTTGACTAATTGAATTATAATATGGCATCTAGAGAGCGTGCAGCCCATGGGAAAATAGTTATTAGCAATTTTAACCAATGAGCGCGTTATTTCGAACAGCGCATGCACGATCAGACGAGGCCAGTGGGAAGTTGACAAGAGTGTGCAGCCCATGGGGAAATAGTTCATAGCAATTTTAGCCAATGAGCGCATTATTTCGAACAGCGCACACAATCAGACGAGGCCAGTGGGAAATTGACAAGATTGTGCAGCCCTAGGGGAAATAGTTCATAAAACTCTAGCCAATCAGAGCGCGTGTTATATCATTGCTATTTTATAATATCAGTTACATTGCAATTTGGCATAAGGGTCATTCCACAGTATTGTGATACCTGAAGATCAGTTTTTGAAATGTCTTTAATTGACCCAAATTATGTTTTTAAATGTAGTTAAGAGGCTTAACTTTACTTTACAAGTGATGTTTTACTTTGACAAGTCGGCATTGCTGCATAAATTATAATGAATTATAAAAAATCATGAAATCACTGTTGCGGAGACTACAAATATCTTTTTTGATTGCTAAACAATTAAAAGCTGAAACTTTTAGCAAAACCACTGGATATATTCTAATACTGGTCTACTTTCTAAAACACATGGTTGAAGTTGACTGTGCTGTTACAGCTATGCTGTATTTGGCTTCCAATAGTGAATTGTAGTCTCCGCAACATTTTTACACCTTAAAGTTTTGTTTATGAGTGACCAAATGAAAGAACTTTGACCCAAGTGTGATAAGTTCTAATTTACACTTAGAGATAAGTTGTACTACATCAACATGTCCTGAATTTTTTCTCATAAGGGCAAAAAATCAAATTGTTTTTCTGTTGCGGAGACTACAATTTTGTTGCGGAGACTACAACTTTTGAGAGGTAAATCTAAAATGTCAGGTATAATTTGAGCCAAACTGATAAAAGTATAATAGCAAATTTCTAGATTCATGTCTTCTCTGTATGTGAGAACAAAATACAGCAGAATCCACTGTTTTGTGGCTTAGTAAAACCACTTTGCACTACATGTTTACCATTCTCAACCAATAGTAGGAGACTGGGCACTAGTAAACTTCTGAGCATATGCAGTTCACATTTTTAGAGTATTGTGGGTAATTTTATTTGGCTTTACAACTTTGTAAGGCATGTCAGGCCTATATTTCTCAGTGAATTTCACTTTCTCTAGCAGTACTGAAATATTGTGATTTTTATTACATGATGTAGTCTCCGCAACGTAGTCTCCGCAACAGCACCATCATTTAAAATTGTTAATTGTGATGGGAATACATGCATACAAGTTAAATGGTTTGGCATCACATTAAACCAGATAGCATGCCATAAAGTTTAAGACAGACAGACACTGTAAATCATCCCAGATTCAGATTACTTGATGTGTAGTGTGGTGGATCGAGCAAATTGACAGAATCTGTACATGTACTTGATTGCATTGTGTCTTTTACTCATTATAGTAATTGAATTTTGCTTATGATATTGTCACATTGTGCTCAAACTTCAAAATTTGTTCTTTAACTGCTTAGTCCTTGTTGTTATTGCTGCATTTGAATCAAAGTACCTGATGTAGTCTCCGCAACAGCACCATCATTTAAAATTATGGGTTATGATAGGAATATGAGGAATAGATGTTAAATCTTTTGGTATTTATATAAGCTAGATAGAAAGCCCTTTAGTGTAAAGCAGACAGACATTTCAGATTTATCATAGATTCAGAGAACTTTTCACATTAGTGTGACGTATCGAAAATAAACATTTTTCTGTGTAGTCTCCGCAACAGCCATATAACTTAGTGTGACATTCCAATCATGTGATTAGGGGTGAATCATACTACTCTTGTTCATAGCTCTAATAGACATCCACCATACAAAAGTGGAATGAATCTCCTATGCAGTCTAGATTTAAAGATATGTAATGGGAAAGGTCTCTGAATGTAGTCTCCGCAACAGACGACTTACTGTGGAATGACCCATAACTGTCACATATCACAATAAAAATTATTGTAAAACACAAAATACACAGTCCAATAATTCAAGTTGATTTACATTAGTTCAATATTAGACAGCACTTGTTATCATTCAGTGACGGGCAAAATACTCAGTCTCTTAATCACCTACATTGTACAGTACCGCTCAGAACTAAAGGTGCGGTAATACGAGCAACAAAATCGTGCAACTTGTCGCGCAACATTTTCAGATTGTTGCGTTGCAAGTTGCAGAGCAATGTTTCACGTATTACCATCGTTCGCGCAACTTGTCGCGCAACAAATTAAATTTTCGGTCATTTGTTGCAGGTTGCAAACTTTGTTGCATGAAGTAGAAAGAGCTTCTACTTTGCGCAACAAAGTTTTGCAACCTGCAACACGAAAATGTGTTGCGTGACAAGTTGCGCGAACGGTGGTAATACGAGAAACATTGCTTTGCAACTTGCAACGCAACAATGTTGCGCGACAAGTTGCACGATTTTGTTGCCCGTATTACTGCACCTTAAGCGAACATCGCAAACGCATTTAAAACGCGTTTAAACGCATAAACCCAATTCAAAAACGTGTTTAACTTAGTAGAAAATGCTTGAAGTGAAGCAAACTGAACTTATACTTATTCAAGTCCGTAAACTTATAATCGCAATGAAAACTCATTTGGTGTCAGGCAAAGACTTTTAATCACATTCCATGGTTGTGTCTTAAGAATTATAGATCGTATTTCATGTGTTTCTTGCTAGAAATAACCCGCTAGAAGTTGTTTGAAGCAAAGGTTTACAAGCGAACTGACTCACTGTTTACAATCATTCAAGTCCGTAACGACGGTGTTGACTTAGAGCGTCGCGTTATAATCGCAATGAAAACTCATTTGCCGTAAGGAAAAGAGTTTTAATAACATTCTCATGTTGTGCCTTGAGAATTATAGATCGTATCTCATGTGTTTCTTTCTAGAAATAACCCGCTAGAAGTTGTTTGAAGCAAAGGTTTACAAGCGAACTGACTCACTGTTTACAATCATTCAAGTCCGTAACGACGGTGTTGACTTAGAGCGTCGCGTTATAATCGCAATGAAAACTCATTTGGCGTAAGGAAAAGAGTTTTAATAACATTCTCATGTTGTGCCTTGAGAATTATAGATCGTATTTCATGTGTTTATTGCTAGAAATAAGGTGGAATGATAGACCTTTTCAGCTTGGGTGTAATGTTGAAAGACCATGTGTCATTCCCTTGAATAAATATATACCTCTCTAACAAATACTAGTTTCTAAGTCAGTCCAATTATAGGCAACACTTGGTATCATTCAGTCCAACAATCAAAATAAATGTAATTCTATATCAAAACGCTTGATTTAGACCTTGGAACAAATAAGAATAGTTACTATTCCTGCACTATTCAAATCATCCCAAAACACTCAAACGTTGATATTTATGTACACAGAAACTTAGGAGGTACAATTGCAGACTGATTTGTGTAGATGTTTTCAAAAAGTCACTTTAGATCATTTTCATGACAGTTTTCTGTTTACGGGATATTCATGATCACTTCAATAGCAGACCACACTTACTACCATTCATTCCTTTTCCATAAGAATAATTTACTACAAAAAATAATAATATAGAGCATGTCCAGTGAAATTACAAATAAGAAAACATGTAGTTGTCTATAGCTAACAGATGAACAATGCAGAATAACTGTTAGAACTTGATTAAGATACAGACTGTAACCATATGATCCATTGTTACTGTAGACTGTGTATGACTGTTATTATTAATATTATATTTTTCTCTCTTAGGGTGCGTTTGATTGACCCTATTCCAGAATAGGAATACACGGAATAAACACTTGGATGCTTTTATTTCAGCACATTTAAAATTCCAAACTGTACCTTGTAACTTTATTATGATACAACAAGGAATCGTTTTATTTTACAGTGGACAGTAGCTGCGTGACAGCTGCGATTTAGGGATGCTATTCTGTGTATTCCTATTCTGGAATAAGGTCAATCAAACGCACCCTTAATTTAGATGTAATTTCTTCATAATGTATATTATTGTAAGTTGTATATTATTTATATATATATAGTTTTATATAGTTTTGTAGCTTCAGAGGGCCACTTGTTTGTTAGCATATGCTATTTGTTTGTCACCCTCTTTTAAATAAAGACTATTATTATTATTATTATTATTATTATTAAATGAACATCTAGAACTACAAACATGAGTGTTGACTGACAATTGAGCACCAGGAAAAAAATACTGACATTTTGGTTGTAAGTCTTTTGTTGGAGAGAAAGTAAGCAAGTGAAATGGTAGAGATACATGTAGGATGTAGTGACTAACCAATAAGAAGGTGATAATGAGATAACATCTATAAATATATTGTATGACCTGATATTACAAGAATTATAAGAAATGTTAAGTACATTAATTTTGCAACAACCAGTCTAGACTACTAAATAATAATTATAATGAAGTGTATTTCAATAAGAAGAGACTTAAAACATTGAACTATAAGTGATAAAATGTCCTCAAAATAAAATAAAAAAAGACAATGTGAAGAAATAATGCAGACTGGACAATAACATGTTAATTAAACAAGAGGTTCGCACGCATAGAGTCTGTTTGTATGTTTCAACATCTTCAAGAAGTTCATATGATTGTTTGATTTACAAAATGTTATTCATCAAGAAACTGAGACCAAGCTTAAAAATACAAACATACTCTGTGCATGCCAAACTCACCAAACTTTCGGAGTTTACCAAAACTTTCAAACATATGAATTTACATTTAATTTTACTAATATACCCTCAACTAAACTACATGTAACAATGATATGTTTATGAAAATTGTTATGAAGTTAAAAATTGATGCAATGAAAAATTTAAATATCTATTTATTTGCTATCTGTCACATGGTGATGTGTAGATAGATTGGAATTACACTTTTGTATCTGAAGTGAAAACTCAATTACTCAACAAGCAAAACAAGTTGAGGATGAAATCCAAGAAAACAAACAGTGCGTCAATGGCAATTACCCTGCTACAATCCAAACTACTATAATCTTCTTGGACACTGTCTCATTCAACGTGCTGTGCCTCACCCCTGCATAAAGGTTCATCTTGGTCGCTGTCTCATTCAATGTGCTGTGCTCGCCCCAATAAAGGTTCATCTTCAGTTGGTCAACTGTGCCATCACAGTACTGGTCCAGGTGGTCTTTGGGCATTCAGGATTTCATTTTTGGGCAACTTTGTGAAACCACCTGGACACATTCTGAGAACAATCCAACAAAAGCATCTTCACTCAATTTCCAGCACCAAAACTAGTATACACTAATGGAACACTCGGTGGCTTGCAGAGGAAGGAGCTACATTGTACAAGAACTGTTAAGACTAGAATTGTAACATTGATACACAAGCCACTATGATGTCAGTCCTAGAGGAACTCTTACAAGAGCTGTTAAGACTAGAATTATAACATTGATACACAAGCCACTATGCTGTCAGTCCTAGAGGAACTCTTACAAGAACTGTTAAGACTAGAATTGTAACATTGATACACAAGCCACTATGATGTCAGTCCTAGAGGAACTCTTACAAGAGCTGTTAAGACTAGAATTGTAACATTGATACACAAGCCACTATGATGTCAGTCCTAGAGGAACTCTTACAAGAATTGTTAAGACTAGAATTGTAACATTGATACACAAGCCACTATGCTGTCAGTCCTAGAGGAACTCTTACAAGAATGTTAAGACTAGAATTATAACATTGATACACAAGCCACTATGATGTCAGTCCTAGAGGAACTCTTACAAAAGCTGTTAAGACTAGAATTGTAACATTGATACACAAGCCACTATGATGTCCGTCCTAGAGGAACTCTTACAAGAGCTGTTAAGACTAGAATTGTAACATTGATACACAAGCCACTATGATGTCAGTCCTAGAGGAACTCTTACAAGAACTGTTAAGACTAGAATTGTAACATTGATACACAAGCCACTATGATGTCAGTCCTAGAGGAACTCTTACAAGAGCTGTTAAGACTAGAATTATTGTAACATTGATACACAAGCCACTATGATGTCAGTCCTAGAGGAACTCTTACAAGAGCTGTTAAGACTAGAATTATTGTAACATTGATACACAAGCTACTATGATGTCAGTCCTAGAGGAACTCTTACAAGAGCTGTTAAGACTAGAATTGTAACATTGATACACAAGCCACTATGATGTCAGTCCTAGAGGAACTCTTACAAGAACTGTTAAGACTAGAATTGTAACATTGATACACAAGCCACTATGCTGTCAGTCCTAGAGGAACTCTTACAAGAACTGTTAACTAAAGACTAGAATTGTAACATTGATTTAACTACAAGAGCTGTTTAAACTAGAATTGTAACTTTGATACACAAGCCACTATGATGCCATCACAGTCCTGGTTCAGGTGGTCTTTGGGCATTCAGGCTTTCACTTTTGGGAACTTTGAGAATACCACCTGGACATATTCTGAGAACAATCCAGCAAAAGCATCTTCACTCAATTTCCAGCACCAAAACTAGTATGCACTAATAGAACACTCGGTGGCTTGCAGAGGAAGGAGCTACATTGTACAAGAACTGTTAAGACTAGAATTGTAACATTGATACACAAGCCACTATGATGTCAGTCCTAGAGGAACTCTTACAAGAGCTGTTAAGACTAGAATTGTAGCATTGATACACAAGCCACTATGATGTCCGTCCTAGAGGAACTCTTACAAGAGCTGTTAAGACTAGAATTGTAACATTGATACACAAGCCACTATGATGTCAGTCCTGAACTCTTACAAGAGCTGTTAAGACTAGAATTGTAACATTGATACACAAGCCACTATGATGTCCGTCCTAGAGGAACTCTTACAAGAGCTGTTAAGACTAGAATTGTAACATTGATACACAAGCCACTATGATGTCAGTCCTAGAGGAACTCTTACAAGAGCTGTTAAGACTAGAATTGTAACATTGATACACAAGCCACTATGATGTCAGTCCTAGAGGAACTCTTACAAGAATTGTTAACTAAAGACTAGAATTGTAACATTGATACACAAGCCACTATGATGTCAGTCCTAGAGGAACTCTTACAAGAACTGTTAAGACTAGAATTATTGTAACATTTATGCACAAGCCACTATGATGTCAGTCCTAGAGGAACTCTTACAAGAAATGTTAAGACTTAGAATTGTAACATTTATACACAAGCCACTATGATGCCAGTCCTAGAGGAACTCTTACAAGAGCTGTTAAGACTAGAATTGTAACATTGATACACAAGCCACTATGATGCCATCACAGTCCTGGTCCAGGTGGTCTTTGGGCATTCAGGCTTTCACTTTTGGGAACTTTGAGAAAGCATCTTCACTCAATTTCCAGCACCAAAACTAGTATACACTAATGGAACACTCGGTGGCTTGCAGAGGAAGGAGCTACATTGTACAAGAACTGTTAAGACTAGAATTGTAACATTGATACACAAGCCACTATGATGTCAGTCTAGAGGAACTCTTACAAGATGCTGTCCTAAGACTTAGAGATGTTAAGACTAGAATTGTAACATTGATACACAAGCCACTATGATGTCAGTCTTAGAGGAACTCTTACAAGAGCTGTTAAGACTAGAATTATTGTAACATTGATACACAAGCCACTATGATGTCCGTCCTAGAGGAACTCTTACAAGTGCTGTTAAGACTAGAATTGTAACATTGATACACAAGCCACTATGATGTCAGTCCTAGAGGAACTCTTACAAGAGATGTTAAGACTAGAATTGCAACATTGATACACAAGCCACTATGATGTCCGTCCTAGAAGAACTCTTACAAGTGCTGTTAAGACTAGAATTGTAACATTGATACACAAGCCACTATGATGTCAGTCCTAGAGGAACTCTTACAAGAGATGTTAAGACTAGAATTGTAACATTGATACACAAGCCACTATGATGTCAGTCCTAGAGGAACTCTTACAAGAGATGTTAAGACTAGAATTGCAACATTGATACACAAGCCACTATAATGTCCGTCCTAGAAGAACTCTTACAAGTGCTGTTAAGACTAGAATTGTAACATTGATACACAAGCCACTATGATGTCAGTCCTAGAGGAACTCTTACAAGAGATGTTAAGACTAGAATATATTGCAACATTGATGCACAAGCCACTATGATGTCAGACCTAGAGGAACTCTGAGACTAGAATTTTAACAGTTACAGACATACAGTAAAGTTCAAACAAGACAAAGAATCAAGCTCTCTGACTGACAATATTTCCATACAAGTATTCATAGACAAGTACCTGTGAAAGACATTTCAATGACTCCTGGACACTTCCAACAGAATCTACATGATTGTAGCGATAGATGAACAATACAAAGGACTCTCAGAAATATTCAATATGCAATATAGAGAATGATCTGATAAATGGACAATGCAAAATAACATGAAGTAAAGGACACTACTCAACCTACTCAATGTGCAAAGACAGCTCCAACCTCAGATGTGCTGATCAATTAATAAAATATATAGTCAAGGTCAACCTACAATGTATACGTACATTTGTACAATCAACTATTATTTAGAAAAGACTTTGCAAATAGAGAAGCCAACTGTTGTAGATGATTCCTCAGAATCCTTTAGTGATGTGTGATCATTCACATACAAGAACAATGAGTATGGATTGATCTGAGCTGAACAATGTCATTACAAAAATATAGAAAGTCATCACCATAGTAACAGTTCCAAAGACACAAGTAAGTTGGTTGAAGGACGGGTCATGTCATGTCAATGGAATTAGACTTTGTACTCATTTAAAACAAGTCAACCCACCACCTTTGCAAGCCTAGATTTAACTTGACAATGTACTCCTGATTTCGCAATTTGAGAAGGAACTTGTACATGCACTTGTTCAGAGCTTCATCCAGAACAATCAATGATAAAAAGAATACAAGATTCTGATGTGCTATACAAGCAAGGACAAGAAATATGTCATCATACTCTATTGAAGGTGTGCTACTTTATCTACATGAGAATTAAAGAATCTCAAAAGTATTCATGTGATGGAGTAGACACTTTGAAAACCACAAGTACTTGACATTCAAACTAGACATGGAATGACACTCCCTTCAAGGACTAAAACATATTACATGCGGGGTAAATGGATGGCCATGACAGACACAAATGCCTGCTTGTCACAGCTAAGTACATTTGCAGTAAATACATGATAAACGATTGTTGTTCCAACATTCAAATTACAGAGTAAAGACAAGACAGAATCTTCACAAATCATAAGACTTATATTTGATTCCAAGTTTGTCCAAGCAGAGGAGAGAAACAAGAACAAAAAGCTCTCAATATGTTTTATTGTGACATTTGCAACACTTACACCAATTAACTACAGAAAGACCCTCATGAGCCTTGGCGTCCCAGACATACAGTCATGTACATGTACTTTGTACACAGTCTAGAGCTTACTATTTCTGCTACTTGTAAAGGACAAAATGTGTGGTCACTGAAGGAATGTATTGGAAATTGTTGCTGTAAACTCTTGCAAGAACTTCTCAAGTCATTTTGAAGTTGAACAAATACAGACAAAACTACTAATTAAAAGAAGTTTTGGAGGAGTATCAAAGACACTGCTATCAACAGGAAATTCAGCCAAAAACACTAATAATGTCTTCTCAATCAACACAGCTTTCTCTGCTCAAATGTGAGCATCATGCAAGACATGCACGATACAAAAATGAAACAAGCAAACAAACAAAACAAGAGGCAGCTACATGTACATGTGTAGCACCAAACAGCGGCTGTGACCCTAGGATCATAAAAAAATATTAAATAATAATAATAGTAACTTTATTTCCAGAGGGTTTAAACATCTAAATATAATATAAATATATTATAGATAATATAAAGGTAGTGAAGCACAGTTGAAAAGTAACTGCAACTAACCTTTATAACAATTGTTCTTACTCGTCTAGTAAGACCTATTATTATTATTAAGACACAATAAAACTATGTTTGTTCAAAATAACATTAAAACTAATGGAGGGACATTTTTTTACAGCCTGGGTATGATATAATAAAATAAAATAAATTTATATTATTTAACCAAAAGGAGAAAAGTTTTTTAAAGAAACCATGTACATACTCATTGTGATGTGTTGTAGGAACGAAGAGGAACAAAAACAAACAACTGCAACAAACCTTCTTTTTCTCACACATCTACCAAGACACAATAGAACTTTGTTTGTTCAAATCAAAATTAATAGTTTTAAAAGTACATGATTCAATAACAAAACAGGAAGAAGAGTTTTTCAAAAACAATTGAAATCCATGCACTGATTTTGAACTGTTTTAAAAGAATGTACATGCACTGCAGCCATGTATGTGTACACTTTATATTCTATTCGTGATAGAAAGAGATTGTCAAAAGGAATAAGTTTTTTTGATTCAGCTTCAACCTGTTTATCTTTAAAGGATGGATGTGACTTGACAGTTGATATTTTTTCCTTATAAAGATCTTATACACCATGATGTTTTCAATGATTTATCTTTGTCTGTATTGGTGAATAGCTTTCAAGGTAACTACAATAGTACTAAGCTACATGTACCATAAGCTAGTTTTCAACATGTCATTCTTACTCTGCACACTACTGTATGTGAGTACAATCTTTCTCAACTCTCTTACAGTCTGAGCAAAATATTTATTTGGGCAAAATATGCAAACATCTTTGGGAACATTTAATATTTCATCCAGTGAACCATCACTGTACCAACTGTATTAACACTCGTTGGTTCAATATACACTTGTTGGTTCAGTATACTCTGTTCTATATCTTTCATGCATGTATGCTGTACAGTAGTAATTACAGTATCGCTTACCTTATATAGCCATTGTAATGCATGTATGTAAATGTAATTCCTACATGAATCTCTTATTGCCTTCTTTTGCTTGGTTCTTTCATTAGAAGAACATTAACAATGGGAACGTTTTAGTTTTGATATTTTGGGCACTTAAACATGATTGATATTTAAAATATAGTTTTCTCTAATTTATTAACCAATAAAAATAAACGATGTTACAACTGTAAAGAACATTAAGATTAGTGTTGGATTCCAAGAATAAACCATTAAGACAGGGCAAATATCTTCTGCAGCACAGCTATGTCATCCTCTCCTGTTGGTGGGTGAGGTCACTCTGTTATTCACATACTTCAGAGCTTTCCTTGAAGCCTTTCACAATTCTCAGGGATGCTCTTCCTTAAGTTTGACTTCCACTTCCTTGAGGTTATTCTACTCTTGATCCTGTTTGGATACTTCCTACATTACATGTACTTGCTTCTTTGCAGTTTGACATCTTTGACTTTTGTTTTTCCAAAGTTTATAAGACCGAATAAACATAAACACAAATGATTTTATTCAAATTAAACACTGGTTGAAAATTCTAATGCACTGATACATTATCACATAATATAACTCATTAGATTATAATCTCTTGGACCCATTGCATTCACAAATCACATGGCATTTTCAGTGGATTTTATATGGTTTCTCTTCAATCTGCATTGTAAAAAGTGCAGATTCTCCACTGGATTTACATTGCATGAAACACCATACAAACTCCATTGATATCTCATGCTTTTATCAAACTTTTCGCAGTGCTTTGCATTGGAAAGTCTGGAGTGAACTTGCATGTTTGTATCATTGTGTTGTCCCCCAGATTTGGAGTTCCACATTGTTTGTATACACAACAGCATTACAAACCAACTACGGGTAACGACTGACGTATACAAAATGTATGTATCTTACTATATGTATATAAGACAGTTGTAGTAACAATGATTGTGGTTGTCTATTATTACAATGGACTGTTGTACTAGTCAAACTGTTTGCCATAGACATCTTATTTGTTCTGAGTTTAACATGTATTTGCACATTACTATTTGTAAGCATTCAAAAGATACTGTCATTCTAGATTTATCATGATACTATTTCTAAGTGATTGAATAGTAGTGGGTGTTGTAAACTATTGGAGTAATCTACTGTGAGTCATTTCTATCACATTCATTGTATTTATTGACTATTTGTAAGCATTCAAAAGATACTGTCATTCTAGATTTATCATGCTACTATTTCTAAGTGATTGAATAGTAGTGGGTGTTGTAAGCTATTGGAGTAATCTACTGTGAGTCAATTCTATCACATTCATTGTATTTATTGACTATTTGTAAGCATTCAAAATATCCTGTCATTCTAGATTTATCATGATACTATTTCTAAGTGATTGAATAGTAGTGGGTGTTGTAAGCTATTGGAGTAATCTACTGTGAGTCATTTCTGTCACATTCAGTTATTTATTGAAGCATTCAAAAGATAGTAATTATTGGTAGTGCTGTCATCTATTGAACTAAAAGTAAAGCAACATCGAATGTCTTAGAGTATCTTTGTGTATTTATTAGTGGTTATAAAATAACTACCGTATGATATAACGCATGCTCTGAATGGCAAAGGATGTGCATTCTGCATGCTCTCATAGAGCATGTGCATGCAGATATTCAAACATTTATTAGTGGTTATAAAATAACTACCATATGATATAACGCATGCTCTGATTATGATGTGCATTCTGCATGCTCTCATAGAGCATGTGCATACTAAAAGTAAAGCAACATTGATTGTCTTAGAGTACATCATTTATTAGTGGTTATAAAATAACTACCGTATGATATAACGCATGCTCTGATTGGCAAAGGATGTGCATTCTGCATGCTCTCATAGAGCATGTGCATGCAGATATTCAAACATTTATTAGTGGTTATAAAATAACTACCATATGATATAACGCATGCTCTGATTGGCAAAGGATGTGCATTCTGCATGCTCTCATAGAGCATGTGCATGCAGATATTCAAACATTTATTAGTGGTTATAAAATAACTACCGTATGATATAACGCATGCTCTGATTGGCAAAGGATGTGCATTCTGCATGCTCTCCTAGAGCATGTGCATGCAGATATTCAAACATTTACTAGTGGTTATAAAATAACTACTGTATGATATAACGCATGCTCTGATTGGCAAAGGATGTGCATTCTCCATGCTCTCATAGAGCATGTGCATGCAGATATTCAAACATTTATGTAATGAACAAGATTGAGAAGTTGATAGAATAGAGCACTGCCTCGTTTTCTATTTCTTCATTATTACAGTGTCAATGTTGTGTGACAGACAGACTACTAAGTATGATGAGGTATACCCGTGTAATTTAGCATGTACATGTAGAAACCTGCTGAATTAGTTGCTAATACAACAGTAAGCTTATAAGAAGGTTAAAGTTATCCTTCATAGTGTAGAGGTACAAAGTGTATTAAGGTGACTCAAAGTAGTTTTTACTGAACACACTAACTTACACTTTTCATTTGGCGAATTGATAGACTTATCCTAGACCAATCAGAACGACTTTTGCACCAGTTATCGGGCAAAGATGGAAAATTAGAATTATGTCAATTTCAGCTCGATCGAGGTTTCCTTGGCAACAATAAACAAAGATAAACAAAGATTGTTGAAGTCAGTTTTTCCAAAATATCTCAAGATTTCGATGAGCTCTAGACTAGCGACTATATGTATGATAAACTACATACTACATAGGCAAAGTAGCTGAGACAGAATTCAAACTTTTTGATCGGAGCGATTTTGAATAATTCGCATAAAGGATGTTTATCTGGACTTGGTATTTCCACATGTACATTCCACCTCTCTCTCTCCTTAACACCACCCCCTTTATGGGTTAGGTCTTTATGGGTTTATGGGTCAGGTCAAGTAAGTCCTGGCTATGGTTATATTGCCATTCTATGCATTATTATTATTTTTACATACAAAACAATCCTTGCCCCTATAACACCCCTACCCTATATTCCCATATACTAGTATTACAGCTGTGTCTATTATATTTGTACTTCCCAGATAAATTATATTATTTGCCTTAGTAATAATTTACACTGATGCAAGGCTAACCCTTCTTGACTGCATCCATATTATAGTATTACGGCTGTGTCTATTATATTTGTACTTCCCAGATAAATTATTTTATTTGCCTTAGTAATAATTTACACTGATGCAAGGCTAACCCTTCATGACTGCATCCATATTCTAGTATTATATACAGCTGTGTCTATTACATTTGTACTTCCCAGATAAATTATTTTATTTGCCTTGGTAATAATTTACACTGATGCAAGGCTAACCCTTCATTAAGACTGCATCCATATTATAGTATTACGGCTGTGTCTATTATATTTGTACTTCCCAGATAAATTATTTTATTTGCCTTAGTAATAATTTACACTGATGCAAGGCTAACCCTTCATGACTGCATCCATATTCTGGTATTACAGCTGTGTCTAGTATATTTGTACTTCCCAGATAAATTATTTTATTTGCCTTAGTAATAGTTTACAGTGATGCAAGGCTAACCCTTCATGACTGCATCCATATTCTAGTATTACAGCTGTGTCTAGTATATTTGTACTTCCCAGATAAATTATATTATTTGCCTTAGTAATAATTTACACTGATGCAAGGCTAACCCTTCATGACTGCATCCATATTATAGTATTACGGCTGTGTCTATTATATTTGTACTTCCCAGATAAATTATTTTATTTGCCTTAGTAATAATTTACACTGATGCAAGGCTAACCCTTCATGACTGCATCCATATTCTAGTATTACAGCTGTGTCTATTACATTTGTACTTCCCAGATAAATTATTTTATTTGCCTTGGTAATAATTTACACTGATGCAAGGCTAACCCTTCATGACTGCATCCATATTATAGTATTACGGCTGTGTCTATTATATTTGTACTTCCCAGATAAATTATTTTATTTGCCTTAGTAATAATTTACACTGATGCAAGGCTAACCCTTCATGACTGCATCCATATTCTAGTATTACAGCTGTGTCTATTATATTTGTACTTCCCAGATAAATTATTTTATTTGCCTTAGTAATAATTTACACACACTGATGCAAGGCTAACCCTTCATGACTGCATCCATATTCTGGTATTACAGCTGTGTCTATTATATTTGTACTTCCCAGATAAATTATTTTATTTGCCTAGTTAGTAATAATTTACACTGATGCAAGGCTGACCCTTCATGACTGCATCCATATTCTGGTATTACAGCAGTGTCTATTATATTTGTACTTCCCAGATAAATTATTTTATTTGCCTTAGTAATAATTTACACTGATGCAAGGCTGACCCTTCATGACTGCATCCATATTCTGGTATTACAGCTGTGTCTATTATATTTGTACTTCCCAGATCAATTATTTTATTTGCCTTTAAGTTAGTAATAATTTACACTGATGCAAGGCTAACCCTTCATGACTGCATCCATATTCTGGTATTACAGCTGTGTCTAGTATATTTGTACAATGTACTTCCCAGATAAACTATTTTATTTGCCTTAGTAATAATTTACACTGATGCAAAGCTAACCCTTCATGACTGCATCCATATTCTAGTATTATCAGTTGTTTGTTTACTGGATGTCTATGATCTTGTATCAGTGTTGTTGTGAATGTGAATACTGATATTGTGCAAGTTTATTCAAGACAGGAATTCATTTACAGACATGGCAGAACCACTCTACCTGATGGATGATGTCATACACTGTATCGACGTATCATAGAATCCTGTGGATCCCCTAGGTACTACATATTATAGAATACTACATGGATCCCCTAGGGACTACATTTAGGTCTTGACCATAAACCATTTCCAATCAGACTTGATCACCACTTTCTTATTCCACAATCCTGCAATCAGCAACAGTAAAGTTCTACTGTATGAACTGTGTAACGTACCACTGCACAAACACCACATTATACATGGAAGATGGCATAAAAAGTGTACCAGTACCAGAGTAAATACTGCTTTGGAGTTCACACAGTAAATACTGTTATTGAATCAAATGTGCATCAAGCTTACAGAGATCATGCAATACTATTTAGGGGGTGTGGTTTGTCCACAGGATTCTATGATACCACAGGTGCAGTACACATATGAAGTATATTTATTGGATATAGCAAAAACTTGACACCATCCATACACAAAGCATACACAAGTTGTCCTCAGTTGTCCTTTATTTAATCAGTCAGTACACCAGTTAAACCCAGTTATAACTTACAGCAATGATATTATCATAAAGAGGCACATGGATGTCAGGTAGACAAATGTCAGTATAACATTGCTACAATGATTATTGCACGATTGTAATAATAGAACTCAAGCAGCCTGCACCGTGACCACATGCAGATACACAAAAAGGAATACCTTGAAGTCATGTCTATCCAGACAAAGGGAAAGCATGCTAAGACTGTTATAACTGGGTTTAACTGGTTTATTGTGAGAGTGGTTGGGACGGGAAGGAGAAATCAACCATACTGGAAAAGATGGGCATTTAAAGGAGTACTCTCACTGTACATGTGTGTGTGTATATGGTGCCTTGAATAATGCTTTGCATGTCCCATTCACACCAGGGCCTAAATGGTTCAGGTGGTTTAACTAAACAGATTTAGAAAATTATCTACAAATGCTGCATACAGAACTGTAGTTCAATTAGATGTGTTTTCATTAAAGGGGCATTGGTCTGCCATGCAGTTTTGTTTAGGATTTTCCTGTACAGAATCATTCATGACTTTGGCCAGACATACATAATCAAACAGTGAGAGTGCTTCTTAATTTGCTTTTCAGCCCAAAAACTAAACACTGACGATTGTCAATTGTGAATAGAAAGATCTCTACTGTAGCTACTAAACGGTGTTGTTTTAGAGATGCAAGATACAGTGATTTGACTTACTGTGAAGTAAAACGGAATTTACTCGGCCCTTTACAAAATAGATATATTTGAAATGTTAGTGCCCTTCTTTTCCAGTATGGTTCAATGGGACGGGGAGGGGTTAGACATAGGGCGGGGAGGGATTAGACATAGGTTGGGGAGGGGTTGGACATAGGGTGGGGAGGGATTAGACATAGGGTGGGGAGGGGTTAGACATAGGGTGGGGAGGGGGTATCAGTATAGGGGGTAATAATAGTACTCCGATGGATTGAAAAGGTAAGTGCAATGTCCTTATGCCATGTTTACTCTTGACTTTGAAAAAAATGCTTTAGTGTGAACATGGCATAAGGAAATTTTTGCTGTTTATTTCTGGTGTTATTTGACTTGTAATTTTTCTTGTATTTTTTCTTCTACATTTGTATGTTATTATTGTTGTTTATTTCATATTTTGTCTTGTGTTCTTTGAGAAATAAACTTTGATACCAACAATATATTTAGTGTGATTTTAATGTATTCCATCTCTATATGGTACACGCCCATCTGGGTTTAAAAAAAAAATATATCCCTCCCCGAGGTCCTACCAGCACCAAGTCTCACCACCCCACCAGGACCAGATAGTATCGCTGCCCCGACTAGAGTCATCTTATAAGGCCAGATCAGGAACTTTACCTGATACTGAAGTACTACTGTCTGAATGATTGTCAAACTCTCACTCACTACATAGTTCATAGGGGAATTCTGCCGTCACTCAAGCCAGCACTTACAGGGAGGGTCAGTACGAATATGAATTTCAGATGATCCCACCCCACCAACCACAGATGTCCATGACAGTGATGTGCATTGTGATCAATAGGCTCGTCATTTAACTACATTCAGACAACTCAATTATAAGTTTTGATTATCAAATCTGACTTAGGAAGACCGTAAAAGATATTTCTGGGATAATAACGTGCGCTAAATGTTAAGGTTTAGCTGATAAGGCAACTTCCACCATGCAATTTAATTAGAAAATCTAGCCCCCATTTTGAATTGATTACCCTAGTGGCCATTTTGAAATGATTAACCTAGCAGCCATTTTGAATTGATTATCTTAGCAACCATTTTGAATTGATTATCTTAGCAGCCATTTTGAATTGATTATCTTAGCAGCCATTTTGAATTGATTATCTTAGCAGCCATTTTGAATTGATTATCTTAGCAACCATTTTGAATTGATTATCTTAGCCATTTTGAATTGATTATCTTAGCAGCCATTTTGAATTGATTATCTTATAATTTTGAATTGATTTTAGCCATTTTGAATTGATTAATAATTAATTTATTCCTACTGTTGCTACATGCCCCCCCCTCCAGGTCTCCCACAAAACAACTTGTGCTTGATGGGGGAGGGGTAGGACAGCCGGTAGTTGTTGTTTACAATGTATGTTATTTATACCTACATGTACACTTGAGTACTAGGGTAACAAACTAATGTTGAAAGGTTATTTTTATCTCAACCTAAGAATAGTTTTTTCACCAGCAAAGAAACTTGTTGGACAAGTCAAATTAAAGTCGCAAATGAATTGTTTCTAAAACAAACAGATTTGCAGCCACAAATCTGAGGAAATTTCAAGCAATATCAACATCGGCTCCAAAATTAATTTGAATACTTTGTAACGATGGCATGTTTCTGCATTTCAATACCACAACAATGTTGTCAATCAGCCATTATAATATTTGCACATTCTGGCACCATTGTATCGTTAACATCGTTCTTAATTTGTAATCAGTTTGATATTTCAGTTCTTGAGGTGTGGTGTTTTTCACCTTTTACCTCTTCATCTCATATACGTCAAGTAGAATATTGATACATTGAGGTGTGGTGTCTATACCCTTTCTATATGGGTCACCTTTTAACCTCTGATTCATAGACTTCAATGAGCCATGCACTTTTAATTTGTTCGTCATAAGCCATCAAAATGATGTGCACATTTTCTGATTTGAATGTAGTTTTAGTTGATATTGCATTACTCTTCAATTTGATGTTCATTTGGTGCTCAGAATGGAATTGTGCTTTGACAGCAAATTTGTATTCATTTGTTGAAGACCTCAGTTTCATTAAGGTTGCAGAAATATTAATACGAATCGGTGATTGCAACCAGTTTGGCAATCATGAACAGCTCAAAACTCAAAAACATGCATAGAAACTTTTACTTTTATATGTACAGTGTACGGAATTTCAGTTTTTGCTGTTCTTCAAAACTTTTTGGATGTAGAGTTAAGGAGCCATAAATAAATTGGACAGCAAATCTTGTTTTGCTCAGTTTTGATATGTACATTGATATGAGCCACTTCTAGTTCATATATTGATAACAGAGTTTCTTTTGTAATTGGAATTTGGATGTTTAAACTCAAGTAAGAAGTCATTTACATTGATTGTATGACAACTATTATTAGCAGGTTTTTCATATCCAGAGTCATTTATAAATTTAGCGCTATATAAATTTCAATTATTATTATTATTATGGTTAAGTAGTCGGACAGGTTTAAGGAAACTGAGGTCTTCACTTTGCTGGTGAAAAAACTTTAATTAAATTGCAATCCTATGATAGAAGCCGTTTTACCAGTTGCCAACAACACCAACCCACAATGTTATCGCAGAAAAGATTTCAGTTTTAGTCTTCCGCCATGTCAGTTTGATAATCACTTAGATTGGAGAAGTCTGAATGTAGCAGTACTTTAAGCCTATTGATCACACATCTCATCACTGCCACACACATCAGTGAATGATGAGGTGGGATCACCCTCTTGCTCATATTTGCACTAACCCTCACCTTTTTGTCTGACTTGAATGACAACAGAGTTCCCCGATAAAGTATGCAGTGAGCAAAGGTTTGGCATCCACCCAGACAGTCTTCAGTATCAAGGCTGATCATGACCTCAAGTTTAGACTCTGACGGAAACAGCAAGATACTACCTTATGGATTTCCTGGCCTGTGGGGTGGCTTCTCTTTTGGTGCTGGTAGGACCTCGTGGGAGGTATGGAGTGTATTTTCGTTTCTCAATGAAGTTACAATAGATACAGGAGAGTGTCTTGAAACTCAGATGCAAATACTCTGAGCATACCATCAAACTAAAAGGGTTAAACATATGGCTTTATAACAACCACTGCTTTACTCCATTCATCCAGAAAGCCAATTCTCTCTTACAAAACCTGGTTGTGTAGGACACTCTCCTGTATCTAATGTTTGGCATGAATCATTTACAAATGTAGGTTATTTCCTCAATGTAAATTATTCTAATGGTCTTCTGTGATCCTCTTGTGGTTGTTGGTTTTGGTTACGTGACAGTTCTGTAGAACCTGTAAACATGAACAAAAAACTGTATTTAGTACAAAAACCAAGATATGAAAAGTACAGTATGTGTCAGTGCCTACAGAACACCCTATAACTAACAATGGGATTAATACAATAGCTTGTCTATCAAAACAATCCTCACTACCAACCCCACATTCTACAGGGAGTCAGAGATGACTGACTACAGTTATATATGGGGTATTCTGTATTGCTCTGAATCATTCTTACTGATAGTTTTAGTCCAGATATCGTATGATTGTGATCAACTTACAGCATGGACATGTCATTACCATGATGTTTTCTAGGATTTCAATGAGTCAGTGCTATGACTACACCATGCCTTGACAGTACCATATGCCTTGGTTTTACAGTCATACGAAATCTTATCTATAATAATTCTTGCTAACTTACATGTTTGTCACACCAAGGCTGGCCAAAGCTTGACAGGATAATATTATAAAGGTAACATTTAGTCTTGGTACACATTATGAACTGTCAAGCTGCAATAGAGAAGTAATTTATGGTAAGTATAATGGTCTACATGATGCATCACATACAAAACATTTTCACTGTACACACACAATACATGTAGAGTATTTACATAATTAAATATACACACCTGAATCAATGCCATTGAGAACAGTCTCTTTGTAGTACAAACCAGACAGCATGGCCAACATCCAATGGTAGATACTGGCCTCTAGCTTGTACTATGTATATGTACATGTACACTGTAGTTGCATGGTACAAAGTCTGTAGTTTCAGTTCACATACTGTCTAATAACAATAGTGAATAGATCAAGCCACATTATGCCAAACGATTGTAAACATATAGTTCAACCTACAAAGAAATGTAAGAAATACTGTTATTAACCAATAAATGCATTTTATACAATCTGCTCTTGACGATGACTGTATGATTTATACACCTACCACCCCTCCCCCTCTACACACCACCCCTCCCCCTCTACACACCACCCCTCCCCCCTCTACACACACCTCTACACCCCTCCCCCCTCTACCCTCTACCACCACCTCTCCCCCCTCTACACACACACCTCCCCCTCTACACACCACACCTCCCCCTCTACACACCACACCTCCCCCTCTACACACACACACACCTCCCCCTCTACACACCACACCTCCCCCTCTACACACCCCACCTCCCCCTCTACACACCACACCTCCCCCTCTACACACAACAATCCAGGACAAGCAAAATTACAAATGTCGTACAACTACAAAACTGAATTTTGCTAACAATACGTTACATCTTCTGTAGTTTAACACTACAGAAAGCAACTAACGCTATAATAACAGCTAAGTGCACATCAATTCAGTTTTGTAGACAGTCGCTGTTCAATGCACCGAAGCGAATCAATCAACGGCGAATAAAACACAACAAATCCAATCATTTCGAGATATTTACCTTTCTTTGACATCCTAAAGCATTCATAAAGGCTTGAATATGGTTTTTAGCTTCTTTAGAGCTTTTTTCCGCCATAAAAACAGCAAAAATGGCAGCCATTTTGCTTTTGCTTTTGAACTTCGCGGCGAAAGGTGTGAAAACGTGCCACATGTCACGTGACTAGGAGCCTGGGGACTAGTATGGAAACGAGATCCCGCGTGATCCCGCACAAATCCCGCGTGTTATTTATCGCTCATTTGACGCAGATTATTAAAAAAAAATCATTTTACGCTTCTCTGAAATACAATTTTGTCTGTTTCGTAATTTTTCGGGAAAAGCAAATAGAGACGCAATGCAATGCTTTCGTTTTTATCGCCAAATGTGCTGGTTTAAATCTAAACCATTTTTGACATCAACTGAAGACATATTTTTGAGGTGAAAGGGGACGGCTGAGAGAACAGACCCCGTCGTCCCAAAACGCAGATCTCCAGCAATGCAATCTAAACGATTGTTACTATATGTATGCGGAGGGAGGAGTGCGGAGGGAGGAGAGCGGAGGGAGGGGAGGGAGGGGAGGGGAGTAGTTTTGCCACAAAGGACCCCATGTGAATTCAATAATTCAGTACATTATTACGGGTAAGAAATACAGACATCGTAAACACCTTGTATCGCGGTCACGGTACGGCACGAACCGATCATGACGCAATACCGCGGTAACGGTCTGACACGAACCGATCATGACGCAATACCACGATCACGGTACGAACCGATAACGCAATACCGCGGTCACGGTACAGCACGAACCGATCATGACGCAATATCGCGGTCACGGTACGGCACAAACCGATCATGACGCAATATCGCGGTCACGGTACGGCACGAACCGATCATGACGCAATGTCGCCGTCACGGTACGGCACGAACCGATCATGACGCAATATCGCGGTCACGGTACAGCACGAACCGATCATGACGCAATACCACGATCACGGTACAGCACGAACCGATCATGATGCAATACCGCGGTCACGGTACAGCACGAACCGATCATGACGCAATACCGCGGTCACGGTATAGCACGAACCGATCATGACGCAATACCGCGGTCACGGTACGGCACGAACCGATCATGACGCAATGTCGCCGTCACGGTACAGCACGAACCGATCATGACGCAATGTCGCGGTCACGGTACGGCACGAACCGATCATGACGCAATACCGCGGTCACGGTACGGAACGAACCGATAACGCAATACCGCGGTCACGGTACGGCACGAACCGATCATGACGCAATATCGCGGTCACGGTACGGCACGAACCGATCATGACGCAATGTCGCGGTCACGGTACGGCACGAACCGATCATGACGCAATATCGCGGTCACGGTACGGCACGAACCGATCATGACGCAATATCGCGGTCACGGTACAGCACGAACCGATCATGACGCAATATCGCGGTCACGGTATAGCACGAACCGATCATGACGCAATACCGCGGTCACGGTACGGCACGAGCCGATCATGACGCAATACGATCACGGCACGCACGAACCGATCATGACGCAATACCGCGGTCACGGTACAGTACGAACCGATCATGACGGTCACACAGCACGAACCGATCATGACGCAATACCGCGGTCACGGTACAGCACGAACCGATTATGACGCAATACCGCGATCACGGTACGGCACGAACCGATCATGATCGCGGTCAATAGCACGAACCGATTATGACGCCGCGATCACGGTACGGCACGAACCGATCATGACGCAATACCGCGGTCACGGTACGGCACGAACCGATCATGACGCAATGTCGCCGTCACGGTACAGCACGCGGTCGCACCGGTACGGTATGACACGAACCGAACATGACGCAATACCGCGGTCACGGTACGCACGAACCGATCATGACGCAATGTCGCGGTCACGGTACGGCACGAACCGATCATGACGCAATACCGCGGTCACGGTACGGCACGAACCGATCATGACGCAATACCGCGGTCACGGTACAGCACGAACCGATCATGACGCAATACCGCGGTCACGGTACGGCACGAACCGATCATGACGCAATACCGCGGTCACGGTACGGCACGAATCGATCATGACGCAATACCGCGGTCACGGTACGGCACGAGCCGATCATGACGCAATACCGCGGTCACGGTACGGCACGAACCGATCATGACGCAATACCACGATCACAGTACAGCACGAACCGATCATGACGCAATATCGCGGTCACGATACGGCACGAACCTATCATGACGCAATACCACGATCACGGTACAGCACGAACCGATCATGACGCAATATCGCGGTCACGGTACGGCACGAACCGATCATGACGCAATACCGCGGTCACGGTACGGCACGAACCGATCATGACGCAATGTCGCGGTCACGTTACGGCACGAACCGATCATGACGCAATATCGCGGTCACGGTACGGCACGAACCTATCATGACGCAATGCCGTATGATGAGCATGCTGTGATGATTCTAATTATAATAAAATATCTATAATCATCTATTATATTTCTCTAAATGCTTAGCAAATTGCGAGACAAGTACGAGTACATATTGGCAATGTATTCTGAAACACATTTTATTTCAATTTCGTCCCCTTGACCGCGCAGTCTTTGCGTTACTTTACGAGCACCTGAGACCACAGCCACGAACTGTAGTCTACAATTAGACTAGATCACGAGACCGCATGGCTGTGTTCGATTGACGCGAGTCTATCGCAAACCTACCAGTCGTACGTGTGGTCTGGAGTGCTTGTGTAGCAATGTAAACAGTGATGAACCGTTGTGTTAAATTCCACCTTTGTGTTTGTAACAATAATTTTTATCCCTTACTTATCAATATCAGTATTTAAAAATCATTCAAAAACTATGAATATTTAAATATTTAACTGACTTATTCTGGAAAGTACATATATTGTTTTGACAGAGAGAGTAGATCAGTGGATGAATGGGTTTGTAGTGGGTGAGTGTGAGGGGCAGTGGGGAAAGCGTGAGTGTGTGAGTTGGTTGGTAAGTGGGTGGTGTCTGGGTGACTTGGTGGGTGAATGGGTTAGTGATTTAATTCCTTATTTATCAAGGAACAATAGATAAATAACTGGGAAAATGTGCGCACTCGATAACTTTGAGATGTCGGAAACCATATATCCAAAAGTATAAAGATTGGTTGAAATTTTTTTATTGTTGCGCAACAATGCAGCTTTGCAAAGCAGAGGCAACCTGTTGTGTCTATTCCTACACCACAAACAGCTTATCGAGTAACATGTTTCTTGGTTGCAATTGTTGCTCGCACTTTTTCCAATACGCATGGTAACTCGAGGCAGAGAAGTTGTAGAAATACGACCAATGATAGTCTAGTCTGCAGCTTGCAAAGCATCATTCTTGTCGCAAATGCTAATTGTAATAATTGAGAAATTGAATTTTGAGCTTCGAGAGAGCGCATTTTCCCCCAGTGTGATAGCACATAAACGACAAAAAGACGTTCAAGAGATCATCAAAATTAAAAAAATATATATATATATCATACATGATTTTAAATCCGAAGAGGAACGGCCAGCCGGACCACCATTTATTCTGAGGCATTTATGAGAGATAAAAAGATATGCATGTAAGCGTCTTTAATTTTTTGGGGATACACAACCTACTAGTCCAGCAACGAGCTATCTGTAAGAATCCCTTTCCACAGGGATCCCAGTATCAACGAGCGCGCATGCGCTTCTTCTACAACAGGAAGCCCGTGAAAGACGCACGCATACATAGCAAACTTTCTCAAACGTCGATAATCCCGGGAACCAAACCCGAATTCACAAGGTTACCAACGCCTTTAAGAGAGTTCACTTATAGTCAAATAGTAAAATAAAATAGTAAAATAGTAAAATAGTCAAATAATGAAATACTAAAATGTCGTTTGGTTATATTCCATTGCACACTGCTTGTATATTTTGTAGAAATATGTCCTTAGTTCGCTTCCACACTGGATCAGGGTCGTTCTGCATAGGATACCAAATATTGAATAAGTACACAACAAAACAATGATACTAATGCATGGATCAATTCCAGCTGTTACCATCCCCCCCTCCGGGCTGACCCCCGGGGATTTGTAAAAACAATTTCTTGGGACTACAAATTCCCTGCCCCAGGGCAACGAAAAAGCAACCAACAATTGAATAATATTAAACGGCATGTTTAATAATCAAGCTAGACACCTTTTGGAAATAATTATTGACCATAACAGTAGAGATAAGAAGTCATATGTGCTTAAACACTAGAGATAAGAAGTCATATGTGCTTAAACACTACCTTTTTTTCAAAGAAAGCCTTTAACTTTGCGGCGACAAAAGTAGTCTCTTTATTGGCGAAATCCATTATTTTGAATTCCTCCATTGATTATACGCTCGGTCAAGTTCCCGCCCCCCGCCCCCGGGGCAACACGTTGTTGTACAAAATCCCCGCCCCTGGAACACAGGTCCTTACAAATCCCTGGGGTATGGGGGGGGGGGGGGGGGGGGGGGGGGGGATGGTAACAGCTGGAATTGATCCATGCATAATATTCATGAAAATTCGGTTGATAGAAAACTTGTAATCGACTCAACACCATGAAACTGTTAAACTGCTGAGAAACACACTGGAGAAAATTGGTGCGCTCTCTCGATGGGACACTCCAAGCATGTGCAGCATATCTCCAGTATGTCGAGTGCGCTCATTGTTTTTTCCCCATGACCAGAGATGAAAGAAGAATGTGCACAAATAACAATAAAAGATATTGACAAACACAAACCCACCTGATTAAGTGTCTTCAAGTAAGGCGTCATTTTCTCGGCAAACCTTTCACTTGCTTCTTTTGGTAGCAGAGAAGGCAGAAAGTCGATGCTTAGTACTTCTAGTGGCTTGCTAGAACTGCTGCAAGAACAATATAGCTTTCACTGTAAACTATGTGAATAACTGTTGTAAAACAAGGAAGAGTACAGCATTCAGCGTTCAATAAATTATCTTTCAGGATTATGACTGCAGTGCGCAGGTCACCAATCTTAAAACTCACCTTAGGGCAATGGATCGCACAGGATTCTGGGGAGTAGTGGGGATATCATAGATGGGAAGTGGATTGTTGGGGTTGCTCACATCACAGCTTACATCAACAATAACTGAAAGATTCCTGAAACATCAAAATAGAGATATTACATCATCAAATTGATGGATTGACCGACAAGCGACGAATAATTCATTGACATGCATCAGGGGCGGATCCAAAGATTTTGCAAAGGGGGCGCGCGTTCAGGTTGGACATTTGTTTCAGCCAAATTTTATGTAAATCATTTTTTTAAGGTAATCGAATTTCCCAAAAGGAGGGGGGGGGGGGGGGGGGGGGGGGGGGGGGCATGCGCCTCCTTCGCCCCACTCTAAATCTGCCCCTGTGCATGACCTTGGACTGCGCGCTATCGTCAATTACACACTGTCATCGTGTGTCCACCTGCAATTTGTTGCGAGTATATTGAATTCGTCAGATTGTGCGTCTGACTAAAATGGCATACGTAAAGAAAGAAAGAGAAGAGTAAGAGTAATAAGTAGCCTTACCTTTCATTTGTGTTCAGCATATCTCGTGTCACAAATGGAGGGATTTTCTACAAATACGACAAAAAACTATATCGTAACACAGCTTCATGAATACACATATTACCTTAGGTGATCACCTAGTTATTACACTGTGAAGCCGCAGCATTTGAATGGAGAGATCCCTTTATATTTAGGAGTAGACAATATACCCTTGCACCCTCCCCTCCCATGCACATACTACCTTAGGTCAGATCACCTAGTTATTACACTGTGAAGCCGCAGCATTTGAATGAAGAGATCCCTTTATATTTAGGGGTAGACAACATACCCTTAATTGTTCCATGGCAGATGAGTTACAGGTGAAAGGGTACCAATGCCCTGCCCTCCCCTCCCCTCCCCTCCCCTCCCCCTCCCCCCCTTCCCTCCCTCCCCTCCCCTCCCCCCCCTCCCCTCCCCTTCACTTTCCTTTGGTTGAAGTTTGCAAACAAGTATTTAATACATCACTCGTTCCATTTCCTTATCCAAGATACCCAAACCCCCCTGCCTACCCCTGAGAAATGATCTCCTGTGACTGTCAGGGAGAGGGTAAGTACTGACCTTCATCAAGTAGATGCAATTGACAAATATGTCATAATTCAGTATTTGTTTGAAAGGACCTCCTTTTTTGGTTTCTTCAAGATCCCACTTGATCTGGTTGGATCTGAAACATGGTAACACCATTTTAATGCAAATAAGCAAAACAAGCCACAGGAAGCCCAACAATCTCTTCCATGGCTATTATATAAAATTACCTTGTTAATAGGCCATGGTATGGAGGGTAGGTGCCATAAGTTGCAATAGGCTACCGCAAGCAATTTTAAAAAGAGGGACATACAACATACTTTATACTTACCATGTTAGCCCACATCAAAGGGGTTGCGAAGGAAGGAACAAACAGGCATACTTGACACTAAGCCAGCTACCAAAGCTACCAAGCAAGCAAGCGATGGATGACCACGAGCGAGCTAATTATCAAAGCAAACTTGCGCATGCAATAACCGATCACGCACTGTCTCCCAGTTAACTTTGATTACTGGATAATCTCATTTAAAACATATTATGCATGTGTCTTTTAGGTGGGTTCCCTGTGGTGGAACGCAAGAATTCGCCTGTGCATTTACCCACAAAAATACTGATAATATCTTCTTATTTTTATCAATAGCCACATAATAAATTACTGGGCTGCCTGTGGATTTATGTAGAGCTGATCCACAGGAAACCCAATATTATCCTCTGTGCTCTACCACAGGAAACCCATCATAAATATGCGCTCATAAATAACGTCTTGAACGTTTTGAATGATTAGCTTACTCAGGTATTCCAAGATTTGTTGCTATATCCAAACTACCACGACCGCATCGTCCTAATGCACCAATTACTAAGACACTGGGGTATACTTCAGAAACTCCTGAAATAATTCATATTATGCTTACGCTAATTGCCTATATATATCTATGAACCAAAATATACCTTCATATACCCTGCACACCCTCGTACACCTTGCACTTCCTCGTATACCGTGCACACCCTCGTATACCGTGCACAACCTTGTATATCTGCACACCCTCGTACACCTTGCAGTCCCTCGTATACCCTGCACACCCTCGTATACCGTGCACAACCTTGTATATCTGCACACTCTCGTACACATTGCACTCCCTCGTATACCCTGCACACCCTCGTATACGTGCACAACCTTGTATATCCTGCACACCCTCGTACACATTGCACTCCCTTGTATACCCTGCACTCCCTTGTATACCCTGCACTTCATTGTATACCCTGCACTCCATTGTATACCCTGCACACCCTTCTATACCCTGCACTTCATTGTATACCCTGCACTCCATTGTATACCCTGCACTCCATTGTATACCCTGCACACCCTTCTATACCTGCACTCCATTGTATACCCTGCACACCCTTGTATACCCTGCACACCCTTGTATACCCTGCACTTCATTGTATACCTTGCACACCCTTCACTTCATTGTATACCCTGCACTCTATTGTATACCCGGCCCTCCCTTACATACCATGCACACCCTTGTATACCCTGCAATTCATTGTATACCCTGCACTCCATTGTATACCCGGCACTCCCTTACATACCCTGCACACCCTTGTATACCCTGCAATCCATTGTATATCCTGCACTCCATTGTATACCCTGCACACCCTGCACACCCTTGTATACCCTACACACCCTTGTATACCTTGCACTCCCTTGTATACCCTGCACTCCATTGCATACCCTGCACTCCATTGTATACCCTGCACACCCTGCACACCCTTGTATACCCTGCACACCCTTGTATACCTTGCACTCCCTTGTATACCTGCACTCCCTTGTATACCCTGCACTCCATTGTATACCCTGCACTCCATTGTATACCCTGCACACCCTTGTATACCCTGCACACCCTTGTATACCCTACACACCCTTGTATACCTTGCACTCCATTGTATACCCTGCACACCCTTGTATACCCTGCACACCCTTGTATACCCTACACACCCTTGTATACCTTGCACTCCCTTGTATACCCAGCACTCCATTGCATACCTTGCACTCCATTGTATACCTTGCACACCCTTGTATACCCTGCACACCCTTGTATACCCTGCACTCCCTTGTATACCCTGCACTCCCAGCACTTCCTTACATACCCTACACCCTTGTATACCCTGAACTCCATTGTATACCCTGCACTCCATTGTATACCCTACACACCCTTGTATACCTTGCACTCCCTTGTATACCCAGCACTCCATTGTATACCCTGCACTCCATTGTATACCCTGAACACCCTT
This sequence comes from Actinostola sp. cb2023, assembly GCA_033675265.1. Lineage (NCBI taxonomy): Eukaryota > Metazoa > Cnidaria > Anthozoa > Actiniaria > Actinostolidae > Actinostola > Actinostola sp. cb2023. The sequence continues at coordinate 73,700 of JAUJYZ010000204.1, forward strand.
GTATACCCTACACACCCTTGTATACCTTGCACTCCCTTGTATACCCAGCACTCCATTGCATACCTTGCACTCCATTGTATACCCTGCACACCCTTGTATACCCTGCACTTCATTGTATACCTTGCAAACCCTTGTATACCCTGCTATTCATTGTATACCCTGCACTCCATTGTATACCCGGCACTCCCTTACATACCCTGCACACCCTTGTATACCCTGCACTTCATTGTATACCCTGCACTCCATTGTATACCCGGCACTCCATTGTATACCCTGCACTCCATTGTATATTATGCACACCCTTGTATACCCTGCACACCCTTGTATACCCTGCACACCCTACACACCCTTGTATACCTTGCACTCCATTGTATACCCGGCACTCCATTGCATACCCTGCACTCCATTGTATACCCTGCACACCCTTGTATACCCTGCACTTCATTGTATAACCTGCACTCCATTGTATACCCTACACACCCTTGTATACCTTGCACTCCCTTGTATACCCTGCACTCCATTGTATACCCTGCACTCCATTGTATACCCGGCACTCCATTGTATACCCTGCACTCCATTGTATATTATGCACACCCTTGTATACCCTGCACACCCCTGTATACCCTACACACCCTTGTATACCTTGCACTCCATTGTATACCCGGCACTCCATTGCATACCCTGCACTCCATTGTATACCCTGCACACCCTTGTATACCCTGCACTTCATTGTATAACCTGCACTCCATTGTATACCCTACACACCCTTGTATACCTTGCACTCCCTTGTATACCCTGCACTCCATTGTATACCCTGCACTTCATTGTATACCCTGCACACCCTTGTATACTCTGCACTTCATTGTATATTTGCACACCCTTGTATACCCTGCACTTCATTGTATACCCGGCACTCCCTTACATCCCTTACATACCCTGCACACCCTTGTATACCCTGCACTCCATTGTATACCCGGCACTCCCTTACATACCCTGCACACCCTTGTATACCCCGCACTCCATTGTATACCCTGCGCTCCATTGTATACCCTGCACACCCTTGTATACCTTGCACTCCCTTGTATACCCAGCACTCCATTGTATACCCTGCACACCCTTGTATACCTTGCACTCCCTTGTATACCCTGCACTCCATTGCATACCCTGCACTCCATTGTATACCCTGCACACCTTTGTATACCCTGCACTCCCTTGTATACCCTACACACCCTTGTATACCCTACACACCCTTGTATACCTTGCACTCCCTTGTATACCCTGCACTCCATTGCATACCCTGCACTCCATTGTATAACCTGTACACCCTTGTATACCCTGCACACCCTTGTATACCCTGCACTCCCTTGTATACCCTACACACCCTTGTATACCTTGCACTTCCTTGTATACCCTGCACTCCATTGCATACCCTGCACTCCATTGTATACCCTGCACTCCATTGTATACCCTGCACACCCTTGTATACCCTACACACCCTTGTATACCCTGCACACCCTTGTATACCCTACATGCACACCCTTGTATACCTTGCACTCCCTTGTATACCCAGCACTCCATTGCATACCCTGCACTCCATTGTATACCCTGCACATCCTTGTATACCCTGCACTTCATTGTATACCCTGCACTCCCTTGTATACCTTGCACTTCATTGTATACCCGGCACTCCCTTACATACCCTGCACACCCTTGTATACTCTGCACTTCATTGTATACCCTGCACTCCATTGTATACCCTGTACATCCTTGTATACCCTACAGACCCTTGTATACCCTACAGACCCTTGTATACCCTGCACACCCTTGTATACCCTACAGACCCTTGTATACCCTGCAAACCCTTGTATACCCTACAGACCCTTGTATACCCTGCACACCCTTGTATACCCTGCACACCCTTGTATACCCTGCACAGCCTTGTATACCCTGCACACCCTTGTATACCCTGTTCTCCATTGCATACCCCCAAAAAGGTATGACAAAACCCCCCCCCCCCCCCCCCTCCTCCCATACACACACACACACACAAAATTATATAAGGGAGTCACCCCAGGGAGAGGTGTTCACGGTATTAAAGTTATTGTTTACTTGAAAGTACCTTTTGAATCTGCTACTTGTTTAAGAAGAGCTTTGGTATGCTCAACCATTAGCGTTTCACTTTCAAATGGTTTCACAACAGGCATGTCGCATCCCAAGTTCTGGTAACACCATGCAGCCACACCCAATGCCATGCCAAGAGCACCTGCAATGGGACTGAATTCTGCCACAGCACGGCGTCCTGTTGATCATAATGATTATATATGATTTATATGTGATTGATGTTGTATGTACACTGTATATCCCAGAGATAATCTTACACCATGCACTATTCCATCAACAATAGACAGGCCATCTTACACCATGCACTATTCCATCAACAATAGACAGGCAATCTTACACCATGCACTATTCCATCAACAATAGTCAGGCAATCTTACACCATGCACTATTCCATCAACAATAGTCAGGCAATCTTACACCATGCACTATTCCATCAACAATAGACAGGCAATCTTACACCATGCACTATTCCATCAACAATACACAGGCAATCTTACACCATGCACTATTCCATCAACAATAGACAGGCAATCTTACACCATGCACTATTCCATCAACAATAGACAGGCAATCTTACACCATGCATTATTCCATCAACAATAGTCAGGCAATCTTACACCATGCACACCATCAACAATAGTCAGGCAATCTTACACCATGCACTATTCCATCAACAATAGACAGGCAATCTTACACCATGCACTATTCCATCAACAATACACAGGCAATCTTACACCATGCACTATTCCATCAACAATAGACAGGCAATCTTACACCATGCACTATTCCATCAACAATAGACAGGCAATCTTACACCATGCACTATTCCATCAACAATAGACAGACAATCTTACACCATGCACTATTCCATCAACAATAGACAGGCAATCTTACACCATGCACTATTCCATCAACAATAGACAGGCAATCTTACACCATGCACTATTCCATCAACAATAGACAGGCAATCTTACACCATGCACTATTCCATCAACAATAGACAGGCAATCTTACACCATGCACTATTCCATCAACAATAGACAGACAATCTTACACCATGCACTATTCCATCAACAATAGACAGGCAATCTTACACCATGCACTATTCCATCAACAATAGACAGGCAATCTTACACCATGCACTATTCCATCAACAATACACAGGCAATCTTACACCATGCACTATTCCATCAACAATAGACAGGCAATCTTACACCATGCACTATTCCATCAACAATAGACAGGCTTACATCATACACCTATGCACTATTCCATCAACAATAGACAGACAATCTTACACCATGCACTATTCCATCAACAATAGACAGGCAATCTTACACCATGCACTATTCCATCAACAATAGACAGGCAATCTTACGTACACCATGCACTATTCTATCAACAATAGACAGGCAATCTTACACCATGCACTATTCCATCAACAATAGACAGGTAATCTTACACCATGCACTATTCCATCAACAATAGACAGGCAATCTTACACCATGCATGCACTATTCCATCAACAATAGACAGGCAATCTTACACCATGCACTATTCCATCAACAATAGTCAGGCAATCTTACACCATGCACTATTCCATCAACAATAGTCAGGCAATCTTACACCATGCACTATTCCATCAACAATAGACAGGCAATCTTACACCATGCACTATTCCATCAACAATAGACAGGCAATCTTACACCATGCACTATTCCATCAACAATAGACAGGCCATCTTACACCATGCACTATTCCATCAACAATAGACAGGCAATCTTACACCATGCACTATTCCATCAACAATAGACAGACAATCTTACACCATGCACTATTCCTTCAAAAACTCATTAATTATTCATGAGGAAAACAGCCAACCAGGTGTCCTCAATTTGATCACATGATGGAACTGGACACCCCATTTCAAGTCCACTCAAGTACTTTGAAATATTTTTTCAAGTCCTAGGACTGGAAATATCAGTTCAAGTCCTTGGAATAGAAATATCATATAAATGAATAACTTAATTTCTCAATACTATTTCAAACAAGACGCTCAATGAGCGTACACTCGGGCTTATGACAAGGACAATGTCAGTTGCGTGAGGAGAGACCTGACAATGACTGACAGTTGCGTGACGAGGGAGACTGTATATACATGTATGTGTCGAGTTCATTTGATTTGCCTTTGACTTTGAGTTCATTTGATTACCTTTTGACTTTGAGTTCAATTGATTTGATTTTGATGAGTCCGTGTAAAGGCCCCTCTCTAGCTTCAGATCCCGAAACGTCGAGTTTGGAATCGAGTTCGAGTTCGGGTTCGAGTTACGGTTCGAACGTCGAATAAAACAAGGACATCTTCTTCAATACAATATCATTTCTCTGACGTCATGACAATCAGTGACAGTTGAGTGACGAGGGAGACTATGAGTCGGATGAGTACGAACATGATACGTCTTGAGGTTGCATAGGTCAGATGGTTCCGATAACGCCCTCGCGTTACGACAGTCAGGCAGCAAGCAAAGCGATATTAGCTATCTAAACAAAATCTACTGAAAAATCAAACCCTTGCTCTCTAGCTTCAGAGACATAATACGAAGCTGCTCAGTAACGGATTATTAACGACATGTTGCTTTCAAAACTAAGATTCATAATCTACTTTAGTCCTGTGTGTGTGGTTTGTTCTTATCTGCTGAGTAATCTTGAAACTCGATACGATTAAATACGTCGCATACTTTCGTCATTCTTGAGCCGAAGAAAACTACTACCGAAAAACGCATTTTCTAACTCGGGCGGCCTACGGCCTGGGCCCGAGTAACAAGATGCTCAATGAGCGTACACTCGGGCTTATGACAAGGACAATGTCAGTTGCGTGAGGAGAGACCTGACAATGACTGACAGTTGCGTGACGAGGGAGACTATGTATATATGTGTCGAGTTCATTTGATTTGCTTTTGACTTTGAGTTCATTTGATTACCTTTTGACTTTGAGTTCAATTGATTTGATTTTGATGAGTTCGTGTAACTGAAGGCCCTGTCGAAAACGCTCAACATCTTTTAGAGTTGGCCCACACGAATCGGCGTATGCGTTTGTATGTGAGAGCAGTAAGAGGAACTGATGGATGGCTTGCCTTGGATACAACATAATTTCTCTTCTGCACAGGTCAACTGCTTCTTTCACTTCTAGTCGTCGAAGACCATGACTTAGCACTATCTCAGTATCTGCCCTGAGCGAAGAATACTTCGGATTTAGTTCGATATACGGCTCGGAAACTATTTGATCCGTTTATTGAGCGAATCATACTTTCGGATTTAGTTCGATAGGCGTTCGGAAAATATTCGACCCGTTTGTGGCGCCATGAATATGCAACCTCAAGTGACCTCAAGTACGTTTAAAGATGTACCATATACGTACCTCGAACAGTCGGAGATCTTTATCGATGCTCATCGACACAAATAATCTCTCTCGTCACGCAACAGTCATTGTCATAATACCCGACTATTCAGCTTCTTCTTCTGTAATAGATCCCTAAAATCTAAGGACGTTTTGATTTCGATTATATTTTTTGCCGTTCACTGACCTGTTTTGAGCGTGGAAATTCTGTTTTAAATAGCGCTACGCGGCAGTTCTAAAATTAGGTCGCGTAATAGATGTATGACTCACACAAGGATCATACAACTGTCATCGTACTGAAAAGAACACGGATTTTCGAACATTGACCTTTGCTTTGATGTAGTTTTGAAGTACGATTTTTACGATTCCTTTTCCTTCTGAATTTTTCAAACGTGGAATAAAATAAACATCCATCATTAACTCGACTGGCTCGACTGTTTGCAAGGCTTCAGTCAATCATGCTTCTTCAATACAATATCATTTCTCTGACGTCATGACAATCAGTGACAGTTGAGTGACGAGGGAGACTATGTGTCGGGTGAGTACGTACATGATACGTCTTGAGGTTGCATAGGTCAGATGGTTCTGATAACGCCCTCACGTTTGTTTTTGTTAAATATATTTTAAGCGAGCTTCTAGTCCTTCTACCACTTCTAGTCATTGAACGATGAACTAGAATCCTGACCTTTTAATAGCTTGAAGATCTACAGCTGCTTTCAAAACTAAGATTCAAATCTACTTGAGTCCTGTGTGTCGTTTGTTTTCCCTTATCTGCCGAGTAATCTTGAAACTCGATACGATCAAATACGTCACATACTTTCTTCATTCTTTGACCAAACAAAACTAAAAAAAAACAAGAAAGTCCATTTTATAACTCGGGCTTCCTTCGGAAGGGCCCGAGTAATTAAACTTAGACACAAGTAACATGTTATTTGTCTTAAAAAACTGGTAATGCATGATTTTTAACTGCTTAAAAAACGCATTTAATAATTTCATAAACTCGCTACGGCGGGATTCGAACCTGGAACACTCCATTGCTAATCTTTTTCCTTACCACTATGCCATCAGGTAGTTTGATGGGTATCACGGCATTTGATTCACCTTTATCTTGGCATTCTTTTAATGCGTCATTGAATATTGTTTTTGTTTAATAAACAAATACAAAACTATTGTCCAATTCGGACTGGACTGGGTTTCAAGTCCTCGGCTTCACCTCGGACTTGAAACCCTGTCCAGTCCTCATTGTCGGCCTTTAAACATTACATCAACAATGTACCTTTATCATCTGTCATGTACTCTATGTCCAGAATACAGCCGCCACCTTTGTGAAATCGCTGCAGAAGTTGCTCACAACCACTTTGATGCTGTTGGTGAAATAAGAAAAATGGCATGCAGTCAATCACTCTATATATGGGAGTCCCCCCTCCCTCCTCCCCCTAGGCTGTACAGCATTTTCCATGTAACAACATGGCATGTACTGTGTGCCCTCTTCACGGCATGCAGTCAATCACTCTATATATGGGAGTCCCCCTCCCTCCTCCCCCTAGGCTGTACATCATTTTCCATGTAACAGCATGGCATGTACATGCCCTCTTCACGGCATGCAGTCAATCACTCTTTATATGAGAGTCCCCCCTCCCTAATCCCCCTGGGCTGTACAGCATTTTCCATGTAACAACATGGCATGTACTGTGCCCTCTTCATGGCATGCAGTCAATCACTCTTTATATGGGAGTTCCCCCTCCCTAATCCCCCTCAGGGCTGTCTCCCTGTGTAATTAACCCATATTATAACATGCGCTATGATTTGCCAAAGGATGGGTATGCCACATGCTCTATGAGATCTAGAGCATACAGCACACCTGCACATATATATATATTCAAACATTGTAAGTAACGAACAAAATTGAAAACTTGCCTTAAAATCATAATTGTAGAAATAAATTTATAAAAAAATAGAAAACTTGTCTGCTATGCTATAGTGTACATGTACAAATGTATGTGCAGTTTTAGCTGATCTCTTGTACACTACGCATTGTGCTAATCTCCAAAAACTTAGAACTCTTGTGTTCTGATCAGTCCCAGCGTACTCTAAAACTGCACATAGTATTTTGCATGCATACTGATCGACTTTGAAGAAAAAACTCACCTTATATGCATGTGCAAAATACACATGTCGATGGATGATTGGTGAATCACTTACAGGTAGATCTTTAAGCCCAACAATGATTGCATCTTTAGGTGCGTTTATCCATGAACCAAGTGCAACAATATCAACTCCTGGAATACTTTAATCCATAACAAAGTGTTTTTAAGTTGACATTTGTTTAACAAAAGGCTTTCTAACCATTCCCTCTACTAACTATGATGCCATGGTCAGTATAGAATGGCCTATTTGAATCATCTAATTATAGTACATTGTACATGTAATTACCATTTATATTCTTCATCCTTAAAAGTCCTTTGTTCAGAGCTTTCAACTGTCACAGTGTGTCCTGTGACAAAGAACAGATATACATATTTATAACATAGCATTGATATAACGCGTGCTCTGATTGGCTAATTAGCATGCGCGAGCGTGCATCCATAACTCAATGGACGCACGCTCACGTCATTGGCATAGCGCACACTCTGCAATCAATTGGAAAATAAATATTGCTTTATTTGAATTTGCAGTGACTATGTTATAAAAGAAATGGTCAACGCTTCAGCTGTGCGTCCATCAAGTTATGGATGCACTAATGGTCGGCTGCTATGACTCAAGAAGCTAGAGTCGACTCTTATGCTTCTCTCATGCTTTAAGCAGCCTCCCGCGTGCATCCATAACTCGATGGACGCACGTTGAGTGTTGACCATTCCTTCAATACATGTACATGTTAAATTTATACTGTAGTTAAATCTGTTATTACATGTGTAAAACCTGTAAGGTACAATAATAGACGTTTAAGTATAGATCACTCTACAATGTATATTATGTTGTACGTATATATGCTCAGTAGTTAATTTTTTTCTCTTAAATGTTAATTATTACCGGTACCCATATATTAGAAAAATATCATGCATACAACGTTCTTTATATACACATGCATGTACAGATTTGGAGCATGCTGGGAATGAGAACAATAATAATAAATAAATAAATGAAGTGTGTTAGGAAAAGCACAATGCATAGCAGAGCATGCGCACAACTGCTGTGTGCATAGAATCCCGGGGGGGTTTGTTGGGGGTATTTGGAATTTGTCACTCGAAAATCTGGATTTACGAATTTTTATTGACGATCTGATACGATGTATTCGTCAGGATATTTTGCCAGACTAACACTCTAACACCTTTACGTCTGACTGACGCCATTATTATTGTTCATGCGGATCGAGTTTTACTGAAACGCCGATACCGATACAAACTGGGGGGGAAAGCTAAGCTAAACATACTTTTTTATTTTATTTTATATATAACAACTTTATTTGCAAAAAAAGATTCCAATAATGATGAAAATATTGAATAGCGAAGCTGTAAAATAGCGAATAGCAAATTCTAGCGTGAGAATAGTGAAACATGAACCATGCATGATTGCATGGCGTGATGTCACGTGGCTGACACATGCTGCAGGGCAGTCGTGCTAACATGCACATGTATGCAACTGCCTGCAAAAATGCCATGGCAAGTGAACAACTAATAGGCACGACTGCCTGTGTGAAATTATGTGGCTTGACATGCGCTTGAAGCTAGCTGACATATCCATTTAGCATGGCTAAGCTAACGAGACCAGTGATCGTTTTATAAATGCAGTATTTGGCTAGAATTTAACTTTGCTTAAATTTGATGTAACCACATCAAAAAAGGTTTCAACAGGGGGGGGGGGGGGGGGGGGGGGGGGGGTGGGGTTACTGGATCCAAATAATCAGAATATGCTCTGCTGTGTTTTAAAATGTACATGTTGCAAATACCTATATAGTGCTAATTAAAGTTAACACTGTTTCATACACCCTGTGCAATACTCGATTTCTGTACGTACTTTGCATAAATTTGCAAAAACTGAAAGAATAACGAGTTAAGTAAAGGTAAAATAATAGATTGAAAAATCTATCATCGACAGTTTAGTAATTACCCCAAAAGTGCATTAATAAAAATGAAACCATCATAAAGTAATAAGAGTTTGCACGGTGGGCAAAAAAGTACGTGATATCGCCAACGTTTGTATAACTTCTACAGTTTTCATCCAACCATAATGAAACTTGGCAATGTGACAGCCTATGTCAAGTCAACAAATTTGTTCTTTTTTGTTTTTTAATTTTTATGATTTTTGGCTGGAAAATGACGTCACTCATGCCAATAAATACAGTAAATTAATCATTGCATTTGAAAGAACATTTAAAATTAGAGAAATAGCTGAAATAATATCTCGGATATCATTATTCAATCCAAAGATATTAATTTTTTAAATTTGAAATTTCCGCCATTTTGTGCTATTTTTAGTAACAAAATGGCGGATTTTCAAATTTCAAAAAATCATATCTTTGGATTGAATAACGATATCCGAGATATTATTTCAGCTATTTCTCTAGTTTTACATGTTCTTTCAAATGCAATGATTAAATTACTGTAGTTTTGAATTTCAAAATTTGTTGGCATGTTCATGACGTCATTTTACCGCCAAAAATCATAAAAATCAAAAAACAAAAAAGAACAAGTTTGTTGCCTTGACCTATGCTGTCACGTTGCCAAGTTTCATTTTGATTGGGTTAAAACTGTAGAAATTATACAAACGTTGGCGATTTCACGTAAAATACATGGAAACGAGGCATTTAGCATCCTCGGGAACCCAGGGGTATATTCTGTCGCTCGTTACTCGTTCCCAGAGAAATACCCCTGGGAACGAAGTCTGTTGGAACTTGTTCCGGAAGTCAAAATTACTCTCGTTTCTGATTGGTCGACCTTATATGGTCGACCAATCAGTATCAAGTATTTCTGGTTTGAATAGGACAGCCGCCATTTTGAATTTTGAGAGTAATTTTGACTTCCGGAACAAGTTCCAACAGACTTCGTTCCCAGGGGTATTTCTCTGGGAGCGAGTAACGAGCGACAGAATATACCCCTGGGTTCCCGAGGATGGGCATTTAGGGCCAAAGTCCGGTTTCTGGTACCGAACTAATGTAATGTCAAATCACTATAACTTTTCAAGATTGCATAGTACAGCCCTAAAATTGATATTGCTGTAATATATTCCCAATAACAAAGGAAATCAGATTTTACGATTCTACCATTTATGCATAAGGTCTATGGTTTTAGTGTTTGCACTCTAGAAGATGATGCAATCTTACGAGAGAGTTAAGCTTAAGCTTAAATCATGAATACAGAAGTTTATACAGACAGATATTCTGATATGCATAAATACCACTATCTGAATAACCTTCAACACCCTTTTTCAAATGTACAATACTTATGCTTATGTTTGCCCCTCGCTAATAGCGTTAGATAAATTGGAGAAAAATTATAAAGTCACGCTATAACAACTCAGCGTGCACTTACCAGCTTGTACGAGCTCACGACATTTCTCTGGAGTCAGATGTGTCCTTCCCTCCATTGCTTTAGTTTCTGCACGAAGCCAAAAATGAGCTGCCATTACAATGTCTATGAAAAACTCAACAACTCTTCAGAAATCGCCAAGGTTTGGAGCGATAAACACGTCTGAAAACACACAGCTCAAATACACGATTACCTGCACGATTACGCAAGATTAACACAGGAAGCCCAAAACATACACAAACTCATTAAAAGGCCCTGGCAAACGGTTTTGTTGAATAGCGATGTTGAAACGGTTTGCCACCCGCTTTCAACATTGTTGAAACGTGTTGAATGAAGTTTAAAAGAGCTTAAACCTTGCTTCAACATCGATTCAACATTTCTTTTGTTCTCGAAAATGTTGAATGGCGTCTTGCGCATTAATTAAATTAAACAATAGAAATTAATACCTCTTGCGAAACGTTGTTGAAAGCATTGTTGAAACCCGTTTGCCACCCCGCGTTCAACATACATTCAACTTCCATTCAACAGCGTTCAACAAAATCGAACGAATGTTGAATACGTTTGCCAGGGCCTTTACCTCTGTGTACACAATGAAGCCCAGTGGTTGCATTGAAACATTTTACCAAATTGAAAATAGGATTTTAGAAAGAAAAAGAGAAAACAAAACAGAAAAGAGAGTAGAGAATAAGAGAAAAATGAATTTATACTGCACTATACTCTATTATGCACATTCACCTCTTTCGTTTGCCTTTGTTCCACAAAATTAAAATAAAGGAAGAAAAATGAGAAAAGTGAACAATATGTAATCTACCACTGGTATTGTCAAGTGAAATTTTATTACATTTTAAAACTGTTTTTACATACTAATTTATTTAAAACTTATAAAGCTAGTTAATTTTTATAAATCATACAAAATAGATTCCATTTTGTCAAAAGTCTGCAAGTATACTTTTATAGACGTGCATGCGCAGATGATGTAAAAATGTGGTACCACTCGACTCGTTTTCTGTAATTCACCACATTTTGAAGTCATTTGAGCATCTACAAGAGTACATACAGAAACACAATGAAATGGATTGAGTCTATTCGCTTTGTATAATATTTTAAAAATTGCATGATTTTGTGACGTCATCTCGCGAGTCATACTCTGACACATGGTTTTCAACCTATCAAAGCGCACGTAATATACCAATCATAATTTAATTTATACTCTAATAAAACATGGCTCTCTACCTATCAAAGCGCGCGTAAATATACCAAATAAAATAATAATGTGATACTCTAAATATGTATGATAATTTATACAACCGTGTATACTTGTGTGTATATACTGAGGTAGATCTTGCATAGCACAGCGTTTTGTGGGGGGATTTTGGGATTCCTGTGCGTTCCCTCCCCCTCTCTTCCCCAACCTCCCTCCCCCTCCCTTCCCTTGTCCACAAGAATCCCAACCTCCCAAAATCCCCCCTAAACACAAAACGCCATGCTGCACAGGCTAGATCTTGCAAACATCTGATCTATCTCAAACCAATCAAAACAGTTACACGTGATTTGACCAAAAAATGGAGCATGAATTGTGAAATTCATAAAATTTGAGCATGATGCGTGAATTTATGTTTCAATGTGATCGTCCCCTTTGAGCGACTGTGATTCACCGCTGTTATATGCTCTAGCTGTTCAACGTATTTGACCAGACAAAACTACGATTTCTTTGTTATCCGTGTGCGTAAATTTACAAAAAAATGGTCCATGAAGCGTGATCCTCTCTTTGCTACCCTGACAGAAGTATATAGATCTTCGTCATCACTCTGTCATTTGCAACAACACTTAATAATGGCTATAAAAGAGACTTGTTATAATTAGAGACTAATAATAAAGTTAACGACATACTTTTTCCGTGCTCCGTTCAGTAATACAGCACGAAGGAAGTGATGAGAGCGAGAAAGAAGTGTAGGGAGAGGTAGGCGAGTGCTCTCCACACTTCTTGAGTGCTGTGATTACTGAACGGAGCACGGAAAAAGCTGTTCTATTAGCTTTATTATATAGAAACTGTGGATTTTTGATAAAAAAGAACAGGAATGGTGAGGAAAATGGCAAGAAAGTTGAGGATTCTGTTGTGTTTTTGAATAACATTTTAGCGAGTGAAGTGCACATGCTATACCGATGCCAGTTACGCCATCGAGCGCACGCTTGGTTTGTTTTCTTCACAATTTTGGATCAAACCAAACAGCCGAAAAATAGTGTCATCAAACCGTGCTCCGTTCTCTGATACAGCACAGTTTTCAGCCAATCAGAGCGTGCAGATTGACTTGACTATATAATAAATATTGCTGGTAATCATGCACATCATTTCGGCGTGCCACCTAATTGGGCATAATGTTGTCTCATTTCAGACCACATGTCCTACCCCTGAGTATTATATTCTTTGTTTGATTGACATCCATATTTATGTCTCTTCTCAAGCGTTACCAATAGAGAAATAAATAATACTCAGGGGAATGACACGTGCAAATTATACGTGGTTTGAAATGGGAAAACATTACACCCAAACTAAAAGTGACTATAATGATTAAAACTCAACTAAAGGTCCCTATAAGGACTGATATAACTACAAGTATAATATTGTTACACTACATGTATAACAGTATCCAAATAGTAACATTAAAGGTTTTTAAATGTTAATTAACAATTATTGTGCCCTGCACTAAAGTTTGTCATGTATAAAATAATAATATACATCTACAGCATGCATATGATAAGTCTGATACAATATTCACATCTGTATACACTGTATGGGAATTACAATGCCGAGCCGCAGGTAAGACAGTGCAATACCCATACAATATGGCTGCATGCTCACATTGTCTCTCTAGTCTGTACAGGGGTATAAATGTCCACACACATGACCGATTGCATGGACAGCCCCGATTGGCCAAATTGCTCATTATTATAATGCATTTGATAAGAGTATTTACTTATTTTGTGCTTCTTTTTTCAACCTTAAACAATATAATGTCTTGCCATATCGGAAGCCAATATTATTGTCAAAAAAACCAGACAGAATCAGAACGGAAATACAGTAAAGGTGAATGATCACACTTTTGGTGGTTACACAGTAACTACTTTTCCAGACAGTTTGTTGCTTTGATGAAAAATATTGTGATATCTAACAGTAACTGTACAATTAAGGTGCTGACACTTGGTGCAACATTTCGTGCAATATTGCTGGCAATTTGGTTGCAGCGTGTGTCCACCCCTGCAACTGATATCTCGCAATTGACTAGCACGCACTCACACGACATAATTTGTTGCTCTCAATGTTGCAGAAGTAGGATTCAATTCAACTTCCAGCCGCGCAACATGTTGCATCGTGTGTCCGCACCATTAGTTTGATGGTATATTGAATATAATATACACATGCATCAGCATCAGAATTCATCAGATCCTGATGACGTTGAATCCTCCATTTCCTCTCTTGCAGTAGATGTCCTGTGTTTACGAACAATCTTTCCTGCCAGGGCTTCTTTGAGTTTCAGGAGAAAGATTTCTTTGACTCTCATCCACACAGGGTAAGTGTCAGCCTACAATAGGAGGAACAGAAAAAGAGAAACATTTTTTTCTGTCTGGAATATCTAATGAGTATTTTGGGAGAATAGTTATAAACAATGACATCGCCTGCATGTGGATGCAAGTACTTGAATCTAGTGTAAAATTGAAGGGGTCCCTACACCAACAACGTAAGTGATCTCTGATCAAAATCTAAATTCTCCTCGAGATTCTTTGAATTTCAAAGGAGAAATTGGAATTTGATCACAAGTCACTTATTCAATTCATGAAGGGACCCCTACAATTATCCAATTCAACTAAATTACGATACAGTTGCTTGGTACAACATTGCACACAACTGGAACATTGCCAGCTGTGGCCCATTTTCAGCATGTGTCCACCTCTGTAATTTGTTACAATTTCATAGAAACACAGACATTACATGTATGCTGTAAGCATATTACTGACCAGCAATAGAGTCGCTTGCGTATGAGTGGGAAGTAGTTACGGTATGGTTCGTGCCGTGCGGTGACAGTAACACGGCATACGGTGACAGTATCCTTGGTTGAGAAATGATTTTGTGCACTGTGATTGGTTGAATACAATGTGTTCGATTCCATACCGTGACGGTAACTCCATACTGTAAGTTTCCCACTCATACGAAAATGACTCTATTGTACTCTGTGTACTACTGTACTTGTACTGTACCCACCTCAGGTAGTTTGAACAAAAATTGCATTAACTTTACTGCATATTTGTCACTACTATCCCTAGGTAGTAGAGATGGTAGATGGTCAATTGCTATGACATCCAGTGGTTTAGTACACGAACTGCAACGACAAGAAATGAAAGCTTGAGCTGACACAAAGACAGAGTCATTTCATCCTGGGATGATCTTCTTCCTGGAAGAGTATCGAGCAGTTTCTATCTGTTTAACTCATCCTGGTTCAAGAAGAATCAACGGCGAAGCTGATTACAGACAATGCATGCTAGTTTACATGTATACCTGAGATCTACATGGTGAACGGGATCCACAAACGTTGTGACTGACTCATAGAAAGGAAGTGGGTTGTCTGGACTAGTACAGTCACAGCTCACATCAGAGATAACTGTCAAATTCCTTTGGAAATATTAAAGTATAAAATATCAAAATATATCTGGGGAGTAAGGGGTGGCAGCTGAGTGGTGAGAGCACTCGATCGTCTCTCACCGTTGTGGTGCCATTGATCGATGAACTGGTTCGATTTCTGAACTGGGTGCTTCATGTGAGTTGAGTTGCATTGTATAATTTGTTAGTTTGTTCTCTCCCTTGCTTTGAGGGTTTTCCTTTATACATTAAGACAAAAATACATCATTGTACACATGTGCCAATACCCTGACAATGGCCTGTTCATCTCACACAGTAATATTGGATAACAGCAGTTGATGGATTACATGTTGACGATACACATTATTAACTGACCTGTTGTCTGTTGAAAGCATGTCTCTTGTAAGAAATGGTGGAATTTTCTGAAAATAATAAAAACAAGAGCTTGAATACAAATGTATATGTTGTGGTTCAAAATGATTTTTGGTTCAAATTATTTTGAACTGGTTCAATTTGTTTTGAACTGGTTCAAATCATTTTGAAGGAAGGCTTTATATCAAGTACCTTGGGGTTAGGTTTAGGGTTAGTATCAGGGAAGGCTTTATATTAAGTACCTTGGGGTTAGGTTTAGGGTTAGTATTGGGGAAGACTATATAGTAATGAAGAAAGGAAGGGAGGAAGGGAGGAAGGGAGGAAGGGAGGAAGGGAGGAAGGGAGGAAGGGAGGAAGGGAGGAAGGGAGGGAGGAAGGGAGGAAGGGAGGAAGGGAGGAAGGGAGGAAGGGAGGAAGGTGAAAATTATTTAGTTCTTTTTAGGACTCCCTTCAATTTTGTAGTCCAGAAGTAACTGTTTCTAATCAGTCAAATTCTGTAAATGATATGACAGTCTACTAGTTTTTTTTTCCATTAAAAACATTCTCCAAACGTCCTCTTTCAGCCCCTCACCAGTTATTGTGTCAAGGCCGTTTTTAAAATTTACAACAAGATAGAATAATTTCGAAAATTACAATTATTTGAATGTTCCGATCTTGACAGGAACGCAGGGGCCGATTTGACATTAACCAATCAGAGTAAGGTGTTCACACTTTCTTGTTCATTTCAGGCGTGGGAATGGATAACTGTGATTGGTTAAAATAGCTTTGAGAATAATTAGCGGATTTCTTATACATTGTACATTATGTACAAAATAGCTTTTATAGATAGCTTAGATAGCATTTTAAACAGGGAAGAGCCATTTTTCCGCATGGATCTGTTTAATAAATTGTTATTATTATTATCTCAATGTTCGCCATGTACATTATATTGTACCTTTGATAGGAAAATGCAGTTTACAAAGATATCAAAGGTAAGAATAACAGGAAATGGTCCACCAGTTTTGGTATCCAAACTTCTCCATTTGGTGATACTTTCACTGAAAAATAAACAAAGAATTAAAATTGATATTCAGTGTCACACAACCAGGGTGTAGGAAAAGCCACAAGTCAAAGGTCAGGATGGTGTCCTGGTTGTGTGACATTGCATTTCATGCATGCACTTGGATCCAAAATGTATGTAGATAGTATAATTACTTCTGGTCAATGCTCGCCGCAACATCTAGAGTACGTACCACCTAAATGTAACTTCCCCCCTCCGAGGGTGTAGCCAGTGCATAAACATCATGCAACGAGCGCGTAACACAAAATACAGCGAGCGCATATTATGCAAGTACTGAAAGTTAGGAGTCTATTTGCACAACATGTTTGCCGTCTTGATATACGTAAAAAATATCAAACTCTCCAATGAAATATGGTATAAGTGTATTCTTGGAAGCGATATATAAAGCACGCACGTTCTTGATTTTAAAGTCTCTTCTCAAGTGGATGACATTAACACAACAAAATCTCTTGGCGATTACAAATTAAAAATATACTAAAACCCTTGCAGTGATTTTGAAAACATTTGTCAAAATCTTGGAGATGTGTAGAGTCGTCTAAGTTATATGTTAACAGGAGATATTACCCCTGGCAGAGATACCTTTCACACTATGCACGTAGTTTTTGATTCTCTATACTTATGTGCATGATCCACCTCTTGCTGAAAAGATAAATTTTATCAAATGACGGTGCACAAAAGAGCACTCCACTAAAACAAGCTTTACACACTCACATTTAATATTATTACAGTCATTAATGTTCATTCCATATTGCTCGTTAAGCAATGATTTGAGTTTTAAAGTGTTGATTTTTGAAACTATTATTCACACTGCCAGTTTGTACAATACAGTGCATTTGAGTCTGTCGATCACTCTGTTAACTGTTTATGACTAAATTTAATAATACAAATTTAATAATAATAATTTAATAATAATAATAATTTAATAATAATAATTTAATAATAATAATAATATCTTTAAAAACATATTACACATATAGCACACGGCCTGAACAATGCACAACTTATTTGAGCGATTTCGTATGACTTAATGTTTATATGCCAACGAGCACCACAAAATACTGACTTCAAGGGGGAAAACAAACAATAGTACAGGGCTTATGGTAGGATGCGCGGATGTGGAACCGCATAATTTGGCTTGCTCCGCATAATCCGGCAATTCCCGCATAATCCCGCATCATTTGGAGAAATTTGTAGAAAATCATAAAACTGGTATCTATTTTCACTATTTCTCAAAGATTCTTCTCAGTAGATTTCCTTCCCAAATCATCGAACATTGAGCAATCAAATGGACGAATTCACAACGGGAATGGCAAGGCGTTCTATGTTGAAAACCGCGGGGGCTTGTTGTCTAAATTTCGATAGAACGTGTCTGTGTTTACGTTAATTTTCTGCTGGAAAACGTGAATTCTTTTCAGATCGAGTTCCTCCATAAAATTTTGCGAGTTCAATTATGGTTTATAAACATGGATAATTTTGTTGTAAGAGAATCAACAGAGGAAATTAAACGGAAACGTCACAAAGCGATAAATGTTTCAAAGATCGAGTAAATCAATACCCACGTGCAATCTTGTATGGAATACTTAGGTTCAAATTGACGTTAAAGGTAGACTTTCTTGTACATAGATTTGAAAATTTGAGACAATCAACCTTTCTCTAATACTCAACTACCGGCTTTTTATTTCAGCCCTTTATAAATATCGCGTTATAAATACGAAAGAAAACTGAGAATATGCAAATTATCATGAGAACGGCTCTATCTGATTGGTCGGAAACAGCCCTTATATCTTTGCGATCATTTCGTCGTTCATTTCAAGTTTCAATTCAGTTTCAAAAGGACAGGAATGAAGCATGCAAGAGAAATTGCCTCTAATTTGAAGTAATATAAGCTTGTTTGAAGTGAAACACGATAAAACAAATTTATTTTTGCTAAAAAATGTATGACGTCATCCCGCATAATTTCCCGCATAATTCACGATTTTTCCCACATAATTCGCCAAAAAATCCCACATAATTTTGATTTCCCCCCCACATCCTACCATAAGCCCTGCAGACATGCATTTTCACTCATTTTGAATCAGTTGAACTTTCCTTCTTTAAAAACAATTTCTTGTGAGCAAACTTGAGCATGTTCCGCACTGTGAACACTGGAAGCAAACTTAGAACTTATTTGAGTCCTGAGCAAATTAGCACATCTGTAAATTTGAATTGAGCAAAGTGCATTTCTTTGCTGCTTTTCACTAGTGTTCGTACGTTGTCACTAAGTGTTTCATGGCACTTACTAGCATATTAAAATCAAGTTATGATAAACCGTTCTATTGACACATTATATTATGAAGTACGTTGTACATGTATATAACATTAACACAAATAAAGTAAAACTTTGGTGAATAGATGAACACATTTGTGGTTTATCACTGTGATGGCACACACACACACACACACAAACCCTAGATTGAGTACTTTAGTTTAATAATTCAGCGTCACTTAACTTGTGTATGCAAGTAATTATGATAAACATTATGGTGATAATTACCTTGGGAATCCAATCTTTTCGAGGATGTAGGATGCTCCTAGTCCACAGCGACCAGTACTACCAATTATAATAACTTTGGGAAACACTGTCTGGACTCCTGGACAGCAAGAAACATGAGTATTATAAAATTGGGGTTATTATTGATGTCAGATAATGATGATGATGAAAATGATAGTGATCGATATAATGAGGACGATAATGACAGTGACCATACACTAATGGAGATTATCAAATCAATAATTGGCAAAGATAAGGGATGATGACAATGATAATAGAACTTTACAAAAAGAATACTGCATCTATACTATGTGGTGTGTGTAGCTGTCACTGTGCAATTCTTGCACATATACATGTACAGTATGTAATCTTCAATATAACACAATATTTAGAAGATTTAACAAATATTGTGACGTGAAAGAGGACAGCACACATGCTGACCAATAACTGTTTAAACTCATCACTAGTAGATGAGCTTGGCATTAGGTGCTTGATCGGTGGGGGGTGCCTGGCTCGGAGCTTCTGCAGTAACATTGGCAACCCTGTCACAACCAACCGAGCACCTGTCACACTGACCAATCAGTGGACCATATACTTACCTATACTTACCACAGGGACGGGAGGGAGGGGAATTCACGTAGCAATGGCAATGCGAAGCCACGATCGTGAGTATCGTGTTGCTCTGGTGTGCGAACCTTGCCAGGCAGTTGTTGGCCACATGCCAGGTTTGCGTCATCACAAAAATAGCGTGTGATCGAATTACCTTTAGCGTGGACCAATAGCGATAGCGAGAATGCTAGCGATAAGCTGGCAATAGCAAGAATCGTATTACTCTGGTCTGCGAACCATGAGCAGCTAGCGTGATCACAAGATTAGCGTGTGATCGTGATACCCTTAGCGTGGACCAATAGCGATAGCGAGAATGCTAGCGAGAAGCTGGCAATAGCAAGAATCGTAATACTCTGGTCTGCGAACCATGTGCGCGGGTAGAGTCGTTGACCAAAGGTCAAGCTAGCGTGATCACAAAATTAGCGTGTGATCGCGTAACAACTCTTAGCGTGGGTCACCAAGAGACGCTTGCGACAATGCAGGTCATGAGCAGTGAACTTGCGTGGCAATAGTACATTTAGCAATGATGTAGTGCTACTTAGCTCGATTCTAACTTTGCCTAAATTTCATTTAACCACATGAAAATGACCATTATGGCATCCTCAACGTCATGGAAAAAAACAAGTGAAATGGCATTGTGAACTTGATACATCGCGACATTGTCATGCAGGTCTGCAACGACTTGATGTACTATATTCGTCATCTCACGTCACGTTCTCGCATCGCGTCATGTTTGCTAAATCTCTCATATACACGCTGGAGGAGCTACACTGTACATACATGTACTGTACATATAATGTTCATTATACATGTAGGAGCTAGCTCCTGACTATATAATAACTCTTGGTAACCTTTTGTAAAAGTTTACTAAATCACACCTCTTTTTTGAGCAACTGCATAGAGTTGAGTTTGGAGGTGGTTTACTAGATCTTGTTCTGAGGGGTAAGGCTTGACGAATGGGAACCGTTCATCTGGTCTGATGATAAGAAACACAAAACATTAATCACTATTTAAAGTGTATATAATGTTGTAGTTTAAAATGCTTTTTGGTTTAATTTAAATTGAACTGGTTTAATTTAAATTGAACCAAGGGATCATTTTAAACTACAACATATATATATACAAAATGTATGGCCAAAATTTCTATTTTGGAAATCGATTCTTTATGAAGTTAATAATGGGGTGGTGTAAAAGTAGTTTCTTGGTTTGGGCTTCGCAATTGTGACTTATAGAGATTTGAAATCTCAATATGCTAATTTGGTGACGTTAATTCGGGAATAATTTGACATAACTTATTTATATTTTTACAAGTACTGTACATATAGTGCTTTTTTCTGAAATAGGAAAAAATGTTTATAAAACCATTTCTACAAACTGTGGAAAGATATATCACAAGTTTAGAAATGTCAGTAATTTGCACTAAGGTGTTAAATTTGCATAATAAATGATGACTGAATTTTCGTCATCTGATTTGCATCAAACCTCTGTAACCCACATGTGCGAAGCCCAAACCAGGAAACTACTACATGTACACCATCCCGTTATTTACTTCATAAAGAATCGATTTCCAAAATATTTTTTTTGGGTCGTATGACGTACACTTTAATGGCCTAATACAGTACCAGGTCGCATGCAAACAAAACATATTTTTGCCTCCATGCAGTCAATGGGGTGGCTGATTGATATCCAGCATTATTAACTGGTTGTTGTTACATACAGTACCGATCGAAACTAACCTCAAACGCGCGTTTGTTTTGCGTTAACTCCAAACGAACGCAAAGTTTGCCAGGGTTTGCTTTGCGTTTGTTTGGAGTTAACTCAGAACAAACGCGCGCTCGAGAAGAACAACGTAAACAAACCCGAGCCGAAGGTCGAACGAACGTAAATGAATGTGTGAATTACAAAGGAAACTAAAGGAAGATTTCTGGTTCTGAATTGTCATATTTGTACATATTTGGACGGATTAAATTGCAATTTCTCAATAAGGTAAATATTTTCTTGATCTTCGACTGGTACATTTAACTTTTCGGACTTTGAAGAGCAAACTTTGCGAAGCCATTCGCTACGAGCCGCCATTACTCCCTTGTCATCTGATTAGCGGTTTCTTTGTGTGACGTAACGTGACAGATTTCGGCGCCAAGTGTCTAGTCGATGTCTAGTTGGTTGTGTTCCTTTCATTCTTTGCGAAAACATCATCATCTTTTATCGAAAATGTCTTCGAATTCATGTTCTCTGGCAATGAGATTTCGACACAGAAATCGCTTTTAGTTTCGGCTAATTTTGCTTGCTTTCAGTTTGCTGAAGTGTGTTTGATTTTGTGTATTTTGTGTGTGCATTATTTTGTACATTTACGGTAAACTGTACTGAATTTGTATTTATACATTGTAAATATATAACTTAAGCTTAACTTAACGATGTTTGAATGCTTTCGAAAATGAAATCCATTTGAGTTTAGAATACAATAGTTTGCTTTGCGTTTGCTTTGCGTTCATTTAGTAAACGCTAAACAAACGCAAACATCGGCAGGGTTTGCTTTGCGTTTGTTTTGCGTTAACTCCAAATGCACGCCCGGTGTTTACTTTGTGTTAACATAGTTAACTTCGCGTTTGAGGTTAGTTTCGATCGGTACTGTACTGTGTACATGTACACATTCTTACTTAAGTTGTTGATGACACCACAATGCAACAGCCAAAGCACAACCACACAACCCAGCCATTGGCCCAAATTCTGCTACTTCACGAACACCTAAACAAAATAACAAATTATCATTATTAGTGACAATAATAATCATCACCCTACAAAGAGGAAGGGTGGCCGAGTGGTGAGAGCACACCCCTTTCATGACTGTGGTGCCTGGTTCAATTAATTCCTGAACTGGGCACTTCAAGTGAGTTAAGTTTGTCAGTTCGTTCTGAGCTCCCTTGCTTCGAGGGTTTTCCTCTGGGTATTCTGGTTTTCCTCCCTCACTAAAAACGAACTAGTGAGATGAGTGTTGGGTTTATGGATTATAGTACAGTAAGAAGTGAGAGCGAGAGTTGTGACATCTTCAACACCAATACAAATGTACAGTACACCGTACAGCTGCATGGGCACTGCCATTGCAAAACTGATAAAACTGATTTACCTTCTTCATTGACAATGAATTCTACATCAAGGAGCTCGCCATTACCCTTGTGAAATCTTGACAGCAGTTCTCTCCACCCGTCTTGACCCTGTGTTCATAAGTTTATTCATTTACTGTAAGTTCATTATTGCAGTGTGACGCTCAAACTGGAATTTATGACCAATCAATTTTATTTGACATGTAATTTTAATAAATATTACATGTACTGACATACCTTGTACGCATGACCAAAATAAATGTGCTTATGTTCTAGTGGACGGCAATCCAGTGGCAATTCCTTTATCCCAACTATGTAGACATCTTTGGGTGCAGTTGGCCACGATCCTTCTTCAACAATTGAACAACCAACCCTGAAAATTGCAGCGTAGAACATTTAGCTTAATTAGCAACAATGTACATTGTATATAACATTGGAACCATTCACTCTGACAAACCATACACAGCTTGGTTGATACATTTAGCTTTTAGCAACAATGTACATTGTATATAACATTGGAACCATTCACTCTGACAAACCATACACAGCTTGGTTGATACATTTAGCTTAATTAGCAACAATGTACATTGTATATAACATTGGAACCATTCACTCTGACAAACCATACACAGCTTGGTTGATACATTTAGCTTAATTAGCAACAATGTACATTGTATATAACATTGGAACCATTCACTCTGACAAACCATACACAGCTTAGGACATCTATTAGGACATCTCTCAACCAATCAGATTTGAGGAAATTGTAATAGTTATGATTCACATCGCTTTAATTTGAATTGTATAAATAAAGTGTACGCTCGCAGCGACATTAATCTTGACGGAGTCCCTGTGTACATGCATGTGAATGCATTTTTCCTTCCTTCCTTCCTTCCTTCCTTCCTTCCTTCCTTCCTTCCTTCCTTCCTTCCTTCCTTCCTTCCTTCCTTCCTTCCTTCCTTCCTTCCTTCCTTCCTTCCTTCCTTCCTTCCTTCCTTCCTTCCTTCCTTCCCTTCCTTCCTTCCTTCCTTCCTTCCTTCCTTCCTTCCTTCCTTTCTTTCTTTATGTATATATATATATTTTTAACATAATTATATAAATTGTATTTAGATTTTAGTCTTATATTTACAGTATGTTAGATTTACAGTGTGACTACACCAACCAAGGCCACCCAAACAAATTTTCATATTATCCAATCACAATTGAGTATTTAAACAATAGAATCTGCACAAATTTTCACTTTAAAAGCATATATTTTACTTTATATGTGTATGTACATGATCAAGAGTGAACAAGAAACAGTTTAAATTGTAGAATTCGACATCATTCTGTTATTCAGCGTCACAAATGTGATTAGAAAATTTGATTCAAAATTTGTTTGGGTGGCCTTGGTTGGTGTAGTCGCACTGTAAGTCTCCCCGATTAGTAGGGCACTTGTGCCCAGCTAGAAGATTTTTGAGACTTTAATAAAGTTATTGCAAGAGTATATATAGTGCCCGGGAAAATAATAATAATAATTTATTATTATTATTTTCCCGGGCACTATATATACTCTTGCAAATCTCGATTCTGCAGACGACTGACCCAAGGATGATTTTCTGTACTGCTGTACGTATTAGATCAGCGGCAGTCCCTTCCAACAGAACATTGCTTCTTCGTCGACTTCAACTGGTTATCATTTTTGATCGGTGTTCATCAAGCGAAATAACCAGGCAGATATTCTTTTTTTCACAAATTTATCATGCCAAACACATATTTATTCAATGCTGGATCCATGCATTCATCAAGGTCACGAACGATTTAGTGATTTCAGCCCTGCTGATGTACACAGTCATGTCCAGTTTTTGACGATAAACTATCCCAGATACAGAGACGATATCGCTCACCTATCTACCAGATCGAGCTTGTTAGTCGTCGCCCATCGTCGCAACTACTCAATCGCCCCCGTTGTTCGAGGCAAACAAATCGGCAAATCAAACGTCAAATCAAAACTCAAACTCTTTTTGTCTAAACTGATGTTTTGGGCTTCCTGTGGTCATGTTATTTTGTAAGCGTAGGGCTTCCTGTGGTACGCTCAACTGTATTTTGCATACGGTATATGTATAGTCGAACTTCAGGAATGGGTTTTAAGAATATCGAACTCCTAAATATACTCAAGAAATAAAGATTAGTAGTTGTTTGAGTGCTGTCAGGTCTTTAATTTAGGATAAGAGGTATATTTAATGTGTTTTGGGATCGATATATTTGGAGTGCTCACTCCGTAGGCAACGAAACAAGTCCCGTAATCGATCAACAAGACTTGGTTTCAGCCGAAAATAAAATACTTTCTCAATTCGCTTAATCAAGAGCTTTTGATATGTAATAGAATGGCAATCTATCAGTGTCCTGACCTGCTTTCAGGTCGTTTACTCCACTATAAACGGACCAGAAATATTTTTTTTCGAATGACATGCTTCTCTCGCTCTTCCTGGGCTTCCTGTGGCCGGGATGGACTGGAACCTCTGACCCCCCCCCCCCCCCCCCCCCCCCCCCCCCCCCCCCCCCCCCCCCCCCCCCCAAAAAGCCCATTTTAAGAATGTTATTTTTATATAGATTAAATTTAGATGTATATCTGTTATCTTGTGTCATTATTATTTGCCTGCAATGTAGAATGCATGTGCATATACTTCAACTCGCAGCACTTCACTTTCTATTAGAAACGACTGTAGTTGACTTGGCACCATTGTTCAGGCCACTGACCATAACATACCATATAAAGGCATAAATATAACATACTGTAAAATGTTCTGGAGTATTGCTTGCTCAAAATCAACGGGTGATTATAACCGTAATTTGAGTAAAGTACATGGTCATGGATCTCTAAAAATGCTTAAACTGTTACATCAATACAGATCTAACCACACATGTAGAGTTTCTTCAAACGATGATCTGTGGACCGATAAAATATTCAGAACGGGTGTCGAGTTATAAGCGCAAGGTGCAAGCCATATTATATAGACTCTAATATGCTGTATTAATAATAATAATAATAATAATAATAATAATAATAATGGTTTATTAAATACATAACTACAAGCTTAAGCACAATGTACAGACAATATGGGCATTTGAAAAGTATTACACTCTTGATGTCTTGTCGTGTTTACACTTGGTGGTTTTAAAATTAGGAGTTATCGAAAACAATCTTATAAGTTATAAGCCCTAGGATTTGTACCTTGGTAAAACGCTCAAGTATAAGCACGGTATTTACTAACATTATAAACAACATCAACTAACAGTTACCTCTTGTAATCGTCGATGGGATAACAACGATCTGTTGACTGTTCAACGAACACTTGGCATCCTATGTATTTAAAACGTTTCATTCATTGACTATTCAAAGTTCGACGGACCACGAAACAAAAAACATTAACAGGATGTATTCTAGCTGAGTTTGGGATATTTATAATCGCTTGAAAAACCAAGCCATCAAATGAAAATATATTTCAATGGAAATAAACGCATAGAAGTCTAGATCTCACTGACCTGAGTTGACGAGTTGATAACAAGTCTTTGGTGTCATAGGGGTTCTCTGTTCATTTTGTTTGGACTCGGCACGCAGCCAGAATTTCAGATCTTGTCCTTGATGTATAAGCATACTTTCAGAAGACCGATGATACGATGGAGTCCTTTTAATGATGAGAAATCTTGAATGAACGAGATCACACGTTGTCTGACCTAACGATGTACACCATAAACCGGACCAAACAGGAAATTACAAACCGGTTTTTAGACCGGCGATCGAGGATGGGCTGGCTGCACGTGGTCTTACACGTGAACAGTAGAAACACTGAGCTGTAGGGCTAAAAGTAGAAATAATTCCCTCGCGACGTGCCTTTCATGCCAGCCAGCGCAAAAAAGAAAATCAATATCTTTTATACAAAATATATAAACTGGAACTTGTTAATCTTTTTTTTTAGAAAAAAATATTGTTTTATTTTAAAAAGTAGAAAAACTTATACAGTCACGAACGGCATCAAAATAATCATTGGTCACGAGTGTCAAGACACGGACAATCTAATAATGAATAGACCTTTTTACCGATACGGCGGCCATTTTGGATTCTATTGTTTTGGCTAAAACATTATGGCAAGTTGAAGTGGTTGCAAACTGTAGAGAGTGGAGTCGCGTCAATATATTATTTTAATCTCAATTCAGAAATACTACGGCTAACTTTTTCGCAAAGCTCAAAGAGGAGAAGAACGACTGAATGTTCAGAATGAGATTGGCTCTCTGCTGATTTTACTGAACTCAAAATATATCAGCTTGCCTTCTGTGGACACGGACGAGACGCACAGAAAGGACTGCCTTCCTTGATACCGGCCAGATCGAGGCCAGATCTCGATTTGCATGCCCATCCAATGGCTCGTACGTCATCAAAAACGTACGGGGGGGGGGGGGGGGGGGGGGGGGGGAGTACTCCCGTAAATTTAGGATAGGGGTGTGCCCTCGGGATGTCGAAACCCTGACCCTATTTAAGGATGAAGAATTGGAAAATGTACTCCCTTTCCAAGGATTTGTCACTGAAATACAAACCCAATTTAAGGAAAAAGCAGGAGCCCATAAAGTTAATAGTATTCCTTTGGAAATCGCTAATATCAGAAGTGCATACGCTGCATGGCTGTTAAAGGTGCGGTAATACGAGCAACAAAAGCGTGCAACTTGTCGCGCAACATTGTTCAGATTGTTGCGTTGCAAGTTGCAGAGCAATGTTTCTCGTATTACCATCGTTTGCGCAACTTGTCGCGCAGCAAATTAAATTTTCGGTGTTGCAGGTTGCAAAACTTTGTTGCGTGAAGTAGAAAGAGCTTCTCCTACTTTGCGCAACAAAGTTTTGCAACCTGCAACACGAAAATGTGTTGCGCGACAAGTTGCGCGAACGGTGGTAATACGAGAAACACTGCTCTGCAACTTGCAACACAACAATGTTGCGCGATAAGTTGCACGA
Organism: Actinostola sp. cb2023; assembly: GCA_033675265.1. Taxonomy (NCBI): domain Eukaryota; kingdom Metazoa; phylum Cnidaria; class Anthozoa; order Actiniaria; family Actinostolidae; genus Actinostola; species Actinostola sp. cb2023. The sequence goes on from JAUJYZ010000204.1 coordinate 102,032, forward strand.
TTTTGTTGTCCGTATTACCGCACCTTACGCTAAGCGGATTTTTAGTCAAAATTTATTTTATGGTGAAAAAGCAAAATATGGTACCCAATTTAAGGTCGTTCAAAAACCACTGTACTGATACCCTATTTGGGGGCACATACCTATATAGCATATACACCTATTTCAAAAATCGTTGTCGCAGCCGAAGCAACAGTCAACTCCAAGACTGCAAAGCATTTCGGTAATTTTTCTCGTAATTCATTCATTCAGAGAATATTGTGATTGCATGCGTTTGTGACATGTTATTATGGCAAGCTGAAGTGGTAGCTCAGGTGTTAAACCGGCGGAATATTTAGGAAAGTACTAGTACTACAAACGTGCTGTTGCAGCACAGGTATCCCAAGTTTAATATTTGTGTAAATGTATGGCGTCTTTTGAACTACCAAGAGACCATAATACTAGTGTGTGATACGTGACAAACCAAATCGACTATAACTCACCAAAAACTGAACGGATACGGCTTAAAATCGGCTCGGACACAGAAGAGATGACTCCAAACAAGTTAGTGTTTTCGATATTTTATGGAAACGGAATTTTTACCAAAGGATTATGTAGTTCAAAAGACGCCATACATTTACACAAATATTGAACTTGGGATACCTGTGGTTGCAGGCATAAAAAAAACACGCTTCCAAACAGTTAATGAGCTGAAAATCTAGGAAGAGAGAACGGGGTGATAGGACTTGGTGATAGTTGAAAAGGTGGTCGCTTTAATAATGCACCTTTTCGTAGTTTCCCAGAATTCAGGTCAGGGTACAAAATACTCGAAAATATTGAGAGAATGAAGAAATTCAGTGAATTACAGGCGGATCAGCAGGGCCGTACACAGCACAGGGGCAGGGGGGGGTCAGTCCCCCCCTCCTAGCAAGTCGAAAAAGACACCAAAAAGTACTGAGAACTGTACTATTTTTATTAATTTTGTTGTTGTTAAATACGCGTACCGACCCCCCTTGAATTTTGGGTTATGTACGGGCCCTGGATAGATGCAAATTCCCAAGCAAAGAATCAGTTTTTTTCCTGTTCTTGATTAGTTCATCATCTATACACGCAAAGTCCAAAGTGCAAAGTGCCCAATCTAAATATTTTGCTTGCGCGCACGGAATCCTGAACAATTCTGTGAAACTACATCAGTAAGGTCAAAAAGGCGTGTTTCGGCTTTCGTTCACGATGGCAATTTGATGCATATTTTTGACAATTTCTGTACTGAAATTTGCTCGATGATATGCCTTCGACTTTTTTGATATTTCGGCAGTTTTAGTAAACATACACTTGCAGTAAAAACATATTAAGGTAGGTCGTCGAACTAGATTTCGTAATAGAGTCGTTTTCGTATGAGTGGGACCTTCGGTAAGGAGTTACGTATGCGCAGAACTGATGCGCACGAATGCAATTACCTCAGAGGAACGCGGGAGTGCGCGCGCATGTGATGAAATAATTAGAAAAAAAGGATCTCTTTTTCTTGGTTTCAAATGTCTAATCCTTCTGATAATCATTCTTTCTTTAGTTTTGAAACCATTCACGCACAGCGGTGGGCGCAGGACTCGCAGCGGGAACCAAACCCGGGGGGGGGGGGGGGGGGGAGGGCACTAAGGGTATTTTTGGGTAGGGGTGTGCCGCGGACACCTCAAAACCCTGACCCTATCCCAGACCTAAAATTTTGATTTTCCATACCCTATCCCAGACTAAAGCTTTAAAATGTACACCCTATCCCAGACTAAAGCTTAAAAATGTATACCCTATCCAGATTGAAAGCGTGCTAAAGGGATATGTAAATTGATAGCGACTGATAGTGGCGTTATTGCGGAAACCATACCCTATACCAGACCAAAACGTACCCGATCCCAGCCTAAAAAGGCAAAAAACGATACCCTACCCCAGACCTGGGAGCTCAAAAACCATACCCTATCCCGCGGCACATACCCGTATAGCGTATATAGGGGAGTACCCCCCCCCCCCCCCCCCCCGGGGACCAAATCATGGTTGAACAGCTTTCTATCATAACGACTCGAGTTCCGTCGAGGAACCAACGATAGACAAGATCCTCAACAAGCACAGACAACTAAAAACTGTCGTCATTCACTTTACAACTCTTGAAATAATCAACGAATATAAAGACACTGCGACAGGCTTTGGATATTCGCTTCAAAACGCTTCACTGAGTTGAACCTTGCGTTTATGAGTTATAGAGGTTTGAACTCAATATGCAAATTTGATGACGTCTACTAAGGAATTTGCCATAATTAACTTATTTAGACTTTTTCAAGAAGAACTTAGTTTTTAAAATGGGCAAAAAAAATAAATAATCATTTATACAGACTGTGAAAATATTCTGTAAGTTTTCAAATGTCAATAATCAGCACAAGGGCATTTTTGTATAATAAATGAAGTCTTAGTAGACCTCATCAAATTTCAAACCTCTATATTAAAACTCATAGAGTGCAAACCATATGTCCATGAAATAGTACAATTACTAAATAGTACTAAATAGTGTTATCTCTATTGTTTTCTATTGTTTCATCAGTGCTATTTAGTACTAACTAGTTAGTACTGTTTCACGGACATATGGTTTGCACTCTAAACACAAGGTTCAAATCACAAAATACTGAACCCACTAACTATTCAGCTTATATTGAATAGATTTTTAAAACAATCTCACAGGGGTGACAGGCACTTTAAGCTATCTAATATCTGAAATAAATATTATACGAAGCCGCTTAGCTTGCATAATTAATTAGAACTTTCAAGTTTTGAAATTTTGTATCCATATATAGACTATTATGCCGGACATTTCAAACCATAGCTTTAATATATAATTCATCTGGTTTCTATGGCAACCTGATTTTACATGTACAAGCAAATCAGTAAGAATTTATCGAGGAAGCGCTCTCGATAACTTTGAGATGTCGGAAACCATATATCCAAAAGTATAAAGATTGGTTGAAAATATTTTAGATTTTTATTGTTGCGCAACAATGCAGCTTTGCAAAGCAGAGGCAACCTGTTGTGTCTATTCCTATACCACAAACAGCTTATCGAGTAACGTTTCTTGTCTTTCTTGGGTGCAATTGTTTCTCGCACTTTTTCCAATACGTATGGTAACTTCTTGATATTTTTGATAACCTTTAGGCCCCGTCCACACTACTCCGTTTTCGTTTGAAAACGCATCGTTTTTATATTGTTCTATATCCTCAAGGGATTCGAAAACAATCAGCTCATTACCAAAAACAATAGGAAAACGCAGGTTAGCGTTTTAGTGTGGACGGGGTCTTATTTTAACACGATAATAATAAAAGCTAGAAGCTTGTGGGGCCGGGGTCGTGCATAAAACTCGAGGCAGAGAAGTTGTAGAAATACGATCAACAATGATAGTCTAGTCTGCAGCTTGCAAAGCACCATTCTTGTTGCAAATGCTAATTGTAATAATTGAGAAGAAATTGAATTTTGAGCTTCGAGAGAACGCATTTTTCCCCAGTGTGATAGCACATAAACGACAAAAAGACGTTCAAGAGATCATCAAAAATTTAAAAATATATTATATATATATCATCCGAAGAGGAACGGCCAGCCGGACCAACATTTATTCTGAGGCATTTATGAGAGATAAAAAGATATGCATGTAAGCGTCTTTAATTTTTGGGGGATACACAACCTACTAGTCCAACAACACAGGGATACACAACCTACTAGTCCAACAACACAGGGATACACAACCTACTAGTCCAACAACACAGGGATACACAACCTACTAGTCCAGCAACACAGGGATACACAACCTACTAGTCCAACAACACAGGGATACACAACCTACTAGTCCAGCAACACAGGGATACACAACCTACTAGTCCAACAACACAGGGATACACAACCTACTAGTCCAGCAACACAGGGATACACAACCTACTAGTCCAACAACACAGGGATACACAACCTACTAGTCCAACAACACAGGGATACACAACCTACTAGTCCAGCAACACAGGGATCCAGGGGCGTAGCCAGGATTTTCTATTGGGGAGTCACCATATCGTTCACCACCAAATCCCCCCTTCCCTCCTCAAACATATAAATTTAAAGTGTAGACCCAGAGGATGGGGCCCTGCCTACGTCCCTGGGATCCCAGTATTAACGAGCGCGCATGCGCTTCTTCTACAACAGGAAGCCCGTGAAATGAAAGAAGCACGCATACATAGCAAACTTTCTCAAACGTCGATAATCCCGGGAACCAAACTCGAATTCACAAGGTTACCAACGCCTTTGAGAGAGTTCACTTGTAGTAAAATAGTCAAATAATGAAATACTAAAATGTCGTTTGGTTATATTCCATTGCACACTGCTTGTATATTTTGTAGAAATATGTCCTTAGTTTGCTTCCACACTGGATCAGGGTCGTTCTGCATAGGATACCAAATATTGAATAAGTACAAAACAAAACAATACAAACATTTATGAAAATACAGTTGATAGAAAACTTGTAATCGACTCAACACCATGAAACTGTTGAACTGCTGAGAAACACACTGGAGAAAAGGCGCTCTCTCACTGGAACACTCCAAGCATGTGCAGCATATCTCCAGTATGTCAAGTGAAACTGTTAAACTGCTGAGAAACACACTGGAGAAAAGGCGCTCTCTCGATGGGACACTGCAAGCATGTGCAGCATATCTCCAGTATGTCAAGTGAAACTGTTAAACTGCTGAGAAACACACGGGAGAAAAGGCCCTCTCTCACTGGGACACTCCAAGCATGTGCAGCATATCTCCAGTATGTCAAGTGAAACTGTTAATTAAACTGATGAGAAACACACTGGAGAAAAGGCGCTCTCTCACTGGGACACTCCAAGCATGTGCAGCATATCTCCAGTATGTCAAGTGAAACTGTTAATTAAACTGATGAGAAACACACGGGAGAAAAGGCCTCTCTCGCTGGGACACTGCAGGCATGTGCAGCATATCTCCAGTATGTCAAGTGAAACTGTTAAACTGCTGAGAAACACACTGGAGAAAAGGCGCTCTCTCGATGGGACACTGCAAGCATGTGCAGCATATCTCCAGTATGTCAAGTGAAACTGTTAAACTGCTGAGAAACACACTGGAGAAAAGGCCCTCTCTCACTGGGACACTGCAGGCATGTGCAGCATATCTCCAGTATGTCAAGTGAAACTGTTAAACTGCTGAGAAACACATTGGAGAAAAGGCGCTCTCTCACTGGAACACTCCAGGCATGTGCAGCATATCTCCAGTATGTCAAGTGAAACTGTTAAACTGCTGAGAAACACACTGAGAAAAGGCGCTCTCTCACTGGGACACTCGAAGCATGTGCAGCATATCTCCAGTATGTCAAGTGAAACTGTTAAACTGCTGAAAAACACACGGGAAAAAGGCGCTCTCTCACTGGGACACTCCAAGCATGTGCAGCATATCTCCAGTATGTCAAGTGAAACTGTTAAACTGCTGAGAAACACACGGGAGAAAAGGCGCTCTCTCACTGGGACACTCCAAGCATGTGCAGAATATCTCCAGTATGTCAAGTGAAACTGTTAAACTGCTGAGAAACACACTGGAGAAAAGGCGCTCTCTCACTGGGACACTGCAAGCATGTGCAGCATATCTCCAGTATGTCAAGTGAAACTGTTAATTAAACTGCTGAGAAACACACGGGAGAAAAGGCCTCTCTCGCTGGGACACTGCAGGCATGTGCAGCATATCTCCAGTATGTCAAGTGAAACTGTTAAACTGCTGAGAAACACACGGGAGAAAAGGCGCTCTCTCACTGGGACACTCCAAGCATGTGCAGTATATCTCCAGTATGTCAAGTGAAACTGTTAAACTGCTGAGAAACACACTGGAGAAAAGGCGCTCTCTCACTGGGACACTCCCAAGCAAGCATGTGCAGCATATCTCCAGTATGTCAAGTGAAACTGTTAAACTGCTGAGAAACACACTGGAGAAAAGGCGCTCTCTCACTGGAACACCCCAAGCATGTGCAGCATATCTCCAGTATGTCAAGTGAAACTGTTGAACTGCTGAGAAACACACTGGAGAAAAGGCGCTCTCTCGATGGGACACTGCAGGCATGTGCAACATATCTCCAGTATGTCAAGTGAAACTGTTAAACTGCTGAGAAACACACTGGAGAAAAGGCGCTCTCTCACTGGAACACTCCCAGCATGTGCAGCATATCTCCAGTATGTCAAGTGAAACTGTTAAACTGATGAGAAACACAAGGGAGAAAAGGCGCTCTCTCACTGGGACACTCCAAGCATGTGCAGCATATCTCCAGTATGTCAAGTGACACTGTTAAACTGCTGAGAAACACACTGGAGAAAAGGCGCTCTCTCACTGGGACACTCCAAGCATGTGCAGCATATCTCCAGTATGTCAAGTGAAACTGTTAAACTGCTGAGAAACACACTGGAGAAAAGGCGCTGTCTCACTGGGACACTCCAAGCATGTGCAGCATATCTCCAGTATGTCAAGTGAAACTGTTAAACTGCTGAGAAACACACTGGAGAAAAGGCGCTCTCTCACTGGAACACTCCAGGCATGTGCAGCATATCTCCAGTATGTCAAGTGAAACTGTTAATTAAACTGCTGAGAAACACACTGGAGAAAAGGCGCTCTCTCACTGGGACACTGCAAGCATGTGCAGCATATCTCCAGTATGTCAAGTGAAACTGTTAAACTGCTGAGAAACACACTGGAGAAAAGGTGCTCTCTCGATGGGACACTGCAGGCATGTGCAGCATATCTCCAGTATGTCAAGTGAAACTGTTAATTAAACTGCTGAGAAACACACTGGAGAAAAGGCGCTCTCTCACTGGGACACTGCAAGCATGTGCAGCATATCTCCAGTATGTCAAGTGAAACTGTTAAACTGCTGAGAAACACACTGGAGAAAAGGTGCTCTCTCGATGGGACACTGCAGGCATGTGCAGCATATCTCCAGTATGTCAAGTGAAACTGTTAATTAAACTGCTGAGAAACACACTGGAGAAAAGGCGCTCTCTCACTGGGACACTGCAAGCATGTGCAGCATATCTCCAGTATGTCAAGTGAAACTGTTAATTAAACTGATGAGAAACACACTGGAGAAAAGGCGCTCTCTCACTGGGACACTCCAAGCATGTGCAGCATATCTCCAGTATGTCAAGTGAAACTGTTAATTAAACTGATGAGAAACACACGGGAGAAAAGGCCTCTCTCGCTGGGACACTGCAGGCATGTGCAGCATATCTCCAGTATGTCAAGTGAAACTGTTAAACTGCTGAGAAACACACTGGAGAAAAGGCGCTCTCTCGATGGGACACTGCAAGCATGTGCAGCATATCTCCAGTATGTCAAGTGAAACTGTTAAACTGCTGAGAAACACACTGGAGAAAAGGCCCTCTCTCACTGGGACACTGCAGGCATGTGCAGCATATCTCCAGTATGTCAAGTGAAACTGTTAAACTGCTGAGAAACACATTGGAGAAAAGGCGCTCTCTCACTGGAACACTCCAGGCATGTGCAGCATATCTCCAGTATGTCAAGTGAAACTGTTAAACTGCTGAGAAACACACTGGAGAAAAGGCGCTCTCTCACTGGGACACTCGAAGCATGTGCAGCATATCTCCAGTATGTCAAGTGAAACTGTTAAACTGCTGAAAAACACACGGGAGAAAAGGCGCTCTCTCACTGGGACACTCCAAGCATGTGCAGCATATCTCCAGTATGTCAAGTGAAACTGTTAATTAAACTGCTGAGAAACACACGGGAGAAAAGGCCTCTCTCGCTGGGACACTGCAGGCATGTGCAGCATATCTCCAGTATGTCAAGTGAAACTGTTAAACTGCTGAGAAACACACGGGAGAAAAGGCGCTCTCTCACTGGGACACTCCAAGCATGTGCAGTATATCTCCAGTATGTCAAGTGAAACTGTTAATTAAACTGATGAGAAACACACTGGAGAAAAGGCGCTCTCTCACTGGGACACTCCAAGCATGTGCAGCATATCTCCAGTATGTCAAGTGAAACTGTTAATTAAACTGATGAGAAACACACGGGAGAAAAGGCCTCTCTCGCTGGGACACTGCAGGCATGTGCAGCATATCTCCAGTATGTCAAGTGAAACTGTTAAACTGCTGAGAAACACACTGGAGAAAAGGCGCTCTCTCGATGGGACACTGCAAGCATGTGCAGCATATCTCCAGTATGTCAAGTGAAACTGTTAAACTGCTGAGAAACACACTGGAGAAAAGGCCCTCTCTCACTGGGACACTGCAGGCATGTGCAGCATATCTCCAGTATGTCAAGTGAAACTGTTAAACTGCTGAGAAACACATTGGAGAAAAGGCGCTCTCTCACTGGAACACTCCAGGCATGTGCAGCATATCTCCAGTATGTCAAGTGAAACTGTTAAACTGCTGAGAAACACACTGGAGAAAAGGCGCTCTCTCACTGGGACACTCGAAGCATGTGCAGCATATCTCCAGTATGTCAAGTGAAACTGTTAAACTGCTGAAAAACACACGGGAGAAAAGGCGCTCTCTCACTGGGACACTCCAAGCATGTGCAGCATATCTCCAGTATGTCAAGTGAAACTGTTAATTAAACTGCTGAGAAACACACGGGAGAAAAGGCCTCTCTCGCTGGGACACTGCAGGCATGTGCAGCATATCTCCAGTATGTCAAGTGAAACTGTTAAACTGCTGAGAAACACACGGGAGAAAAGGCGCTCTCTCACTGGGACACTCCAAGCATGTGCAGTATATCTCCAGTATGTCAAGTGAAACTGTTAAACTGCTGAGAAACACACTGGAGAAAAGGCGCTCTCTCACTGGGACACTCCAAGCATGTGCAGCATATCTCCAGTATGTCAAGTGAAACTGTTAAACTGCTGAGAAACACACTGGAGAAAAGGCGCTCTCTCACTGGAACACCCCAAGCATGTGCAGCATATCTCCAGTATGTCAAGTGAAACTGTTGAACTGCTGAGAAACACACTGGAGAAAAGGCGCTCTCTCGATGGGACACTGCAGGCATGTGCAACATATCTCCAGTATGTCAAGTGAAACTGTTAAACTGCTGAGAAACACACTGGAGAAAAGGCGCTCTCTCACTGGAACACTCCCAGCATGTGCAGCATATCTCCAGTATGTCAAGTGAAACTGTTAAACTGATGAGAAACACAAGGGAGAAAAGGCGCTCTCTCACTGGGACACTCCAAGCATGTGCAGCATATCTCCAGTATGTCAAGTGACACTGTTAAACTGCTGAGAAACACACTGGAGAAAAGGCGCTCTCTCACTGGGACACTCCAAGCATGTGCAGCATATCTCCAGTATGTCAAGTGAAACTGTTAAACTGCTGAGAAACACACTGGAGAAAAGGCGCTGTCTCACTGGGACACTCCAAGCATGTGCAGCATATCTCCAGTATGTCAAGTGAAACTGTTAAACTGCTGAGAAACACACTGGAGAAAAGGCGCTCTCTCACTGGAACACTCCAGGCATGTGCAGCATATCTCCAGTATGTCAAGTGAAACTGTTAATTAAACTGCTGAGAAACACACTGGAGAAAAGGCGCTCTCTCACTGGGACACTGCAAGCATGTGCAGCATATCTCCAGTATGTCAAGTGAAACTGTTAAACTGCTGAGAAACACACTGGAGAAAAGGTGCTCTCTCGATGGGACACTGCAGGCATGTGCAGCATATCTCCAGTATGTCAAGTGAAACTGTTAATTAAACTGCTGAGAAACACACTGGAGAAAAGGCGCTCTCTCACTGGGACACTGCAAGCATGTGCAGCATATCTCCAGTATGTCAAGTGAAACTGTTAAACTGCTGAGAAACACACTGGAGAAAAGGTGCTCTCTCGATGGGACACTGCAGGCATGTGCAGCATATCTCCAGTATGTCAAGTGAAACTGTTAATTAAACTGCTGAGAAACACACTGGAGAAAAGGCGCTCTCTCACTGGGACACTGCAAGCATGTGCAGCATATCTCCAGTATGTCAAGTGAAACTGTTAAACTGCTGAGAAACACACGGGAGAAAAGGCGCTCTCTCACTGGGACACTCCAAGCATGTGCTCATTGCTTTTTCCCAATGACAATAGATGAAAGAAGAATGTGCGCAAATAACAATAAAAGATATTGACAAACACAAACCCACCTGATTAAGTGTCTTCAAGTAAGGCGTCATTTTCTCGGCAAATCTTTCACTTGCTTCTTTTGGTAGCAGAGAAGGCAGAAAGTCGATGCTTAGTACTTCTAGTGGCTTGCTAGAACTGCTGCAAGAACAATATAGCTTTCACTGTAAACTATGTGAATAACCGTTGTAAAACAAGGAAGAGTACAGCATTATTGTTATTATTATTATTATTATTTTTATTATATTTAGACTGGTAAAACGGATTGCGACATCAATGACACCACTGATGTTGTTGTTGTAACATCAATAGTAACAACCATATCAACTACACAACATAAACAACATATATGATATATATATTTTTTGTAGTTATATGAGTTTCCTCAACCCAAATTTATTGATAAACCAAGCTTTTGATTATCTTTCAGGATTATGACTGCAGTGCGCAGGTCACCAATCTTAAAACTCACCTTAGGGCAATGGATCGCACAGGATTCTGGGGAGTAGTGGGGATATCATAGATGGGAAGTGGATTGTTTGGGCTGTTCACATCACAGCTTACATCAACAATAACTGAAAGATTCCTGAAACATCAAAATAGAAATATTACATCATCAAATTGATGGATTGACAAGGGACGAATAATTCATTAACATGCATGAACTTGAACAACTTTGTAAGGTGAAGACTGCGCGCTATCGTCAATTACACACTGTCATCGTGTGTCCACCTCTGCAATTTGTTGCGCTCAATATTACAGGGGTTCGCATTGCCCGTATACTACCTTAGTGATCACAACCTTGGCAGATGTGGACACGGAGGCAACGTTGAACACTGTGTACCTATAACGCTGTGCTACACGGGTGATTGTGTTTGCTAATAGGCGATGCATCGCAAGGTAAGCGAATGTCAGCGAATGTAGGGTGGCGCCACACACACGGCAATTTTCCAATTTTTCGCAACAATTTCATCTTAATTTCTGGTGACTTATCTCTGGTGATGTTTTCATTGGGTTCATTGCCTGTGCAAGCATGACTACACATGCTATTTTCACTGCGCACTTACAATGCGACAAAGTTGCATCGAGGGCTTCAAAGTTATTCCAGCATTGCTCACAGTTTTGTAGCCCAATTTCTATGTGTCCACCTCTGCAATTTGCTGCGTGTAATATTGCAGTAGTACAGACTGGAAATATGCTGTGACTTGTAACTAGAGAGTATGTCCCATAGATTAAACTGTCTTTACACTAAGTTGCATTAAATGCGGAGTATATTGAATTTGTGGTCAGATTGTGCTTCTGACTAAAAGGGTCAATGTTGGGCGTGACCCTAGTCTCCTTCGCATCCGTCTTTAGTTCCATCACGCAACGCCCTCGAGAGCGTTGCGTGACGGAACTAAAGACGGATGCGAGGGAGACTAGCGTGACCCTTGAGTAGCCTTACCGCTCATTTGTGTTCAGCATATCTCGTGTCACAAATGGAGGGATTTTCTACAAATACAAAAAAAAAACTATCTTATGTCACAGTCTCATGATAAATACACATTTTACCTAGTTATTACACTATGAAGACGCGACATTTGAATAGAGATATCCCTTTTCATTATATAGACAACCACTGGATATGAGTAAGACGCGTGCTCTGATTGGCTACTCTACTAGTAGGCTATCAGCTCATATACCACGAGTAGAGAAAGTTGGAGATTTTCAACAACGGCAAATCGGTTTTGCCGAACTCAAAATAAAAACAAATGTTATATTTCTCACAATCCAGTGGTTGTCTATATAATAAAACAATTATTACGTCGTACATGGCTGATAGCCAGGGTAGACAATATACCCTTGCACCCTCCCCTCCCTTGCACAATTACTACCTTAGGTGATCACCTAGTTATTACACTGTAAAGCCGCAGCATTTGAATGGAGAGATCCCTTTATATTTAGGGGTAGACAACATACCCTTGCACCCTCCCCTCCCTTGCACATACTACCTTAGGTGATCACCTAGTTATTACACTGTGAAGCCGCAGCATTTGAATGAAGAGATCCTTTATATTTAGGGGTAGACAACATACCCTTAATTGTTCCATGGCAGATGAGTTACAGGTGAAAGGGTACCAATGCCCTCCCCTCCCCTCCCCTCCCCTCTCTTTGGCTGAAGTTTGCGAACAAGAATTTAATACAGCACTCGTTCCATTTCCTTATCCAAGATACCCAAACCCCACTGCCTACCCCTGAGAAAAGATCTACTGTGACTGTCGGGGAGAGGGTAAGTACTGACCTTCATCAAGTAGATGCAATTGACAAATATGTCATAATTCAGTATTTGTTTGAAAGGACCTCCTTTTTTGGTTTCTTCAAGATCCCACTTGATCTGGTTGGATCTGAAACATGGTAACACCATTTTAATGCAAATAAGCAAAACAAGCCACAGGAAGCCCAACAATTTCTTCTGTGGCTATTATATAAAATTACCTTGTTAATAGGCCATGGTATGGAGGGTAGGTGCCATAAGTTGCAATAGGCTACCAAAAGCAAGCGATTAAGGAGGGACCCATGGTAACCTAGCCACGGGTCAACTCCCAGCACACATCACACTGATTTCTTAGTGGAAATAAAAGACTTACCATACCATGTTAGCTCCCATCAAAGGGGTTGCGAGGGAAGGGGCAAACAGGCGAACGTGACACTAAGCCAGCTAGCAAAGCTACCAAGCAAGCAAGCGATAGACGAAAACGAGGGTGCTAATTGTCAAAGCAAACATGCGCATGCTTATATGGCAATAACCGCTGGCAAGCTGTCCGTTCTCCCAGTTTACTTTGATTAATGGATAATCTCATTTATTAGGACGTTCGCGGGCAATTGAAGTTATAATGTCAATTTTCTGAAACTTGGCATACAGATACTCTATCGTATTAGACCCCAGGGGGGGGGGGGGGGGGGGGGGGGGGGGGGGGGGGGGGGGGGGGGGGGGGGGGGGGTACTCCCTTTGTCCAAGTGGCAGGGGTGATCGGCGGTCGGTTTTGAAAACGACCCCAAAAGGTACGCATAAATTAAAAGAGCTCTTGAAGCCATGTTGATTTCAACCCCTAAAAGGTACACTTTTGTGTCGGAACCCTAAAAGGTACACACAGGAAATATTTTCGACCCTAAAAGGACCGCCGATCACCCCTACCACTTGGACAAAGGGAGTACCCCCCCTCCCCCCGGGGTATTAGAGTTAAAAAAAACTGAAATAAAAAATGGGGGTCACCGTCTTCGTTTTTGAGCTACACGCCGAGCAAAACTGATGATTTTGAAGAGAAAGACGCGCGAATTACGATAAATAATCGTGTCAAATGAACACATCAAAATTACATGAAAACGTTCTTCAAATTCTATTATATTTTACCTGACATTGAATCTATTTGTAGTTAACATAATTGATTAAATATAAATTCAATAACTGGTAATTCGAAGTATTTGTGAAGGTTTTAATCTGCGCGTTGCCGTCAAAATGTGCGTCATTCGAATCCGTGGAGGGGTGTAATTTTTTTGAAAATATTGATGTCAGTCTTTCCCATGTAATGCCATTTTTTTCATTTTAACATATTTTGTAGATCTTTGTAGTACCTAGATCTTAGGCAGGAAACAAAATGGGGGTCACCGTGTTCGTTTCGGAGATATTTTGCCGTAAAAATCGGAAAATTGGCCGCCATTTTGAATACCGAGGGGAGACTTGGTATTTAGAATCGAAAACATGTTAAGAAAGCTATTTTAGATATCAAATAAGGAAAAAATGGATCATATTTCGAGAAATATGTTTTTGGTCATTTTGACTTCCGGATTAAGCGTGCGCGCGATTGTGCGCAGTAAGAATGTGCGCGAGCAATGACCACGAACGTCCTTAAGATACATTATGCACGCATCTCTTAGGTGGGTTCCCTGTGGTGGAATGTGCAGTCTATTGTATTGGGTGGGTTCCCTGTGGTACTACACATGCATTCGCCTGTGAGTTTACATTCACTGGAGTATCGTGACTTCCAAGTTTGTGAGGCTGTGCGTTGAACCACAGGGAGCCCGCCCAATACATTACCTTGTGCGCTCTTAACCACAGGAAGCCCACAAAAAGATATGTGCATATATAATATCTTGTTATTTTTAACAATAGCCACAAAATAAATTAATGGGCTGCCTGTGGATTTACACGCACAAAGCTGATCCACAGGGAGCCCAACATTATCCTGTTTGCTCTACCACAGGAAACCCATCACAAATATGCACTCATAAATAAAGTTTCATTTTGAATGATTAGCTTACTCAGGTATTCCAAGTTTTGTTGCTATATCCAAACTACCACGACCGCATCGTCCTAATGCACCAATTACTAAGACACTGGGGTATACTTCAGAAACTCCTGAAATAATAGTTGGGGGTTATTTGTACACTGCACTATTGTATACCATACACACCCTTGTAAACCCTGCACACCTTTGTATAGCCTGCACACCCTGCACACCCTAGTATACCCTGCACTTCATTGTATACCCTGCACACCCTAGTATACCCTGCACACCCTTGTATACCCTGCACATCCTAGTATACCCTGCACACCCTAGTATACCCTGCACTTCATTGTATACCCTGCACTTCATTGTATACCCTGCACACCCTTGTATACCCTGCACATCCTAGTATACCCTGCACACCCTAGTATACCCTGCACTTCATTGTATACCCTGCACTTCATTGTATACCCTGCACACCCTAGTATACCCTGCACACCTTAGTATACCCTGCACTTCATTGTATACCCTGCACATCCTTGTACACGCTGCACTTCATTGTATACCCTACACACCCTTGTAAATCCTGCACACCCTTGTAAACCCTGCACACCCTTGCAAACCCTGCACACCCTTGTAAACCCTGCACACCATTGTATACCCTGCACATCATTGTATACCCTGCACACCCTTGTATACCCTGCACACCCTAGAATACCCTGCACTTCATTGTATACCCTGCACATCCTTGTACACCCTGCACTTCATTGTATACCCTACACACCCTTGTATAACATTCACACCATTGTAAATCCTGCACACTCTTGTAAACCCTGCACACCCTTGTAAACCCTGCACACCCTTGTAAACCCTGCACACCATTGTATACCCTGCACATCATTGTATACCCTGCACACCCTTGTAAATCCTGCACACCCTTGTAAACCCTGCACACCCTTGTAAACCCTGCACACCATTGTATACCCTGCACATCATTGTATACCCTGCACACCCTGCACATCATTGTATACCCTGCACACCCTTGTACACCCTGCACACCCTTGTACACCCTGCACACCATTGTATACCCTGCACACCCTAGAATACCATGCACTTCATTGTATACCCTGCACATCCTTGTACACCCTGCACTTCATTGTATACCCTACACACCTTTGTATACCCTGCACACCATTGTATACCCTGCACATCCTTGTATACCCTGCACACCCTTGTATACCCTGCACTTCATTGTATACCCTGCACACCCTTGTATACCCTGCACACCCTTGTATGTACCCTGCACTTCATTGTATACCCTGCATTCCATTGTATACCCAGGGAAAGGGTGTTCATGGTATTAAAGTTATTGGTTACTTGAAAGTACCTTTTGTATCTGCTACTTGTTTAAGAAGAGCTTTGGTATGCTCAACCATTTGTGTTTCACTTTCAAATGGTTTAACAACAGGCATGTCACATCCCAAGTTCTGGTAACACCATGCAGCCACACCCAATGCCATGCCAAGAGCACCCGCAATGGTACTGAATTCTGTCACAGCACCGCATCCTGTTGTTTATAATAATTACAATGATTTATATGTGATTAATGTTGTGTGCACACAGAGATACATGTAGTACATAGTACTCCATTCAAATAATGTTGTAATAAAATGTCTGAGATGGATGCATGCTTCAGTGATTGACAGGCGATCTTACACCATGTACTATTCCATTAACAATAGACAGGCGATCTTACACCATGCACTATTCCATTAACAATAGACAGGCAATCTTACACCATGCACTATTCCATTAACAATAGACAGGCAATCTTACACCATGCACTATTCCATCAACAATAGACAGGTAATCTTACACCATGCACTATTCCATTAACAATAGACAAGCAATCTTACACCATGCACTATTCCATCAACAATAGACAGGCAATCTTACACCATGCACTATTCCATCAACAATAGACAGGCAATCTTACACCATGCACTATGCCATCAACAATGTACCTTTATCATCTGTCATGTACTCTATGTCCAGAATACAGCCGCCACCTTTGTGAAATCGCTGCAGAAGTTGCTCACAACCACTTTGATGCTGATGGTGAAATAAGAAAGAGCAACATGAACCCATGAGCACATGAATAGCACAATTCAAACCCACTGCACCCCTATATACACACACATGGGAGGGAGTGGGGTGCCCAGGTTAATGACATACAAAAGTGGTGGGGATGCTTCCTGTAACCTTGGATGGATTCAAATCATTTTTGCTTGGGGTGTTAAAACCGAAACCTAGTGTTACCTAGGGGTAAATAATTTGTTGCCATGCCCACAACAGCCGTCCGGTTGGCTCAGTTGGTTGAGTACCGGTCTATTGTGCGGGAGGTTCGTGGTTCAATTCCCGGCCAGGCCATTACTCAGGGTCTTAAAATAATTGAGGAGAATAAGGTGCTGCCTTTGTAATTACATCTACAAATGGTTAGGCCTTCAAGTGGCTCGGATGACCACGTAAAATGGCGGGGAGGTAAAAGAACCCACACCACTGTTCGACTAAGAGTAGGGCATGTAGTTCATGGTGTGTGTGATCTGAACTTCCAGCATGGAGGCCGGCTTGCTGGATTAGAGCCTAAGTTACTGGTGGATGAGGCCTCTAGAAACTTGTATTACAACCAGTAATTCAATGGATCTATTGGCGAGTGCTAAAACAGACTTAAAGGAATTACATGTAAAAGAGGTCAAGATTTAGGTACCTTTTAAGGGTTATTTTCAACATTAGCAAATAGCATCCCTAAAACTGACAGCATTTTCCATGTAAAAGCATGGCATGTACTATGCCCTCTTCACGGCATGCAGTCAATCACTCTATATATGGGAGTCCCCCCTCCCCTCTCCCCCTATAGGCTGGACAGCATTTTCCATGTAACAGCATGGCATTTACTATGCCCTCTTCACGGCATGCAGTCAATCACTCTATATATGGGAGTCCCCCCTCCCCTCTCCCCCTAGGATGTACAGCATTTTCCATGTAACAGCATGACATGTGCTGTGCCCTCTTCATGGCATGCAGTCAATCACTCTATATACATGTGAGTCCCCCCTCCCTCCTCCCCCTGGGCTGTACAGCATTTTTCATGTAACAGCATGACGTGTGCTGTGCCCTCTTCACAGCATGCAGTCAATCACTCTATATATGGGAGTCCCCCTCCCTCCTCCCCCTAGGCTGTACAGTACGCGTGGTGCTTCTCCAAACACTTAGATTCTAGAACTCTTGTGTTCTGATCAGTCCCAGCGTACTCTAAAACTGCACATAGTATTTTGCATGCATACTGATCGACTTTGAAGAAAAAACTCACCTTATATGCATGTGCAAAATACACATGTCGATGGATGATTGGTGAATCACTTACAGGTAGATCTTTAAGCCCAACAATGATTGCATCTTTAGGTGCGTTTATCCATGAACCAAGTGCAACAATATCAACTCCTGGAATACTTTAATCCATAACAAAGTGTTTTAAAGTTGACATTTCTGGATCAAAAGTCAGTACTTTAAAGGGGAACTGCATGAAGACAAAATTTATTTTCTCAAGAAAGTTAGATATGTTAGATTGTTAGATATGTTATATTGAATTCTGGTCTTTTAAGTCGCGTAGGCTTGAAGTTGATCGCCGACAACGTTTTCTGAAATAGCTGTATTAAATACATAAATACCATTTATATTCTTCATCCTTAAAAGTCCTTTGTTCAGAGCTTTCCACTGTCACAGTGTGTCCTGTGACAAAGAATAGATATGGTCAGTTCCATGTTGCGGACATTACATTCAGAAGCAAATATCTGAAACAAAACTAGCACTATTTCCTAAGTGCAATAAACTGAGCTGCTCAAACTTATATAAAATAAACCTTATGGGGACCCTTCCACTTTGCTCTAAAAAAACCTAGGTATCTCATTATTCTGCCTTGTAATTAATCTTAAAATCTCTGTTGCGGACATTACAGCAAAATCAACCACTCCTTTTAGTGATGTTTTCCTGTGAACTGTGAAAGGTATATATCAAAAAAACTAAAACACTGCCTGCTTAGACATAATGTAGGTTCAAGACTATCATGACAGACTGTTCCATAATGTACATGTACTTGGATTGATTCTATATATATATAAGTCCAAACTTTGTGTTGCGGACATTACACTGCTGATGTTGCGGACATTACATTTTTGGGAATGTATGGAAAGTTGCAAACCAGATGTCTGCATGATGATGATGATTTTAAGTGTGTAATCCACGAAACAGGCATGTATACAAGCATCAAGAGTTCCAGACTTTCCGTACGCATGCAATGCATTATGAGATTATTACAAAGGAAAAGTGAGCACCAATGCTAGACACAGGGAGCCCAAGCTATGTGTTTGCTCACTTAATTGGTGCTCACTTTTCCTTTGTAATTATCTCACAATGAATTGCGCACGTACCGGAAGTCTGGAACTCTCGATGCTTGTATATGACTGTATTTTAAAAAAATCCAGTCAATCAGCCAATCAGAAACGAGTATTTTTTGTAGGACTGGTGTGTTATTAAAAGTCATATTTCATATCTGTTTTCTGTAATTTTCCCAAATTTAAAGACTACTTATGTGTTATGATTGTAATAATGCTGTGCAAATAATACGAAAAAAATTTCGTTGCTTTCTTTATATACTCATGTTGTGTCAGACTAGACATGTTGGCATGGTGTCATGCAGTTCATTAAAAAGACCCCTAACAACATCACAGTTTTAATGGCAAAACATACATTGTAGGTACGAAAAACATATCGTTTCTCACTCAAGTGACAAGCGTAGTACTGTCATTTACATATAGGGTTGTTTTTAATTTTCTTTGGTGTTAAAATCGCTGTTCATCGCGTCATCAGCTAAGCCCCAATATTTAACTAAGCTTACCAGGTGGCGCACTCCATATAGTTTAAGCAAGCACGCGCGCAAGACCATGAGCATGCGCAATAATGGAACTTGAATTATTTTGATTTTGATGACGTCATGAGCGGGCGATCTTTTTTGAAAAGAAACTCCAAAACTACACAGTAAAATCTTTTCATAATTTTACAATTTGTTTGTAATATAAAGCTACAGTAATTAACATAATATGAAAAAAATTGGTACTACAGATTTTTCCTTAATTTGCAAAATCGATATTTTGCAATATTTTGGATTCTGTAGTGCGGAATGTTTCAGTTCTTTGTCAAATGAAAGGTGAAGTGTAGAATTTTCATAATGAAAAGTATTAAAAAGATTCACCCTGTAAACCATGCGTTTTTATTGATTTTATGAGAAAAATGACCTCTGTTAAAGCTGCATGGCGTTGCTATGGTAACCTTTCGAGTGATCATTTTCATATAAAACGATTCCGCAACTCATGATCATAGACATAGATCTGTCATATGGTTGGCTGAACGGGTGTCAAATTATATCTGTATTAGCTATAAGACGATTTTTACATTTGGTATAAAGGCCCTTAAAAACTGTATGGATCGAGCCTCCTTCTTATCGTCTAGCCTCCTTTATGGAAGATGATGCAATTTTATTTTCATGCAGACAGATATTTACCATCTGCATAACCTTCAACCCACTTTTTCAAATTTACAATACTTATGCTTGCCCTTTTGCTTGTCCATAGCAATTAGCGTGTTAGATTGCAATAAAGTCAGTTTATAATTTTAGTCATTAATCCACTCAGGCATGCACTTACCAGCTTGTAAGAGCTCACGACATTTCTCTGGAGTCAGATGCGTCCTTCCCTCCATTGCTTTAGTTTCTGCACGAAGCCAAAAATGAGCTGCCATTACTATGTCTATTAAAAACTCAACAATTCTTCAGAAATCGCCAAGGTTTTGCAAACACGTCTCCAAAACAACTTGATTACGCAAGATTAACACAGGAAGCCCAAAACATGCACAAATTCTGTGGTTGGGTTCCCTGTGTACAAGAACACGAATGAAGCCAAAAATAGTTTTTGAAACATTTTTCCAAATTGAAAAGAAAAGGATTTTTGAAACAAAACAGAAATGATGAAAAATGGATTTAATATAAAATGATCACGAGTGGCCATCAAACTGTCATTTTACTTGCTCAAAACTTCAATTTTAGATCGGTGAAGTCTAAATATGTCAAATATAAGTTACTTATAAACAAACAAACAAATGTCATCTAGTTGCTTGAAGAAAAACTAACAGACTTTGAAAGTTAGGCTTGGACATTTTGTAGATCTTGACGGCCATACGTCACACGTAAAACCTCCCATATTTCTACCTCTGTTTTTAAAAACTTGTTTGTTTCTCATCAGTTGTTTCACTTATTGGACATTTAATTTGTAAATTAGAATTTCCAACAGAGTGCAAACCATATGTCCGTGAAACAGTACTAACTAATAGTACCGGTACTAAATAGCACTGATGAAACAATAGAAAACAATGGAGATAACACTATTTAGTACTATTTAGTAATATATAGTACTATTTCGGCGGACATTAAATGGTTTGCACTCTACTGCACTTATATTCTATTATGTGCATTCACCTCTTTCGTTTGCCTTTGTTCCCAACTGAATTAAAATAATGGAAGAAAAATGAGAAAAGTGAACAATATGTAATCTACCACTGGTATTTAATAAGTCAAGTGAAATTTTATTACATTTTAAAACTGATTTTACATACTAATTTATTTAAAACTTATACAGCTAGTTAATTTTTATAAATCATACAAAATAGATTCCATTTTGTCAAACGTCTGTAAGTATACTGTCTTTTATAGATGCACAGATGACGTCTAAATGTGGTGAGAACAATTAAGTCATTACCACTAGACTTCATCTCTTTTGTTGTCACCACATTTTGACGTCATCTGAGTATCTACAAGAGTACAGATGCACAACAAAATGGATCAAATCTACCGGTATTTGTTTTGCATATAGTTTTTTTTAGAATTGCGTGATTTTGTGATGTCATCTCTGAGTCGATCGATTGTACTCTAATAACACATGGTTCTCGACCAATCAAAGCTCACGTAATATACCAATACAATATAATAATGTAATCATGCTCTAAATATGTATGATAAAGTGCAAACACTAAAACCATGAAACAACTTTAAGCAACTAAATAGTACTAAATAGAACAAAATCCATAATGTTTTCCATTGTTTAATTAGTGGAGTATTTGACATGTGGTCTGAAATGAGAAAACATTACACCCAAACTAAAAGGGACCGTCTATTATAATTAAATCCTTTGCATCTAATAAACACTGACAGCTAATTAGTAGTGCCCAGGTTTATTGGAATCACTCTATATTTATCAGCTAGCTATAGTATCCAAATACATGTCAAACTTAATTTTATGCCCTGCACTAAAGTTTGTCATGATTGTATAACATAATATTATCGAATTCATGAATAATTAATGAGGGAATTACAATAGAAATCATAAGCGTAGCAGACATCTGTAAATTGGATACAGAATCGTCCTCATTTGCATTCAACTATTGGATTTTCTCGGCCAAACTGTTTCCTATCATCCAAATTATAGTACAACATCCACTAGCTTATACAACGTTGGATTCGATAAGTATCTACAGTATGCATACAATATAAACATCTGCATACTGTATGGGAATTACAATATTGAGCTGCAGGTGAGAGTGCAATACCCATACAGTATCAGGGGCGGATCCAAGGGGGGATGGAAATTGCATTTTCGAGCTTCTAGATTTCAATTTTTTTTTGGGGGGGGGGGGGGGGGGGGGGGGAATCCCCCACACCCCTCTAGAAGAAGGGGCCTTACGGCCCCTTAGTGGTGCACCTCCCTTTCAAAATCTCTAGATCCGCCCCTGAGTATGGCTGCTCGTATTGTCTCTCTACTATAGACTACAGGGGTGTAAATTTAATTGCCATATCGGAAGCCAATTGGCTATAAAAAAAACCCCAGACAGAATTAGAACGGAAGTACAGTAAAGGTGCTTGGTCACGCTTTTAGTGGTTACACAGTACCATGCAGTATCTACTTTTCAAGACATTTTGCTTTGATGCCAAATTTGTGATATTTAACAGGAACTACAATTAAGGTGCGGGCATGCAAATACATGTACAGTGCAACATTTTGTGCAACACTGCTGGTAATTTTGTTGCAGTGTGTGTCCACCCTTGCAACTGATTGCATGCTCGCAATTGACTTAATAAGTGCATGCTCACACAACTTAATTTGTTGCTCACAATGTTGCAGAAGTAGGACTCGAATCAACTTCTGCAACATTGCTGGCAATGTTGCGCGCAACATGTTGCAGAGGTTGACAAATGCTGCAACAATACATGTTGCAGGGAATGTTGCACAAAATGTGGCATCGTGTGTCGGCACACCGTTATTTTGATGGTATATTGAATATAATATACACTTGGTATCAAAATTCGTCAGATTCTGATGACGTTGCATCCTCCATTTCCTCTCTTGCAGTAGATGTCCTGTGTTTACAAACAATCTTTCATGCCTGGGCTTCTTTGACTTTCTGGTGAAAGATTTCTTTGACTCTCATCCATTCAGCTGCCTACAATAGGAGGAACAGAAAAAGAGAAACATTTTTGTGTCTGGAATTTTGGGAGAATATACATGTAGTTACAAACAATGACATCGCCTGCATGTGCATGCAGCTTGAATCTAGTGTAAAATGGAAGGGCTCCCTGCAAGAACAATGTACCGTAAGTGATCTCTGATCAAAATCTAAATTCTCCTCGAGATTCTTTGAATTTCATAGGAGAAATTGAGTTTTGATCACAAATCACTTATGCCATTCTTGCAGGGACCCCTACAATAATAATATTAATTCAATTCAACTATAAGTTATGTTATCGAATGCAGGAAATACAATAGAAATCATAAGCGTAGCAGACATCTGTAAATCAGATACAAATGTACAGATCGAATCGTCCTCATTTGCATTCAACTTTAACTTGGATTTTCTCAGCCAAACTGCTTCCTAACATCCAAATTATAGTAAAACATCCACTTATACATCGTTGGATTTGATTCGATAAGTCAGATACTTCGGCTCGCCATTGTAAATACCATACAGTTTGGCTGCTCATATTGTATCTATTACATACAGACGCTTAATGGTACAACATCGCACACAACATTGCCACTGAGCTGTGGCCCGCTTTCAGCATGTGTCCACCTCTGTAATTTGTTACATGCAATATTGGAGAAGAAGAATCACACTACATGCACTTCAATAAGCTTGGCCACTACACAGAAATGCAGATGTACACAGTAACGTACATGTATGCTGTAAGCAAAACTGAAAGATTTCTGTGGCAAATAAAGCTTATTATTATTATCATTAGCACATTATATTACTGGTCAGCAATATTGTACTCTGTGCACTACTGTACTGTACCCACCTCAGGTAGTTTGAGCAAAAATTGCATTAACTTTACTGCATATTTGTCACTACTATCCCTAGGTAGTAGAGATGGTAGATGGTCAATTGCTATGATATCCAGTGGTTTAGTACACGAACTGCAACGACAAGAAATGAAAGCTTGAGCTGACACAAAGACAGAGTCGTTTCATCCTGGGATGATCTTCTTCCTGGAAGAGTACGGTATCTAGCAGTTTCCATCTGTTTAACTCGTCCTGGTGCAAGAAGAATGGCGAAGCTGATTGCAGACAATGCATGCTAGTTTATACCTGAGATCTACACGGTGAACGGGATCCACAAACGTTGTGACTGACTCATAGAAAGGAAGTGGGTTGTCTGGACTAGTACAGTCACAGCTCACATCAGAGATAACTGTCAAATTCCTATGGAAATTTATTAAAGTATAAAATATTCAAAATATATCTGGGGATCGAGTAAGGGTGACGGCCGAGTGGTGAGAGCACTCGATCGCCTCTCGACATTGTGCCAGCTGGTTCAATAGGCAAATTGCACTAAGAGGTCACGTGACCCAAACTCCCATAAAACGAACAGCATTGTCAAAATGAACTCCAGAAATGAAAAGAGCAGATCGAAATTAGTAAAAGGGTGAAGTTTCAGCGCATAATGTTATGATACAGGAAAAATGGCATTAAAAATAAAATCGATTGTTTTCAGCTAAGATTTTGTTGGGAAAATGCATTGGATGGCAGGGCTCTTGCCATCCAATGAGCCCTGAGCCCAAGAGCCATGCCATCCAATGCAAGAGCCCTGCCATCCAATGCATTTTCCCCGTATACGAATCCTAATAAAATTTGCGATTTTATTTTGAATGTCATTTCTCCTGTGTCAGACATTATGCGCTAAAACTTCGCACTTTTACTAATTTTGAGCTGCTCTTTTCATTTCTGGAGTTCATTTTGACACTGCTGTTCGTTTTATGGGAGTTAGGGTCACGTGACCTCTTAATGCAATTCGCCTATTTCTGAACTGGGCGTTTCATGTGAGTTGAGTTTGTCAGTTTGTTCTCTCCCTTGCTTTGAGGGTTTTTCTTTATACATTAAGACAGAAATACATCATTGTACACATGTGTGCCAATTTAATACCCTGACAATGGCCACACCTGTTCATCTCATACAGTAATATTGGATATTATATGTGCTATATCAGAGAACGGAGCACGGTTTGATGACGCTATTTTTCGGCTGTTTGGTTTGATCCAAAATTGTGAAGAAAACAAACCAAGCGCGCACTTGATGGCCTAACTGGCGTCAGTAGCGCGCACACTTCACTCGCTAAAATGTTATTCAAAAACACAACAGAATCCTCAACTTTCTTGCCATTTTTCTCACCATTCCTGTTCTTTTTTATCAAAAATCCACAGTTTCTATATAATAAAGCAAATAGAACAGCTTTTTTCTGTGCTCCGTTCAGCAATACAGCACTCAGGAAGTGCCGAGAGCACTCAAGAAGTGTGGAGAGCACTCGCCGTGTTCTATTTGTTAAACAGTGGTTGATGGATTGCATGTTGACGATACACATTATTAACTGACCTGTTGTCTGTTGAAAGCATGTCCCTTGTAAGAAATGGTGGAATTTTCTGAAAATAATAAAAACAAGAGCTTGCATAATACATGTAAACAATAACATGGATTGCACACAAGTTACACATTGTGAACCATTATCGTACAACACCAAGCCCTAGTTGTATGAAAGGTGGATAGCACTGCAATGTATCCGTTGGATAAAACCTTATCCAGTGGATCACTTTATTAGATAACAGTATCAACTTCTCCACTGGATAAGGATTTAGATACTGGATGGTACTATCTGTTGGATAAATCCTTATCCAATGGATAACTTTATTAGATAACAGCATCAACATATCCACTGGATATAAGGATTTAGATACTGGATAGTACTATATGTTGGATAAATCCTTATCCAGTGGATAACTTTATTAGATAACAGCATCAACATATCCACTGGATAAGGATTTAGATACTGGATCTAGTGCTATCTGTTGGATACATCCTTATCCAGTGGATAAATGTATTAGATAACAGTATCAACTTATCCACTGGATAAGGATTTAGATACTGGATCTAGTGCTATCTGTTGGATACATCCTTATCCAGTGGATATAAATGTATTAGATAACAGTATCAACTTATCCACTGGATAAGGATTTAGATACTGGATCTAGTGCTATCTGTTGGATACATCCTTATCCAGTGGATAAATGTATTGGATAACAGCATCAACTTATATCCACTGGATAAGGATTTAGATACTGGATAGTGCTATCTGTTGGATAAATCCTTATTCAGTAGATAAATGTATTGGATAACAGTATCAACTTATCCACTGGATAAGGATTTAGATACTGGATCTAGTGCTATCTGTTGGATACATCCTTATCCAGTGGATAAATGTATTGGATAACAGCATCAACTTATCCACTGGATAAGGATTTAGATACTGGATAGTGCTATCTGTTGGATAAATCCTTATTCAGTGGATAAATGTATTGGATAACAGTATCAACTTATCCACTGGATAAGGATTTAGATACTGGATCTAGTGCTATCTGTTGGATAAATCCTTATTCAGTGGATACATGTATTGGATAACAGCATCAACTTATCCACTGGATAAGGATTTAGATACTGGATAGTGCTATCTGTTGGATAAATCCTTATTCAGTGGATAATTGTATTGGATAACAGTATCAACTTATCCACTGGATAAGGATTTAGATACTGGATCTAGTGCTATCTGTTGGATAAATCCTTATTCAGTGGATAAATGTATTGGATAACAGCATCAACTTATCCACTGGATAAGGATTTAGATACTGGATAGTGCTATCTGTTGGATAAATCCTTATTCAGTGGATAAATGTATTGGATAACAGTATCAACTTATCCACTGGATAAGGATTTAGATACTGGATAGTGCTATCTGTTGGATACATCCTTATCCAGTGGATAAATGTATTGGATAACAGCATCAACTTATCCACTGGATAAGGATTTAGATACTGGATAGTGCTATCTGTTGGATAAAACCTTATCCAGTGGATCACTTTATTAGATAACAGTATATCAACTTCTCCACTGGATAAGGATTTAGATACTGGATAGTGCTATCTGTTGGATAAAACCTTATCCAGTGGATCACTTTATTAGATAACAGTATCAACTTATCCACTGGATAAGGATTTAGATACTGGATAGTGCTATCTGTTGGATAAAACCTTATCCAGTGGATCACTTTATTAGATAACAGTATCAACTTCTCCACTGGATAAGGATTTAGATACTGGATAGTGCTATCTGTTGGATAAAACCTTATCCAGTGGATCACTTTATTAGATAACAGTATCAACTTCTCCACTGTCAGAAAACAAGTTATCCGGTGGATAGCGCTATCCACCTTTCCTACAACTGGGGCCTGACTGTCACAATACTTTGATGATGATGATAATTAATGATGATGATGGTAATAATAGTAATAAGCATGCCTAGGGGCATCATATACCAATCTCAATGTTCGACATGTACATTGTGTACCTCTGATAGGGAAATGCAGTTTACAAAGATATCAAAGGTAAGGATGGCAGGAAACGGTCCTCCAGTTTTGGTATCTGAACGGTTCCATTTGGTGACACTTTCACTGAAAAATAATTAAACAAAGAATTAAAATTATTTTCAGCGTCACGCAACCAGGATGTACGAAAAGCCACAAGTCAAAGGTCAGGATGGTGTCCTGGTTGCGTGACATTGCATTTCATGCATGCACTTGGATCCAAAATGTATGTAGATATAGTATATGCATGTATTACTTCTGGCCTGCAACATGTAGAGTACCGCTTAAATGTAACTTCCCCCCCTCCGAGGGTGTAGCCAGTGCGTGAACATCATGTAACGAGCGTGGCTGCACGTAATGTGTAAAACATGTAGTGAGCGCATATTATGCAAGTACTGAAAGTTAGGAGACTATTTGTACAACATGTTTGCCGTCGTGATATACAGTGTTTGTAACACTCCCCAATGGAATATGGTAAAAGTATATTCTTAATTGGAAGCGATATTCACTATTCTTGATATATCTGACAGTACCAAAGACATGCATTTTCATTCATTTTGAATCAGTTGAACTTCCATTCTTTAAAAACAAAAATGTGTACAATATTACAGCATTTCCTACGAGCAAACAACTTCAGCATGTTCCACACTGTTCTGCACTGTCATGCAGAAGCATGCTTAGAAAAAGCACATCCTTCTAGCACATGTATCGGTAAATTAAAAAAAAAATGTATCGGTAAATTCAAATTGAGTAATTAAAAGTGCATTTCTTTGATGCTAGTGTTCATTGTCATTAGCATTTCATGGTGCTTATATCCTAGCAATGAAGTGATAAACCATTCTGTTGACACATCATATTCATGAAGTATGTTGTACATGTATGACATAACAAACATAAATAAAGTAAAACTTTGGTGAATAGATGAACACAAAATTTGTGGTTTATCACCGTGATATGGCAGTCACACTGTAAACACAAACCCATATTCAAGTACTGTAATAATTCAACGTCATTTAAATTATGAGAAACATTATGGTGATAATTACCTTGGGAATCCAATCTTTTCAAGAATATAGGATGCTCCTTGTCCACAGTAACCAGTGCTACCAATTATAATAACTTTCGGAAACACTGACTGGACTTCTGGAAATTAAGCAAGAAACATGAGTATTATACGATTGTGGTTATTGTTGATGATGACAGTGATGATGATATCGATGATGATGATGATGAAAATGTAATGATCACAATGATGACAGTGACCATACACTAATGGAGATTATCAAATCAATAATTGGCAAAGACAAGGGATGCATGATGACAATGAAAATAGAACTTTACAAAAAGAATACTGTACACTAGCTGTCACTGCAATTCTTGCACATGTATGCATGAACATGCAACGTACTTCAATATAGCACAATAGAAAGATTTAGCAAAATAATGCGATGTGAAATTTTGACTTTTAAATCAATATGCGGGCCACATATTTTCCATATAAAAAAATTATATGCAAAATATCTGGAATTCGACCAAATCCTGATTTTTTTCATATATTTCCGTATATTTTCCATATATTTCCCATATATCCGATATCTGGATTATATATGGCCCATAATTTTTTCCACATACAAAAACCTTGAAATACAGATTGAAACTGATTTGTGCATGTGAGTGTCATGACAGTGCCCCTTTGATAACCTTTTGTAAAAATCTGCATTACTAAATAAAGGCGCTGTTACACGTAACATTTTCGTGTGCAACTCGTCTCGCAAAAAAAATTGTTGCAGTTTGCAAGACACCATGTCACACGTACAATTTCCGTTGCAACTTGTCTTGCGCACAAACAAATTTCAAGTTGCACGCGTAATCACGAAACCGTCTTTTCCACTCTTTTCTGGGAAAATATCGTAAACTTTTGTCCTCGTCTGCCATGTTTACTGAAAATAATTGTGTTTTGGTCTGTTTTTATTATGTTGTAATTAAGTTCTCGCTTTCTCAGTGATCGACTCGATCACTCTAGTTGTGGTGCGAGACAAGTTGCATGGCCCATGTTACACGTGAAGTTCTACATTTTTTTTTGCAGAAAGTAGATGCTAGTTCTACTTTTCGTGCAACAAAAAAAAACGAAAAAAAAATAGTCGCACAAGGGGATGTTACACGTATAAAACACTCTTGCAACCTGCAACATTTTTTTTTCACAAGACGAGTTGCACAAGAAAATGTTACGTGTACGGGGTAACAGCGCCTTAAATGTCACCTCTTTTTTGAGCAACTGCATTGAGTTGAGTTTGGAGGTGGTTTACTAGATCTTGTTCTGAGGGGTAAGGCTTGGCAAATGGGAACCGTTCATCTGGTCTGATAAGAAACACAAAACATTAATAACTCCTTAATGGCCTAATTATGCATGCAGTACCAGGTCACATGCAAACAAAACATGTTTTGCCTCCATACAGTCAATGGGGCGCCTGATTGATATCCAGCATTATCATTCACATTATTTTCTCCGTGATTTTCATTGGTCGAGAGACGACTACGTCACTGCAGATAACTTCCTACGAATAAGTGTTTTCGTTCTCCTCGACAATGGCAGCTTGATTTTTTCCAGAGTTGTTGCTTTAGGTGAGAGAAAATAATGTGAATGATAAAACAATTATTGAACTCGGTTTTTGCAATATAATTTTTATTATTGTGATTTTGTCAGTGGCTCGCTGACAATTATTTGCCTCTGCCTTTGGCATCGGCAAATAATTATTCTGCTCGCCACCGACAAATCACGATATTTTGCTCAACCTCATCCAATAATGGCTAATTATTAACTGGTTGTTGTTACATACTGTGTACATGTACACATTCTTACTTGAGTTGTTGATGACACCACAATGCAACAGCCAAAGCACAACCACACAACCCAGCCATTGGCCCAAATTCCACTAATTCACGAACACCTAAACAAAATAACAAATTGTCATTATCATTGACAATAATAATCATCACCCT
This sequence comes from Actinostola sp. cb2023, assembly GCA_033675265.1. Taxonomy (NCBI): domain Eukaryota; kingdom Metazoa; phylum Cnidaria; class Anthozoa; order Actiniaria; family Actinostolidae; genus Actinostola; species Actinostola sp. cb2023. The sequence continues at coordinate 132,530 of JAUJYZ010000204.1, forward strand.
ACAAAGAGGAACGTTCGGTGGCCGAGTGGCGAGAGCACTCGGACATGGCTGTGGTGCCTGGTTCAATTAATTCCTGAACTGGGCACTTCATGGTCACAAATTGAGTTGGTCAGTTCATTCTCTCCATTAATTGCTTTGAGGGGTTTTCTCTATACTCCGGTTTTCCTCCCTCAGTAAACACAAACTAGCTAGTGAGATGAGTGTTGGGTGTATGGAATATAGAAGGTAATAATAAGTGAGAGCGAGAGTCTGCTACATTGCATAACCACTTGATGCCTTCAACAACAATGTACAGTACACATATGAGGGATGGATGAAAATATGTAGCTGCATGAACACTGCCATTGCAAAAATGATAAAACTAATTTACCTTCATCATTGACAATGAATTCTACATCAAGGAGCTCGCCATTACCCTTGTGAAATCTTGACAGCAGTTCTCTCCACCCGTCTTGACCCTGTGTTCATAAGTTTATTCATTTACTGTAAGTTCATTATTGCAGTGCGACGCTCAAACTGGAATTTACCACCAATCAATTTTATTTGACATATATACACCTGTTTTCAAAAACGTTGTCCATTTACAAAATACAAAATAGTAAATAGTAAAAAGGAATTAATTAGAGAAACAAAAGAAATGCGCTCAAGCAGAACTCTGGCTCATTGTTTCTCTAATTAATTCCTTTCTACTATTTACTATTTTGTATTTTGTAAATGGACAACGTTTTTGAAAACATGTATAATAATAAATATTACATGTACATGTACTGTACAGTTTGTACCTTGTACACATGACCAAAATAAATGTGTTTATGTTCTAGTGGACAATCCAGTGGCAATTCCTTTATCCCAACTATGTAGACATCTTTGGGTGCAGTTGGCCACGATCCTTCTTCAACAATTGAACAACCAACCCTGAAAATGTCAGTGTATAATGTGGTTACATGAAAATTAAGCAAAGTTAATCTCTAGCCAAATACTGTATACAATGATCGCTAGCATTCGGGAACATGCCGCAGGCCAGCGGTCTTGTTAGCTTAGCCACGCTTGAATGTCAGTTGTTCATGTGGTAAGCACATTTCATGCCACGTGATATTACACAGGCAGTCGTGCCTGTTAGTTGTTCACATGCCAAGTGCATGTCATCCCCATGGGATGTTTTGCAGACAGTTGTGCACGTGTCCAGCGCATGTCAACCATGTGACATCGCACCATGCAATCGTGTATGGTTCACGTTTCGCTATTCTTTCACACTAGAATTCACTATTCGCTTATTGTGCAGATTCGCTATTCAATATTTTCATCCCTCCTGCCCTCTCCTCTCAGGTAAGTATATGGGTACATGTAAGTATTCTATTCCATTGATTGGTCAGTGTGACACTGGTGCTCAGTGGGTTGTGACAGGGTTGCCATCAGGGTACTGCAATCGAGTCAAGCCAGGCACCCTCTCCACTGATCAAGCACCAAGCTCATCTATTGGCGATGAGTTTAACAACATTTAGATTAAGGTGCAGTAATACGGGCAACAAAATCGTGCAACTTGTCACGCAATATTGTTGCTTTGCAAGTTGCAGAGCAATGTTTCTCGTATTACCACCGTTCGCGCAACTTGTCGCGCAACACATTTTCGTGTTGCAGGTTGCAAAACTTTGTTGAGCAAAGTAGAAGCTCTTTCTACTTCATGTAACAAAGTTTTGCAACCTGCAACACCGAAAATTTAATTTCTTGCGCGACAAGTTGCACGAACGATGGTAATACGAGAAACATTGCTCTGCAACTTGCAACGCAACAATCTGAATAATGTTGTGTGACAAGTTGCACGATTTTGTTGCTCGTATTACCGCACCTCTAGCAACATTACAACATTGGAACCATTATTCACTCTGACAGATCATACACAGCTTACATTGTGTAATTGGTTGATATGTTATTATTTGTTTTTATATATATACACCTCTATATATATACACTCCGATACCAAAGTGGCGGGGATGCTCGTCGTCCCTTTTAGGTTTTTTTTTCGTGATTTGGTCCCACTTAGGGTGTCAGAAATAAAAATGACCACCAATAGAGTTTTAATTTCCGGTCCCTTTTAGGGTATTCAATCAACAGCGATATTTAAAAACGTTCTTTAAAAATAGCTTAAAGATTTATATGACAACGTTTTCTTAAACTTGTAAGAGTGGAAGGCGTTTGATGCTAGTGTCTTTTATACTATTATTAAATTGGTCCCTTTTAGGGGTAAAAATATTCGCTGCCACGCCCACCAAGACAAGACTCCGGTCCCTTTTAGGGGTCATTTTCAAAATTTCCGATGAGCATCCCTACCCCCTTTAATAAGGGAGTCCCCCCCCCCCCCCCCCACCCCGGGGAAGATTCATACAAGATTTTGCAGTCAAGTCATGCAGAGCCATTGCGTCGTCTTTTGCAGAAAGAGTAAAGAATTTGAATGGACGGAACAGCAAGGGAAAATGTTTAAGGAACTCAAAGATTGTCTAACAAATCCTCCTATTCTCGCTTACCCAAGTTTTGGACCAGATGCAGGATAGTTTGTGTTAGACACCGATGCTAGTACAGAAAAAGGTATTGGAGCGGTACTCTCACAAGTACAGTCTGATGGCACTGAACGTGTGATAGCCTATGGAAGTCGTTCTCTTAGACCACCTGAACGCAATTACTGTGCAACACGATCGGAAATGCTCGCACTGGTGGAGTTCATCGATTATTTCCGGTACTATTTGCTTGGTCAGTAGAAAGTTCAAGGTCAGGACAGATCGTCACGCGCTACAGTGGCTAACATCCTTCAAAGAACCACATTGTCAAGGTCAAGTTGCTCGGTGGCTGGAAAAACTACAAGAATTAATATGAACTTCGAAATCATTCATCGACCTGGAAGAGATCATGTCAACGCCGACGCTATGTCCAAAAGGCCTCGCAGACATCATGGTGGAAACTGTCCTTCGTGTGGCGTACAACCCGGCAGCACCAACATACCGCAACCGAGTATCAGCTATTACGGATCAATCTGTAAAGAAATATGTTCTATGGTCGTTGAATGAGGTCGCTGAAGCACAGATGAAAGATCCAGACATTAGTTGTGTCATTGAGCACCTGTCAGCAAGAAAAGACAAGCCGTCCAAGAGAGCACTGCAGAGTATGCGTCCCATTAGCCTCATCCGCAGGCGTCTCGTAAGGCTCGTTTTTCTCTATAAAAGTGTCGTTGGGTTTGCCTGTGTTACTGGCGGAGGGAGACTAGGCGCTAGGCTGGGAGTCCCTCTCGGCCTTCAGCCTGATCCCATCTCTCGGCCTTCGGCCTCCTTTCCGTTGGAGTTGCATGCGGAGGAGGCTAGAGTCCCATCACCAAGTCTATTTGGGCGAAATCAGTTGAATTACTAGAGCTGAAAGATGAAGTGTTGCGCATTCGGCCAACAAGAAACCAGGAAGACTGGAAATCAAGAATCATCCTACCAGAGAGTTTACTTAAACCAGCACTCAAGCGAGTACGGCATGACGGAATCGAAGGCAGCCATCTGGGAACGTTCAAAACTCTCCACAATTAAGTTACAAGCAAGATTTTGGCGTCCTGGTCTATCGAGTGCAGTGTATGATTACTATGTGCAATCATGTTTGACTTGTGGGGTAAACCACCACCCAAGAAAGCAAAAGCTGTGATCTCTATTCCATCGTCACATCCAATGAAAAGAATACATATTGACATCATTGGTCCTTTACCTCGTACCAAGAGGGAACTCCTCCCAGGGGGGGGGGGGGGGGGGGGGTTACTCAGGGGTACATCAGTGACAGGGAGGTGCGAAGACCTTTTTGGGGTTGAAATTCGCAGCTTGGGACTTTTTTGGGGTTAGCACTGAATTTTCTGGGGGACTTTTTTTGATATAAAGATTTTGGTAAGGACTTTTTGGGGGGCTGATAAAAATGATATCCTACCGTTCTTGATTTTATGCGGTGAAAAGATGGACTTTTGAGGGGTTACATTGTGGGCCGTTGGACTTTTTTGGGGTCTTGATTTTGCGTAATGGACTTTTTTGGGGTTAAAAAGTTTGGCCTCACTGATTCGCACCTCCCCGTCACTGATACCCCTGAGTACCCCCCCTGGGGAACTCCTACATCTTGACTGTGCAGTGTGTATACACCAAGTGGGCAGAAGCTTACCCGTTAAGGAATCAAAGAGCGGGTACCTGTGCAAGAGTACTCATTAACGAATGGATCTATCTACCGTTACGGAGTTCCTGATAGTATTCATTCAGATCAGGGTAGGAACTTTGAGTCTAAGATCTTTCAAGAAATGTGTGATGTACTGGAGATAAAGAAGACACGGACAACACCTTATCACCCAGCAGGTAATGGTCAAGTGCAACGATTCAACAGAATATTAAAGAATCTACTCAAGGTCAGAGTGACAGAGAATACTGACACGTGGGATGAAAACATTGGAGCCTGTCTGATGGCATACAGGAGCAGTGTCAACAAATCCACTGGTTATACACCCTTTCACCTTATGTTTGGAAGAGAGACAAGATTACCATTAGACATCAGGTTAGGACTGAGAAGAGATTACAGAAGAAGAGTCATCGTATGGTATATTTGCTACAGACCTAAAGGAGAAATTAACAGAGGCTTATCGACAAACAAGAATCTACAGCTTCGACAGAAAGAGTACGTATTACAACAAGAATGCAACCAAGTTGATCTTATTACTGTATGCCATGACGCTTCTAAAAATATTACTACCGTAAATCTTCTATTAAGCGCCCCCTTCAAATAAGCGCCTCCCCTCTATTAAGCGCCCCCTTTGGAGCCGTTTTGTACTAAGCGCCCTTCTCTAATAAGCGCCCCTCTCTAATCCCTCTCATAAGCGCCCCTCTCTAATCCCTCTCATAAGCGCCCCTCTCTAAAAAGCGCCCCTCTAATCCCTCTCATAAGCGCCCCCTCTAATAAGCGCCCCTCTCATAAGCGCACCTCTCTAATAAGCGCCCCTCTCTAATCCCTCTCATAAGCGCCCCTCTCTAAAAAGCGCCCCGATCTAATACCTCTCATAAGCACCCCCTTCTAATAAGCGAGGAAGTTGACATTGAGATCTGAAATATCGTTTCTCAAATACTGCTTTCTTGTCTTCACGTGGCATACCAAATCCGAGTGTTTGGATTAGGAAATTAAATAAGCGCCCCTCTCTAAATTAAGCGCCCCTCTTCTAATAAGCGCCCCCCTAAGACCTCCGAATTTACGGTACCTTCAGATCTACGGCATTATTCCTTTATGACCATCGCTATTGATGTTTGATCTAGAGTAGTATCTAGAGTTATTACTCGTGCTCTTGTTACTCGGGCTCTTCCGAAGGAAGCCCGAGTTATAAAATGCGTTTTTCGGTAGTAGTAGTAGTAGTTTTGTTCGGCTCAAGAATGACGAAAGTATGCGACGTATTTAATCGTATCGAGTTTCAAGATTACTCAGCAGATAAGAAAAGACAAACGACACACAGGACTCAAGTAGATTATGAATCTTAGTTTTGAAAGCAACATGTCGTTAATAATCCGTTACTGAGCAGCTTCGTATTATGTCTCTGAAGCTAGAGAGCAAGGGTTTGATTTTTCAGTAGATTTTGTTTAGATAGCTAATATCGCTTTGCTTGCTGCCTGACTGTCGTCACGCGCCGTGAAAAACCGTTTAAAAAGTATCCGGCAATAAAACGAAACACATTTCTCAGATATATAATGATGGATGTTTATTCGATTCGACGTTTGAAAAATTCAGAAGGAAAAGAAATCGTAGAAATCATACTTCAAAACTTCATCAATTAAAGCAAAGCTAAACAAGCTCAATGTCCGAAATTTGGGGTCATGCCAAAGTTGTTTTAATAGCCTATTTATATACTTGCACAATACAAAAGCGCATTAATTTTAGAACCGCGGCACAGTGCTATTTAAAGCAGAATTTCCACGCTGAAAACAAGTCAGTGAACGGCAAAAATACAATCAAAATCAAAACGTCATTAGAGATTAGGGATCTGTTGAAGAAGAAGACGCTCAATGAGCGTATAGTCGGGTATTTAATATGACAATGAGAGTTGCGTGACGAGAAACAATTTATGTCGATGACTCATAAAGATTCGTGTAGGTACGTCTGTATTAATACATATTTAAACGTACTTGAGGTCACTTGAGGTTGCATATTGATATCGCCACAAACGTGTCAAATAGTTATTGTTCGCTCAGCTATACATAGTCTCCCTCGTCACGCAACTGTCAGTCATTGTCAGGTCTCTCCTCACGCAACTGACATTGTCCTTGTCATAAGCCCGAGTGTACGCTCATTGAGCGTCTTGTTTTAATAAAGAAGTTAAAAGATCGTTGGAATAACATTCGAAACCGTGGAAACATTTTAAGTCAATCTGTGAAACTGCGTCGACCGGCACCTTGTCACGCATCACACTTGGCAAAGTTATTGAACGAAAACCAAGCTCTTGCAACCGCGCGTCCCCCGTCAATACAAGCGCATCAAGAGTTCCAGACTTTCGGCACGCACGCAATGCAATATGAGATTACAGTGAACCGGCTCTCTCTAAGACGGACACCCTCGGGACCACCACCAACTGTCCGTCTTAGAGAGGTGTCCGTCTTGTGGAGAGTTATGCAATTTGACCTAAAGCAACATAGAGGTACAAGTCAAAGCTGACAGACAATTTTTTACTGAAGCAGTTAATATATGGGACAAGAACATTTTGCGTGCAATTCCATGACAGGCTATACGTGATCTGTTTGTTTTCTGTCATTCAGTACCTTTAGTATCAAACATCCGGCTACTGTCCGTCTTACAGGGAGTTTTTTGACCTATTTTTAACCAAAATTAATGTAAAAAGTGTCCGTTGTCTACCGGGGGGGTGGAGGGGGGCACTAAGGGTATTTTTGGGTAGGGGTGTGCCGCGGACACCTCAAAACCCTGACCCTATCCCAGACCTAAAATTTTGATTTTCCATACCCTATTCCAGACTAAAGCTTAAAAATGTACACCCTATCCCAGATTGAAAGCGTGCTAAAGCTAGGGATATGTAAACTGATAGCGACTGATAGTGGCGTTATTGCGGAAACCAGACCCTATACCAGGCCAAAACGTACCCGATCCCAGCCTAAAAAGGCAAAAAATGATACCCTACCCTAGACCTGGGAGCTCAAAAACCATACCCTATCCCGCGGCACATACCCGTATAGCGTATATAGGGGAGTACCCCCCCCCCCCCCCCTCCCCCGGGCGTTGTCCGTCTTATTGAGGTGTCCGTTAGGAGAGAGTTCATTGTTGTTAGGGGACCACTTAGTCGGCGCGTAGGCAAGCACGACAGTAAGGATCGGTTCTTCTGGTTTATTACAAGTTGCCCATAAACTACAGGCTAACTCTGACGCTGCTTCTAGATCAACTACACTGTTCCTAATGAGTGAATTCCTTTTATAATGCTTAGCCAGACATGCCACAACGGGACGAGTGTTTTGGTTAACTCAATCAGGTTGGACGGCGCCTTTTCCAACGTGATTGGTTGAATGGAAAAACATGCAATTCTTACAAAATAGTGGCCAACACAAAGATATCGGCTAACGCATTACTCGAGGAATGCCAAAGCTAAAGTATCACGTGACATATCCCTTTTTGACATTTTTGGGAATGATACTAGTTTTAAATATTACAAGTATTCAATAACTTTCCTAGGAGAAACGTGAAGGTAAAAGTCGGCCTGAACTTGACGTATATATTACACTATCTTTGAAAGCTCATCACTGAATCTGGAAGTGCAACCTAAACAAAATGTAGACATCCATCTTCGTATACGTTACCACTTAGCTGTTTTGCGATCCGCGTAAGAACGAAAGCACGAACGGCTATGGAACTTTAGGAATGTCTTATGCAAAGAAATCGTAAAGGGATTAAGTTATTAAAATCCAGCGATCTGATTGGTTAAAGTCTTTGAAACTCCGATTTTTCTACGATATACTTCGATTCCATACACGAAACTCCGTATATGGAAGTAGTAATCGTTCTCCGATTGTTTCATTGGCTTCGGGAACAATTCGTATGTGAGCGTCACGAAATTCTGACTCTCGTCTCGAATTTCAAGTCATCGATGTCGTGTCAACAAGTTGAGGCCATTGAATAAGCCAATGTAAAGGAATCTGAAAAGCCGAAATCAAACGCAAAAAAGGAACTTACAAGATAAGGAAAGTTAGAGTGAATGTGCATGAGGTATTCCAATCGAATGGAATGCCCTTTTCCGCGCTCTGTTGCTGTTCGCGACACGACGAATGGAAGCATGGCGCGGTGAACGCCGATCAACTTGTGTTCACGTGAAGAATCACGGCTGTTTCTATCAGACGAGGATGCAATCTGGTCAAAGAACAAGACCAGAAAAGCAGCAAAACATCTACGAGAATTGAACATTGAAAGCTGTGGCGAGATCGCACAGCTAGGTAGCCCAAGCTATGTGGATAATGTCAATAAAATCAATAAAATAATAAAATGAAAATGAAATCCTCTATAAAGTCCTGTGTTTCTTATTCAATTATTCCTTTATTGTCTGTGAAGATTTGAAGCGATTTGGACGAGGATTGAGCGAGTTATAGTCATTTTAAAATTAGCCCTTTTCTGACAAATTATTATTATAATTATTATTGGGCTACCTGTGGAGATCGCTGAACCGTTCAATTTACAAAGCGAATGACTCTCTTCGACGCCTCACAAGAATCAATATTTCATCTAACACCCAGTTCAGTGTTCTTACCATTGCATGTCTTTGTTCTTATCCTTCCCTAAGAGTGATATGCGCTCGGGGAATTACTTAGACTAAATGTGATGGAAGTCCTCTTTCTAACAAAGACTTTTCCTGAACTTGTGAAAGGAGGAATCGACCTAGAGACCGATGATACTGACACAGGAGATTATTACTATGATGACTTGGACATCGTTGCGGCTGATGAACTATTTTCAGATTTTTTTTGAGATTTTACAAGTTTTAGGACATTGAAAGTGTATTTTGTTATTGTTTTGTTTTTGGCGCTCCGGCGGACTTTACTCCCGCCAAATTTCATCCAATAGCATTGAGGTGAATGGGACATATCTGTCAACGACAATGAGATAAATAACAGAGACTCCCAAACAGAACGCATTGTAACATAAAATGTTTAGTTCCTCACATACGATTTTGTTCGAAATGTACCATGTGAATGTTTATGTTAAATGTGACAAATTGTATGAGTTTCAGCTGTGTAATAGTACTATCAACGAAGTAAAGTTACATATACTGTTTGAATTTCGCGCTAACGAGGAGTTCTCCAATGAGATCGTTCATTATAATTGGATAGACACATTTACGACCGCACCTCTTTAACGTCCTCCATAGCCGCGGGTCTATTGTTTTCGCTTTAGTTCTTAAGCGGATCGCTACTTAGGAAACAGGCCGGGAATACCCGAATCATATCTCAGTGACCTTGTGTCAGTGTGTTTAGTTTAAAAACTAAACACACTGACACAAGGTCACTGAGATATGATTCGGGTATTCCCGGCCTGTTTCCTAAATTAGCTGGGCAAGACATAATTTCGTGAAAATGTAATAAATAATAAAACTGCTGAAAAGCGTGGCATAACACTGTATTACAAAGGAAAAGTGAGCACCAATTCTAGACACAGGGAACCCAAGCTCTGTTTTTGCTCACTTGGTGTTCACTTTTCCTTTGTAATAATCTCACAATGCATTGCGTGCGTACCGGAAGTCTGGAACTCTTGATGCTTGTCTACGGTCGGCTATGTCATGTCTTTGTATATAAGATAAAGAGCTTTTGTGCTGCTCAATTTAGTGTGTCATAATACTCTACTTAGACAAACAAGTCCATAAACAATATGACTATATTCCCAGTACGGACAAATATGGGCATTTGAATAATAAAAAAATAATTAAAAAAAATATTAATAATAATAAAAAAATATTAATAATTTAAAAAAATAATATTAAAGTGCTACTTAGACGAAAATCGATCGAAGTTTAATTTAGCTGAAACTTCACTGAAATAATCTCAAAGAGCCATACAATTACTGGATAATGTGTTTTCTCAAAATTCCTATGGGAAGTATTACATTTTTATGAATCCTTAGAAGTGTCAGTGAGGTCATCTACTCAACCCTAACAATCAACACGGCTTCGCTCCATACATTTCTTTGTTTAGTTTCTTCAATTATTTTATTTCTATGAAGCTAAAAGTTTGGGTGAAGGAGTTTTCTTACATTATTTGTGCTTAGGATTGATTGTCTGACCAGTTGTCTTCAATGCAGAGCTGTTATCTGAACAAAACATTGAGATATTTTGACTCACAAAATACAAAGAAATGTATGGAGCTGAATGTTGGGTTGAGTAGATGACGTCACTGACTCCTCTAAAGATTCATGAAAATATAGTACTTCCCTCTGGAATATCGAAAAAAGATTTTAACTAGTTATTATTAGACCCTTGAAGAATTATTCAATGAAGTTTCAGCTAAATTAAACTTCGATCGATTTTCGTCTAAGTAGCACTTTAATAATAAAAAAAATATTAATAATAATAATAATAATAAAAGTGAAAGTAACTGTTGTCATGTTTACACTTGGATGGTGGTTTACTGAGCGGAGAGGAATGGATGAGGGAGGAGGGAGAAATGGCTCAAAATATAGAGGGAGGAGTTCAAAACAACCGAAACAAACAGGGAGCAGAGGGAAAAATGACCTAAAAATTAGGGAGGGTGGATATTTAAATGCCTGTTCCTCTCCGCTCTTTACTGAAGTATTAAAAGTTATTAAAATTAGGAGGTATTGAAAACAATCTTATTTATTGGGCGGTTAGCCCTAGGATTTGTACCTTGGTAAAACGCTCAAGTATAAGCACGGCCTTTATTAACAGTAACAACATCAACTAACAGTTACCTCTTGTAATCGTCGATGGGATAACACCGATCTGTTGACTGTTCAACGAACACTTGGCATCCTATGTATTTAAAACGTATCATTCATTGACTATTCAAAGTTCAAACATTTACACAGATGGGGTTGTAATACGTATTCCATATATGGTAAAAGCGTGCAAGCGAATAGCGGCCCCTAACAAGCGTATAGCGGCCCCTAACAAGCGAATAGCGGCCCCAATTTGGTTAATAGGTATTTGCAATGCAAAATATTTTCAAAAGCTAGAAAAAATGCAGAGTTTGTCAGCGTAATCCCTCGTGGTCAAGTGCGTTAAAGCGGAGGGTTAGGTTTAGGGTTAGGGATGGGGCAGACTATAAAGTGATTAATTTGATGATTCGAGTTTCAGATTTGATATCAGTAAAGTTTTTAAAAAAATAGGCAGTCAAGGACTGCATGTGGCTACTATAAATAAGCAAAAACAGGTAGTCTATAACTCGGTTTTGAAATATAGAAGCAATGTGTAGTTGGATTGATTCCTCTGTTGAACTGGTATGTTTGAACTATCTGCTGGAACTTGTTCTTTGGTTCTATATAATGCTAATTTACTGAATCAGAAATGTATTTTAATACAAAGTTTAATTGAAAACAATTGTGACAGCGTACAAATAATTGAACAATAACAGTCATGTTATTAACCGAATCAATATGAACAGCATTGATATATCATTAGTGATTGAATATTAATATTAATTTAACAATGAATTGATAATGGCGTCATGACGACTCCGAAACGTTGCTCAATAAATCTTTTCCTTTCTTTGAGTTTTGCGATATTATGCTTTTCCAAAAATTTAACTGAAGTGGTGTTTATTTATTTATTTGACTTCTGCACCTAAATATATGAAAACTTTGAGTATAATAAATAGAATATCTAATTTGAAGATAGGTTTACACTCTAATATACTATGATTTTATGCTATTTTGCACCAGAAACTAGACACATCTCTCGTGTGTAAAGATCTTTTCAGTTCACAGGCTCGCCAGTCACCACCCTCTGTTTGTGTATTGGGCTTCCTGTGTCTTATTTGATCGATCGGCAGTATATAATTAATATGGCCGTAAATTCACTTCTAGAATCCTGTCCTTTTGATATCTTGTATTTCTAAAACTGCTTTCAAAATAAAGATGAATATGCACTTCACTCCTGTGTGTCATTTATTTAGCGATTACAACGGCTTTTAGCGAGTTTTGGGATAAAGACTGAAAGAGTAACGAGAGCCGTGTTTGTTTTGTGTCTCGCATATACTTAAAGACATTAAGTTATTTGTTCCTCGAAGAGAATTACTTGACACTTTAAATCGGTTATAGATCTGGCAGTTTACATGGAGCCACTACACAGACAAGAGTCGATCGTCATGGACTGATGGAGCTATTTTAAAGGCCGAACAAACACAAACACAATCGATATTCCACTGGAAAATAATCTCAACAAACCGTCACTGAAAAACTTGAAAACATCTTGATGATCAAACACTTGACACTTTGCACGAGAGATTGGTCCGGTTTCTGGTGCAAAATAGAATAGTAGAGAGTGTAAACTTACCCTTCTAAACAAAGCCGTCAAGCGAAAAGCACATGGAAATCCAACACGACGTATTTTGAACGCTATCGAATCGATAAAATGTCGACAACCACGAGAAGAATGAGTATCCGAATCGATAAAATGTCGACAACCAGACGAATAAACCATCGGGACCATCGTCGCGACATCGTGGCTGATTTTCGATCACCTGACTAGTTCCGAACACTATCCGAATTACTTACTTACGGACGGACTTTCACACTCGATGACATAGTGGCTACTTTCTTCTAAGAAGAGAAGTAGCCACAAAAAGGATAAGAAGTTTAGGCGCCGCTATACGCTCGTACCATATATGGAATACGTATTACAACCCCGACTCCATTTACAGCATGTATTCTAGCTGAAGGGTACCGAATGGTCAAGGCGAGACTTTGCGAGACTCCGAGACAAGGACAGGCGAGACTCTGAGACGGCTTTTTGCACACAAAAAAAACGAGACTTGCGAGATTCTGACTTTTTGCGGAGACCATGACACCCCTGAAAACCAAACCATTTTTTTCAGTTTTAAATGAAAATATATGCAATGGAAATAAACACATACTGAGAAGTCTTGCTGTATTTGTAAACCCACTTAAAATAAATATTATTATTATTATTATTATTATTATTATTGTTATCTCACTGACCTGAGTTGACGAGTTGATAACAAGTCTTTGGTGTCATAGGGGTTCTCAGTTCATTTTGTTTGGATTCAGCACGCAGCCAGAATTTCAGATCTTTTCCTTTTCCTTTATGTGTAAGCATACTTTCAGAAGACCGATGATACGATATGAAGTACTTTTTATGAAGAGAAATCTTGAATGAACGAGATCACACGTTGGCTGACCGGTTTTTAAGACCGGCGATCGAGGATGGGCTCAGTAGAAACACTGAGCCTCGCAGCCGTGTTTAGTGTCGTCACGCAATGTTCTCTAGTGGAGAGAACGTTGAGTGACGATCGACGGCCGCGAGGGAGACGGCTAAAAGTACAGTGGAACCAGGCCTCGGGGGGGGGGGGGGCGGTCACTAAGGGTATTTTTGGGTAGGGGTGTGCCGCGGACACCTCAAAACCCTGACCCTATCCCAGACCTAAAATTTTGATTTTCCATACCCTATTCCAGCTAAAGCTTTAAAATGTATACCCGGCCGGCCTATATCCCAGACTAAAGCATAAAAATGTATACCCTATCCCAGATTGAAAGCGTGCTAAAGGGATATGTACACTGATAGCGACTGATAACCTTATTGCGGAAACCATACCCTATACCAGACCAAAATGTACCCCATCCTAGACTAAAAGTGCAAAAACGATACCCTATCCCAGACCTAAGGAGCTCAAAAACCATATCATACATATTATCTTTTAATTTATTTATAATATTATATACATGTAAAATTGTAAATCATTACGATAGATATTCCATCATATTGTATCTTTTATATATATATATATACAAGCACGGCTTTTATGTAAACCAGTTTGTACTGATAGAACCACCGTGTAGAAATAAAATGTATCTATCTATCTATCTACCCTATCCCGCGGCACATACCCGTATAGCATATATAGGGGAGTACCCCCCCCCCCCCCCCCCGGGACCCAGCCTAACGGACACCCGGTTAATACGGACATCCGGTTGTTATGTCCCGGCCGAAACTCATACAAATGTTTATAAAATATTCCCGTTTAATACGGACACCGGACACTTTTTCCTGTATACCCGGTTAATACGGACACTTTATTTTCTCAAAACAACGACAATGTGTAAATTGTAAGTTATAAGGTAATGTATAAAGTGTAAATTGATATCTTCTTAATTAAAATTACGCACGTTCTGTGCTTTCTCACGTTCAACTTGTAAACTGATCGCTAATAGACCAATCCAAGGTTAATCCCGCCATTTTGTAGGGGGTGCAGCTAATTTCAGTCAAAACATGATCACTTTGACGGTCCAATAACTCCAATCGACTTCGCTTGATTTTCGATTTAAAAGTTGCTTTACATTAATATTAGCTAAAATACTGTTGTGACTGAAAATGAGACTACAAAGGGCATCTAAACTATATTTACAGCTATTTCAAATCTACCCGTAGTTCTTATAACTTTAAACTAATTAGCACGTATGTTTTTAATTGAACATAAAAACCTGATTTACTGCAGCTGTGTCCCGCTTCGCTTTGCCACCATATTTATAGACAGTAACCACAGAGTATATACCTTTTAAAAGAAATATGGATTTTGAAAAGCCGAAAAGATCGAACGGAGTTATAACTGAGCTCAAAGTGATCATGTTTTGACTAGAAATTAGCCGTGTTGGCACCCCCTACAAGATGGCGGAATTAACCTTGGATTGGCCTATTACGTACATGCAGAGTTTCCCCACTAAAAATAAACAGATCACCAGTGGCATGGTAAAAATGTAACCCTCGCGTGCCTTTATATGCCAGCGCAAAAAAAGAAAATCAACTTTTATACAAAATATACAAACTGGAACTTGTTAATCTTTTTATTAGAAAAAAATATTGTTTATTTTAAAAAGTAGAAAAACTTATACAGTCACGAACGGCATATACTTCATTGGCACTAGCCTGATTTTCAGACGGCTCATGTGTCATACGCTTCGCTCCCTCCCCAAATCCCCGTCTGATTGCACTCGTAGGAAGTCGTGTTCTGCTATTGTTTGAATTTCGACCAATCAGAGCGAACCTTTTAGTTTTCTCAAAGTGAGGTATGCAAAGAATTCGCACCTAAATGGACGATAAACACGCTAGGTTTTTATGAGCCCGATTTCGAGTAACTCACAGAAGAAAAGCGAAGATATCGGCCTGATTTCAAATTAAATATGTCCTATGTTGTACGTTCAGATATATATTCTTATGGAGCCGAAGGATCTTGAATTTAAGGAACTGCGAATGCATTCGAGTGTTAGACGAGGTCAACTCAACGGGTCAACAAATCGAAGCGTGAATGTATTCGCAGTTCCTTTCAAGATCCTTCGGCTCCATAAGAATATATATCTGAACGTACAACATAGGACATATTTAAATTGAAATCAGGCCGATTTCTTCGCTTTTCTTCTGTGAGCTTCTCGAAATCGGGCTCATAAAAACCTAGCGTGTTAATCGTCTGTCATTTAGGTGCGAATTCTTTGCATACCTCACTTTGAGAAAACTAAAAGGTTCGCTCTGATTGGTCGAAATTCAAACAATAGCAGAACACGACTTCCTACGAGGGCAATCAGACCAAGGGCGCTAGGACAAAGACGTTGTGTGTATAAGCTATGAGTTGTACTTATCTGTTGTCTGAATTCTGAAGTATCATTGACCTTTCTGGCCTCTGTTGTCCCCTACTCGGTTGCCAGTAAGTCGACTGATTCCTGGCCAACGAACGTTTCGATTTGAATATATATGTTCCAGTCCGCTATATGTTGTCGTTTCTTATTCGGACGTTTCACTGACCTTTCGATTTGAAATTAAGTTCCAGTCCGCACTCTGCCAAACGTATAGTTAGTTATCAGTGTAAGCTAATAAGTTAATAATTTGATTAACTTATTAGCTTACACTGATAACTAACTGTACGTTTGGCAGAGTGCGGACTGGAACTTATTTTCAAATCGAAAGGTCAATGAACTGGCGGAACATACACATATTCAAATCGAAACGTTCGTTGGCCAGGAATCGACTTACTGGCAACCGAGTAGGGGACAACAGAGGCCAGAAAGGTCAATGATACTTCAGAATTCAGACAACAGAGATAAGTACAACTCATAGCTTATACACACAACGTCTTTGTCCTAGCGCCCTTGATCAGACGGGGATTTGGGGAGGGAGCGAAGCGTATGACACATGAGCCGTCTGAAAATAGCGTATGACACATGAGCCGTCTGAAAATCAGGCTACATTGGCACGAGTGTCATTAGATCTGTACTGACGGGTCACGGACGTTATAACCACAGGGTGCCCAGAGCGGGATCCTGAAGACAGGAATTGAAACGGTTGCAATTCATCACGAATGTTTTGCGCTCTGCCTCACAATCTTCAGTCAGCTTTTGTTAAGCAAAATAGAATTAAAATGTGACAAAATAAACACAAAAATATCTCAAGATCTTCAGAAATCATTATTGTACCAGTTTTTCGCAAATCTCAAAGAGGAGAATAACCAACTGCATGTCCAGTTTCCGGCAGGTTTAGAAGGCCCTTAGGAAGAGGTTGGCTCTCTGCTGATTTTACTGAACTCAAAATATCAGCTTGCCTTCTGTAGACACGGACGAGACGCACAAAAAGGACTGCCTACCTAATACCATTGTTATACCGGCCCCCAGGGGGGGTACTCAGGGGTATCAGTGACGGGGAGGTGCGAATGAAGCCAAACATTTTAACCCCAAAAAAGTCCATTACGCGAAAACAAGACCCCAAAAAAGTCCAACGGCCCAAAATCGTAACCCCAAAAAAGTCCAATTTTTCTCCGCATAAAATCGAGAACGGTAGGATATCATTTTTATCAACCCCAAAAAAAGTCCTTGACAAAATCTTTATATCAAAAAAAGGCCACCAGAGAAATGAAAACCCCAAAAAAGTCCCAAGCCGCGAATTTCAAACCCAAAAAAAGCCTTCGCACCTCCCCGTCACTGATACCCCTGAGTACCCCCCCTGGGTACCGGCCACGGATCTCGATTTTCATGCCAACCATCCAAAATGGAGCATGACTTTTCGTAACTTTTCATCCCATCAAACGTATATAAACAAGACGTCATTATGAATGTGTGACGCTTTAATAATTAATGCACCTTTTCGTAGGTTTCGTTTGTCCAGTTATAACAAATTCTAATTCAGGTCAGGGTACAAATAAACTCCTTAGATTTCTTTATAAAATGGATCCATTAATATGCAAGACTAAAGGGCTTATAAAATCGTATGAGAAATTTTGATTCCTGAGAATAGAAATATTAGCGAGTTTAAATTGTGACGTCATAATGCATGACGTCACTAAAGTGCGATTTATGGAATTAAAGACGATAGACATGGAAATGTTTCATATATCCTTTCTCAGTGACAGTACAACCTATTTCCAATGTTATCTGTACACTCAAGCATAAAAATATACAATAAATTAATTGCGAAATTTCCCAATAGTCTCAAACAGTCCGTGCATAAAGACGCTAAACTCCTCTTAACAGTTCATCGCCGCTACATAAATGAAGTGGATTTCATATTGCTAAAAATGGTTCAATTATTATCAAATCCAACATCCATAGTGACGTCATAAAACACCTTCCATAATAACGCTAATAACAAACGGTTTTCGGCACAAAGCATCTTAAAAATGTCTTTCATCGCCGCTACATAAATGAAGTGGATTTGACCCCATATGACGTCACAAAGCGAAGGTGACCCTATATGCGAAGTTTGGTCAAAATAAACACATGGGATGGTAAGCTATGGCGAAATATACTTTTTACCCACGTTTTTGATGCTCCATTTGGGGGGGGTGGTTGGCCCCGACGTGTGCCCATCCAATGACTCGTACGTCATCACAAACAAGGTGGTCGCTTTAATAATTAATGCACCTTTTCGTAGTTTCCCAGAATTCAGGTCAGGGTACAAAATAGATCTAAAATATTAAGAGAGAATGAAGAAATTCAGTAGAAACAAGAGACCCTCTTGGTAGAAAACATAGACAAAGCAGAAGAATTACAAAGATAGATACAACTGATTCTCAAGCATGCAAAGAAAACCGATTTTTCATGTTCTTGATCATCATCATCATCATTTTTGTTGATCGACTGATTAAGCCAGTGCGATGGGTTTTGCAAGGTATTCGGACCAGCGTTGGAGAGGGAGAGTGTGTGTGTTTTATGGGGGGGGTTTAAGGTGGTTCCAGCATAATGAATGACCGGTTTGCCGTATTTTTTACTGCTGCCAAGCGTTATTCCCTAGTACAATTATTTTTAAACTTCGTCAACGGCCTTTTAAGGTCCCTAGTAATGTTCTGAGGAGGTAAGAAGGAAATCGTTCGAGCCGAAATCACGTAACAACACAGGTCCGAATATTGACAACAAACATATGAACTGGTCAACACAGTGTCATAGAGTGGCAACCATTCGACTGATTTTAACGATTTTAATGCACCAGTATTATCCACTTTTCATAACACTGCTGTCCAAAGCTCAGATTTTTATCTTAAATACTGACTTTGCAGATGGATTTTGAGCAAAGGCATCTAAACGCTTGAGAATGTCACATTTTTAAAAATTCACATTTTCTCAACTTTCTCGTTCATTCGCTCAACCAAATCGTAGATATTCTAGTGACAGTAAGTCTAACCCTTCCTGGATATGTTGGACTATTCAGCTGGGTTTGAGCGTGCGAAATGTTAGGAAAAAAAGAATAAATAGCGAGACTGGTCGACTCGCATGAAAACTTCGCCGAGAGTCAATGATAATATATTCAACTGATCACGAACTTTTTCGGCGCTTCGGCAGTTTCACTCGAGTGAACGTGGTGTAATGTATGCGCATTTAATTAGTCACGTTATCCGTGACAATAGCGAACTCTTTTTATTTATTCTTCTAGACGTGACCAAACGCTTTGATTTTTTTTCCTAGTTGTTATTTATCATATAGCCGTGCGTATTGATCATTGTGAGATATATCATATATGATTTAGTTGTTGTTTGAATAACGTTTACTACGTTTTCTATGTCTGGATGACAGTGTTCGTATATACATTTGAAGTCAAGCACAAATATAAGAAATGAGTACTACAATGATGGGTGATCCTTGCTTTTATATCACTGCACAAATTTTTTTCTGCCCGAGCGCAGCTGATGCAGTACTTTCACACATGTGGCAGTCAGCTCTACTGCAGCTAAAAATGCAATGTCGTTTCTGGATGTGTCGTAACAGCAATCATGGACAAATTTTCAATATCTCGAGAGGAAAAACGAAAACGTGGCGCCTTGTTCGTCGAGTCTTTACTCATTTTAAAAAAGAGTTCGCTATTGTCACGGATAACGTGACTAATTAAATGCGCATACATTACACCACGTTCACTCGAGTGAAACTGCCGAAGCGCCGAAAAAGTTCGTGATTGAATATATTATCATTGACTCTCGGCGAAGTTTTCATGCGAGTCGACCAGTCTCGCTATTTATTCTTTTTTTTCTAACATTTCGCACGCTCAAACCCAGCTGAATAGTCCAACATATCCAGGAAGGGTTAGACTTACTGTCACTAGAATATCTACGATTTGGTTGAGCGAATGAACGAGAAAGTTGAGAAAATGTGAATTTTTAAAAATGTGACATTCTCAAGCGTTTAGATGCCTTTGCTCAAAATCCATCTGCAAAGTCAGTATTTAAGTTAAAAGTCTGAACTTTGGACAGCAGTGTTATGAAAAGTGGATAATACTGGTGCATTAAAATCGTTAAAATCGGTCGAATGGTTGCCACTCTATGACACTGTGTTGACCAGTTCATATGTTTGTTGTCAATATTCGGACCTGTGTTGTTACGTGATTTCGGCTCGAACGATTTCCTTCTTACCTCCTCAGAACATTACTAGGGACCTTAAAAGGCCGTTGAAGAAGTTTAAAAATAATCGTACTAGGGAATAACGCTTGGCAGCAGTTTTAGTGAACATGGTGTCGTTCGAATATCAGCTGGCATTCACAAACGCAGCTTACAATGATAATTTTGAATACATCATCGAAAGGCAGAATAGTTGAATTAGTATTTGTGTTAAGCAGAAAACAATCCAAGCAATATTGACGCGGAGCGAGCGAGTTAAAAAATACGGCAAACCGGTCATTCATTATGCTGGAACCACCTTAAGGGAGAGGATAGGGGTGATGTTGCCAGGGGGGGGGGGGGGGGGGTTTGGTAGGGGGTGATATTGGGATATGGGGACTGGGGGAGAGTGTGAATTTGTGGGGGGATGAAATGTAGAGAGAAGAGAAGAAAGACGGAAAGAGCTGGAAAGTATGTAAATGTATAGGGTGACAAGTAGAGGAGTTGATTTTTGATTACCGACTGGTTAATCCTGAATGATAGGTTTTGTAAGGTATTCAGATGAGCGTTGGTGGTGGGTGGTCAATGATCGCCGTGTGTGTGTTATAGGGGGTGGAGGTGAAGGGGGAAGGATAGGGGTGATGTTTACGGGGTTGGGCAATGGGATATGGGAACTGGAGGAGAGTGTTAATTTGAGGGGGGATGAAATGTAGAAAAGAAGAGAAGTAAGAAGGAAAGAACTGGAAAGTATGTAGCTATGTAGGGTGAGAAGTGGAGAAATGGATGATAAAGATGGAGAGAGGATAGATAGAAGTGGAATGTATGTAGAAAATAGTGGCAAGTGGAGGAATGGATGATAGCAAAGAACACAAGAAAGATAGAACTGAGTATAGTGTATGTGGATAAATGGTGTGACAGGTAGAGAGATGGATGTTAGACAAGTAGAGAAGATAGAGGGAAGTGGAATGTATATAGATTAAAGGTGAAAAGAGGACACATGGATGATGGGAAAGAAGAGAACAAAAATAGAAGTGGGATGTATGTAGATAAATAGTGACAAGTGGAGGAATGGATGATTGAATCGATGATTAAAACTGGATGATAGAGGGGGAAAGAAGAGGAATGTAAGTTATGTTGAAGCCATAGAGTGACAAGTTTGGGGGGGGGGGGGGGGGGGGGGGGGGGGGGGGGGGGAGGATATCTGAAGGGAAAGAGGTGGAATGGGGTGGTGGGGGATTATGGGAGATTCAAGCTTCTGTGATTGTCAGTGTAAAACGGTAAGTTTATAAATCAAGAAGTGGGGGCAAGGGTCAACCGGAAATGTGGTACGATAGGGATCAACAAACGTAAATGTTAAAAGCCTACATGGTGATGAAAGGACGTACCGAAGATTTTAAGACAGTGACATATAATATAGACGTATGTCGGTAGGATTATAAAACAACCAGGTGGGAATTGTATAAAAATAGAGGTCAAGAAACGTGTAAACTGATGGGCATAATAGAAGAAATGGAAAGGGCTATAATAGGAATAGAAAATACTTTAGGAGTGAATGTGATACGTAAAGGCTCAGGTTGGTAATGTACCCGCTATGCTATATACATTATAACAATAGAGGTGAATAAAATTGATATGAATTGAACATGGACTGGAGGAATAAAACTGACATAAATGCTGTAAGCGCGTTTGTAAACTAAGGTATTCAGATACATGGATTGGAATGTATATAGTGATAATAGCGCATGGTATGTGGAGAGATAAGACATTAGACGCGCTGAAAGTAGCGTGTGAAGTGAAATATGGTAAAAATGTGTGGGTGAATTATGGAGAAGCCAAGCTAGAAATGGGGTAAAATATGAAATCAGTAATGCTTGAAAGGCAGCGGGGGGGGGGGGGGGGGGGGGGGGGGGGGGGGGGGGGGGGGTGAAAGGGAACTTCAGGGGTTTAGAAGTCCCAGCGTGATCAAAGATCAAAAGGCATGGTAAAAATGTAACCCTCGCGTGCCTTTATATGCCAGCGCAAAAAAGAAAATCAACTTTTATACAAAATATACAAACTGGAACTTGTTAATCTTTTTATTAGAAAAAAATATTGTTTATTTTAAAAAGTAGAAAAACTTATACAGTCACGAACGGCATATACTTGGCACGAGTGTCATTAGATCTGTACTGACGGGTCACGGACGTTATAACCACAGGGTGCCCAGAGCGGGATCCTGAAGACAGGAAACGGTTGCAATTCATCACGAATGTTTTGCGCTCTGCCTCACAATCTTCAGTCAGCTTTTGTTAAGCAAAATAGAATTAAAATGTGACAAAATAAACACAAAAATATCTCAAGATCTTCAGAAATCATTATTGTACCAGTTTTTCGCAAATCTCAAAGAGGAGAATAACCAACTGCATGTCCAGTTTCCGGCAGGTTTAGAAGGCCCTTAGGAAGAGGTTGGCTCTCTGCTGATTTTACTGAACTCAAAATATCAGCTTGCCTTCTGTAGACACGGACGAGACGCACAAAAAGGACTGCCTACCTAATACCATTGTTATACCGGCCACGGATCTCGATTTTCATGCCCATCCAATGACTCGTACGTCATCAAAAACAAGGTGGTCGCTTATCTATGCACCTTTTCGTAGTTTCCCAGAATTCAGGTCAGGGTACAAAATAGATCTAAAATATTGAGAGAGAATGAAGAAATTCAGTAGAAACAAGAGACCCTCTTGGTAGAAAACATAGACAAAGCGGAAGAATTACAAAGATAGATACAACTGATTCTCAAGCATGCAAAGAAAATCGATTTTTCATGTTCTTGATCATCATCATCATCATCTATACACGCACAGCCCAAATATGTAAAGTCCCCATTCTATTTTTATCCCCTGACCTCGCTTGCGCGCGCGGAATCCTGAAGAATCAGTGAAACTACATCACGGACACACGGTGCAACATTTCGTGCAACATTCCCTGCAACATGTATTGTTGCAGCGTGTGTCCACCTCTGTAACATGTTGCGCGCAATGTTGAAGAAGTAGAATCGAGTCTTACTTCTGCAACATTGCGAGCAACAAATTTCGTTGTATAAGCGCAAAAAGGGGTGTTTCGACATTCGACATTCATTCACGATAGCAATTTCAGGATGATGATTTTTGACAATTTCTGGACTGAAATTCGCTCTACATGCCTTCATTTCAGTTTGATATTTCGGTAGTTTTACTGGAAACATACACTTACAATAAAAAATTGTTAACCCACGTACTGATTTACTATTTACCTATTATTTAGATTATTTTTGTACCATTGTTGTGTAATCTCGGGGCCGCTGCCCCTCCTGCCAGGATTAGCTTCAGCTAAATGGCAGTAATTATGATTAAAGATAACATATCAAGGTAGGTCGTCGAACTAGATTTTGTAAGAGTCGTTTTCGTATGAGTGAGACTGAACCTTCTTGGTTTGTAATCATTCCTATGGGAATAAAATGACAAAGATATGGCGGCCATGTTGGATGACAAGATAGATAGATAGATACAAACGTAAGAAGCTATCTTTAATTAATGTCATGCAACATGGCCGCCGTGTCTTGGTTTGTAATCATTCCTATGGGAATAAAATGACAAAGATGGCGGCCATGTTGGATGAGAAACGTAAGAAGCTGTCTTTAGTTAATGCCATCCAACATGGCCGCCGTGTCTTGGTTTATAATCATTCCTATGGGAATAAAATGACAAAGATGGCGGCCATGTTGGATGACAAACGTAAGAAGCTATCACTTTAATTAATGTCATCCAACATGGCCGCCGTGTCTTGGTTTGTAATCATTCCTATGGGAATAAAATGACAAAGATGGCGGCCATGTTGGATGACAAACGTAAGAAGCTATCTTTAGTTAATGTCATCCAACATGGCCGCCGTGTCTTGGTTTGTTACCCTGCGAGCAGAGTCTTCTTTTAACCTCCTCCCCGAGAGAGAGAAGGAAGAAGACTCTGCCGAAGTCGTGTACGTTCTTATTTGAGCATGCTCGACGGTTGCTTAGAGACAAATGCATTTCCACGCCCACTCGGGTTCAAATATTGTTTCCGGTTCCGGACTTCTAACGGTTAACGAGTTGATAAACATGTCAGTGGGCAAAGAAACAAAGGTATCCCTAGCAGTAAATAATTATATTATGTGCTTGCTTGATGTTGATGTGTCGTGAACGATTTGGAAGGGAAAAGCTTGTCAAAAACGTTTGTAATAACATAACGAACTCTAGCCGCCATTATACTATGATTGTGGGCGCAGATTTGGCCATCGGTTTAATACGTTAATTCAACCGTGCGCATTAAAAAACAGTTTAAACCGGAATCAAACCTGAAATTATGAATCTCGTTATCCAGATTCTTGGATAACGGAATACAAAGGATCTATTATTTATAGGGATATTTTAATGGGTGGGGTAGATAGGTGTCTCCAATTAGTTTCTTGTAAACTAGAAAACATGACACGTTAATAAAGTTATTATTATTATTACACGACTTCGGCAGAGTCTTCTTCCTTCTCTCTCTCGGGGAGGAGGTTAAAAGAAGACTCTGCTCGCAGGGTATTGGTTTGTAATCATTCCTATGGGAATGAAATAACAAAGATGGCGGCCATTGTTATTATTATTATTATTGCCATGTTGGATGACAAACGTAAGAAGCTGTCTTTAGTTAATGTCATCCAACATGGCCGCCGTGTCTTGGTTTGTAATCATTCCTATGGGAATAAAATGACAAAGATGGCGGCCATGTTAGATGACAAACGTAAGAAGCAATCTTTAGTTAATGCCATCCAACATGGCCGCCGTGTCTTGGTTTGTAATCATTCCTATGGATGACAAACGTAAGAAGCTATCTTTAGTTAACGTCATCCAACATGGCCGGCGTGTCTTGGTTTGTAATCATTCCTATGGGAATAAAATGACAAAGATGGCAGCCATGTTGGATGACAAACGTAAGAAGCTATCTTTAGTTAATGCCATCCAACATGGCCGCCGTGTCTTGGTTTGTAATCATTCCTATGGGAATAAAATGACAAAGATGGCGGCCATGTTGTAAGAAGCTGTCTTTAGTTAATGCCATCCAACATGGCCGCCGTGTCTTAGTTTGTAATCATTCCTATGGGAATAAAATGGCAAAGATGGCGGCCATGTTGGATGACAAACGTAAGAAGCAATCTTTAGTTAATGCCATCCAACATGGCCGCCGTGTCTTGGTTTGTAATCATTCCTATGGGAATACAATGACAAAGATGGCGGCCATGTTGGATGACAAACGTAAGAAGCTATCTTTAGTTAATGCCATCCAACATGGCTGCCGTGTCTTGGTTTGTAATCATTCCTATGGGAATAAAATGACAAAGATGGCAGCCATGTTGTAAGAAGCTATCTTTAATTAATGTCATCCAACATGGCCGCCGTGTCTTGGTTTGTAATCATTCCTATGGGAATAAAATGACAAAGATGGCGGCCATGTTGGATGACAAACGTAAGAAGCTATCTTTAATTAATGTCATCCAACATGGCCGCCGTGTCTTGGTTTGTAATCATTCCTATGGGAATAAAATGACAAAGATGGCGGCCATGTTGGATGACAAACGTAAGAAGCCATCTTTAGTTAATGTCATCCAACATGGCCGCCGTGTCTTGGTTTGTAATCATTCCTATGGGAATAAAATGACAAAGATGGCGGCCATGTTGGATGACAAACGTAAGAAGCTATCTTTAATTAATGTCATCCAACATGGCCGCCGTGTCTTGGTTTGTAATCATTCCTATGGGAATAAAATAACAAAGATGGCAGCCATGTTGGATGACAAACGTAAGAAGCCATCTTTAGTTAATGTCATCCAAGATGGCCGCCGTGTCTTGGTTTGTAATCATTCCTATGGGAATAAAATGACAAAGATGGCAGCCATGTTGGATCGATGACATACATGACAAGCTATCTTAAATATGGCCGCTGTATCTTAGTTTGCAAACATATCTCTAAAAATAAAACTCAGAAACAAAACAACAACAACAATAATAGAAATTGTGTCTTTGATTTTCCATAACCCTCAAAATGAATGTGAATATATTGATTTATTACAGTATGGGCACTCGAACCGTGAACACTTAGGTTTTTTCTAACACATTATATATAAATTATCGATTGAGCAAATTGATCAGAAAAATGAATTATTTTGATCACTAAGGTAATGCGATCGTGCAATTTTTTTTAAACTTGGCACAAATATTGATTTTGAGTGCTAGAGTAGAAAAATGAAATAAAAAATGGGGGTCACCGAATCCATTGAGAACATATAATTTTTCAAAGATGGGGCTTGCGGCCATGTCTTTTCTGGCAAAAATGGATAATGGACTTACAAGCTCTTGCTGTCCGTATAGGTCGGTAATAATAAAAGCAATACTTTCAAATGATACAT
Source organism: Actinostola sp. cb2023 (assembly GCA_033675265.1). Taxonomy (NCBI): domain Eukaryota; kingdom Metazoa; phylum Cnidaria; class Anthozoa; order Actiniaria; family Actinostolidae; genus Actinostola; species Actinostola sp. cb2023. The sequence goes on from JAUJYZ010000204.1 coordinate 159,028, forward strand.
ATGTTAACATAATATAATGAAAAAAAACGAAATTTGTCATTTTATTGTGTTGAACAATAAGTTTTCAAAGCCAAAATTTCAAAAACAATACATTTTGACCGTCCTTTACGATCCTATTTTTGGACATTTTGGCGATTTCCTTAAAATTTAGCTCGAAGACCTACCCTCATTTTTTTATATGTTTTAGCTTTCGTAAATACCTACTCAGGGCAAAAATATCAGGGTAGGTCACCGTGTTAGATATTTAGATATTCGCCGTTGAATATTAAAATGAATGATCCGCCATATTGAAAGAGCGCTACCACAGGAAGCCCAACCAATGAAAAGTAGTTCGAAAATGAACACTTCGTAGATTTACTCAAAAAATAGCTCGAAGACCTGTCTTCATTTTTTGATATTTTCTAGCTTTAGTTGACCTAGACTTACAGTGGGAAAATCAGGATAGGTCACCGACTTAGAATTTTAGATAATCGCCGTTGAATATCATGCGCAGGAAAGATGCGCACGAATGCACGATCGCATTACCTTAATCACTAAGTGCATTTAAACTCAATGCTCCACTTGAGAGGCTATGAGGCAATAGAAAGTTTGAAAAAAAAGTTCGAAAAAAATTTGAAGTGTTCACGGTTCGAGTGTCCACACTGTAAAGACTTCCATCAGCCTTCCTTACTATAAAAGGAAATATAAAAGGAATTGTGCAGCATATAATAATAAATACACAAATGATGACCTTATAAAGGTTACAAAAAGCTACAAAAATTGTATGCCAAGCATGGATATGAATTGTTGCCATCGCGCAAAAAAGCGTTTTAATTTACGTAATTGCAATGGTTTCAATCAGCTGTTAAAACTCCTTGAATCTCATTATTTGCCTTCAAATGACGGGCAAACACTGCCCTCCATGTGCTATCAAGCAGAGAGTATTCTATTGAAAAGGTGCGATTCAGCTGATGAAAATTCCTCACGAGACCGGAAATGACGTCTAATGAAATCAAGCAATACATAGTGATTCTCAAAAATGTTGTCCAGATGAAAAGACTACAATATTACAATAAAGTCACGTGATTCATTATGTTTTCAATTTCCGCACGCGGAACTGCGAGTTGATACCAGCACCATTACATTCAGTTCTCACAATGCCGTGTACTTTTGCATCTCAAATTGAAATTTTAATTAAAAATACATAATGAATCACGTGACTTTATTGTAGTATTGTAGTCTTTTCATCTGGACAACCTTTTTGAGAATGACTGTATATCATTGAAGACAACGAAAGAATTCAAAGTCGTCCATAATGCGAAACATAATATAGATTGCAATAAATATTGTCATATAGATATATAGATATATAATATGATCAGGGTTCGTACTACCAGGAGATTATAACATTCCAGGAGTTTTCCAGGATATAAATATAAACATTCCAGGACCCTTAACTTACAAATTACCGATTTTCTTGACCAAAACAATTTAACAATTGTATTTTTTCTAATATTTAACCTATAATACTAATAGAACATTCCAGGAGTTTTCCAGGAGTTGGTGTCAAAATTGAAATTTTCCAGGAATTTTCCAGGGCCCTGGAAGAAATTTTCGAAATTCCAGGAATTTTCCAGGAATTCCAGTAGTGCGAACCCTGTATAATTTCGCTAGGGTGCAAGCACAAAATCCATGTACAATTTAGTACGTACTCAATAGTGATATTGCTATCTTTCACTATTGTTTTATTAGTGCTATATTCAGTAGTCCTCGTTAGAGCAAAATGTTACCATGGATTTAGTATTTGCACTCTAACAATGTTATTTTAAAATTTAAAAAAAAATATTAAAAAAAATAAAAATATATATTTTGATACCAGGAACTTAATTTAGCCACGTTTTGGCTTCTTTGGAGCAAGGTAACTATGGAGTCGCAAATGAAGGGAGATCTGGGGCAGGCACTCGCTTCCCATGCCCGTTCCCATTCTTTTTCTCAACTCTCACGAGAACGAGGTTCATCGTAACCATAGTTACTCTCAATCAACTCGTTCAAAACATTTCCAAGCGTCAACGTTTCACAAATGGGTGTATAGATGGTGAAGGAAGAAGAGGTCGTTGAGATTTCATTATTTTCAATCCATAACGAACTCCTCCGACGGCCACTTTTAGCGACTCGACTTGAGGTCGCTGCACTTTGACTGAAATTCACGTCGCGGGATCCCTGTCTATTTAGGTGCCCGAAGGTGCTGCTGGGTACTATGGCGTTGTTTCTTTTCCAAAATTTCAATAGCGCTTTCCGATACTCTCTGTTTCGTAAGGAGTACACGGCCGGGTTGATCGCCGTGTCCATGAACGCTAGAAATTGAATGGCCTGGGATGTAGTGGATTCTGGCCCAGACGAAGCTTGTTGGAGTAGCATGGTGATGATTGGTAGATAACAAACTGTGAACGCACCAATCACAAGACCTGAAAGAGACACATGACGTGCTTAGATCGATGGACTTTTTCCATGTGTTTGCTGACAACTTTTAGCTTCAATATTTCTGAAACATTGACTATTTAAGGGTTAGAGACTGATGTGAGTGCTTTACCGGCAAATAGACGCACGTAGAATGACTGTAGAATGAACGAGAATTCAAATACTGCACGAGGCGATAGCCGAGTGCAGTCGAGTGCAGTATGAAGAATTTCGAGTTCATTCTACAGCCAGCAAGTGCGTCTATTTGCCGGTAAAGCATGAACTAGAAGTCTCTAACCCATTTATTATTCAAGCTGAATACACTGCAGTTGTGAAATGTTCAAAATATAATTTTAATCACGGTAAATAAAGCAAAAATATATTTAGCTAGATCTTCCGACGCTTGCGCTGGATATCTCCTCTACAACCATTCCAATTGCAACTATTCTACAAAGAAAACACGAATAAAGCATTTATTTTTTTGTTTTTAAGTCATAACAAGGCAAGTTTCATTCATCATTTTTAAGGTTTGAGCTTTTTCACTCAACGAACAAGAACTGAACCGACGGCAAAAAGTGCTTGTTTTGAATAATAATTAGGTTCGTTTTTTACCTTTCATCACTGAAACTCCACAACGAGTTTGACGAACAGTCGTTTTAGGCTGAGCACCTGCTATTATTTCGTCTATTTCTTCTTTAGCTAGTTGGTTAAACCTGTCTTTGTCAGGATCAACAGCCGCCATGACACCGCTGCACCGTGCGTAAAACTGTGATAGACGGCAGGTAGCCCAAGCTCAGTATCAGTGGCGTAAATACAGTAAATGTATGGGCTTTCTTGTTCTGGTGTACTTGAATAAATAAATAAATAATCGTTTGCCTTTATACGCCTCGTACTTGTTCCTTGTGTTGTCCTTTACCACTGTAGGAATTTCTAGGCCATTCCGCTTGAAATTGAGAGAGTTACGGCGGTTAAAAAAAAATTCCCTACCAGTAAGAAAATATAGATCTATATTTTCTTACGGTAGGGAATTTTTTTTTAAACCGCCGTAACTCTCTCAATTTCAAGCGGAATGGCCTAGAAATTCCAATAGAGGTAAAGGACAACACAAGGAACAAGTACGAGGCGAATAAAGGCAAACGATTTTTTATTTATTTATTCAAGTACACCAGAATAAGAAAGCCTATACATTTACTGTATTTACGCCACTGATACTGAGCTTGGGCTACCTGTGGTGCCGTTGTCATCAGATGACACATAATCACGTGATCGAGTTTAGCCAATCAGAAGCCACAATTTAGTACAGTGTATGAAGTTTGAATAATAAATTGAGGATATTACATGGCCGCGCGGGGAAACGAAATGTATCTTCGAGTGCGCAGCTCCATATCTCACGACAGAGCGCAGCAAACGAGTGTACTAATATCAAGATGAACACGAGAGGATGCATTTCGTATCTCCAAGCGACCATGTACTTTTATTTTAATTTTATGAAAATAAATAATATCACACGTGTTGATAAAAATGGTATCATATCACCACTGGGTGGAGTGGGAATATCATTTTCCTATCAGCCGGTATACCACTGTATTTCATATAATAAAGACTCGTAATACGATTCCAAGAGATGCGTATGATATATATAGATAGAATTTTCATGGATAAATCTCTTTAAATGGCAACTGAGGTCTGTACGGCCCGCGAAATGATCCCCGTCCTGGAAATGATCCTGGTCCTCCAAATGACCCCCAAACTGTACGGCTAGTGATCCCGACCGCGAAATGATCCCGAACCGTACGGCAAATGATCCTGTCGTAATTAGAGGAACGGTTCATGGAATGGCTAGTGGAGTGGATACTATAATATCGTCTTATTTGCCAATGTTACGGGAAGGAATTGATTGAAAAATCCATAGAAATCCGTCATTGATAATTGCATGCGTCGTCATTAGAGCAGATTTCGTATGACTGTGAAAAACGTACGGCTCGGACGTGCCGTGACCGTGGTGATTTAGGATTTCATGCAATTCGAATGAATCCGTGCCGTGCCGTACGCCGTGGTTTTTCAGTCGTACGAAATCTGCTCTATTGCCACCGTGAATCCCGTGAATCAGTCATGTGACTGAAGTCCGAAATGTTTATATATATATATTTTTTCTCAGTGGTAAATCAGTTTTTAAAAGGAAACTACTGAGTGAGAAGCATAGAGAAGCAACAGACTGTTTCTACAGTGATTGTGCTTATGCTTGCGTGAGGCTGTTTCTACAGTGCTTGTGCTTATGCTTGCGTCATACTGTTTCTACAGTGCTTGAGTAAATTTGTTTACATGTAATTATTATTATTATTATTATTATTATTATTATTATTATTATTATTATTATTATTATTATTATTATTATTATTATTATTATTATTATTATTATTATTATTATTATTATTATTATTATTATTATTATTATTATTATTATTATTACGCGTTTCGTCTGACTTCTGGAGACTTCCGCATCAGGGAGTTAACGATGACAATTACTTTTGTAATTCTCAGTAGTTATTCAACCAATAAAGTGTTATTATTATAACCGTCCCGTTTATATATAGTTTACAAAATACAGCTAAACACTATACTTGTACAGTTCGTACGTGGATAGGAAATGTCTAAACCACGGAATTAACAGCGCAGTTGAATAGCGATGTAAGAGGAAGGGTTTGGCGGCAGCAGTTTAGCGCTAATCTGCGGCCTCCCCGATCATTTAAACTTCTAGTATAATTATTCTGCTTTAGAAGTTATCCGATTAAAGATATGATTAATTAAGTCTGCTGAAGTCAGACGAAACGTGTAGCAACTACAACTACATATTGTTGCTTCTCTCGGCTGCTCACTAGTTTCCTTTTAATTAAAAAATTAAAAAATATGACAACATAATTAACATAATCATTATGCATGTCGGCTGTCTAATAAAAGTTCGTTTTATTTAAAAAGTGCGACATAGATTTTTAATATATATTGTTTATGAATTCCATTCCACTAGCCGTTCCATTAACCATTCCAGAAATTACGACAAGATCATTTCCCGTACAGTTCGGGATCATTTCGCGGTCGGGATCACTAGCCGTACAGTTTGGGGATCATTTGGCGTACCGGGATCATTTCCAGAACGGGGATCATTTCGCGGGCCGTACAGGTCTATAAAATTGAACGATTTTTGTGTTTTACTTTCATCTTAAAATGTTTACAATCCTGAAGTCAAGTGTTAGCGATGTGGTTGATATATTATCGTTTGCAAAACCTCTATTTAGTACTCAGTCAAAACAAAGCAAAGCCGGCAGCGCGTGGGATGAATTTCGTAGAGTAAACAAACACTTGAACCGTACAACATCAATAGTGCTATTTTTATAAGTACTAAACAGCGCTATTTCTAGTGTTTTCTATTGTTTAATTAGTGCTATATGGTACTATTTAGTTCAACATTTTGCACGGTTTTGGTGTTCGTACTCTAACCTTGCCCTCTCGGAAATCACCACCACAAACCATGTAAGAGATCACTAGTAAAATTACAGGAGATTGGTTCCATGGTATCGCAATCCGTTGGTCCTTGTTGTTAGAACGTTATTGTCATGAAACTATTAATAGAGTATAACACTTGAACTGGTGCTCTTCGGCGCGCGGGCTTGGATGAGGTCTCTGGCGGGGCGACGTTTCATCCGAGCCGTGACGATGACCACCGCTGGACTCTCCAGCATGTGTGATATTTAGTATTTTTTTAGTGCAAAACTTGTGCTTATGCTTGCGTGAGGCTGTTTCTACAGTGCTTATGCTTATACTTGCGTCAGGCTGTTTCTACAGTGCTTGTGCTTATGCTTGCGTGAGGCTGTTTCTACAGTGCTTATGCTTATACTTGCGTCAGGCTGTTTCTACAGTGCTTGTGCTTATGTTTGCGTCAGGCTGTTTCTACAGTGCTTGTGCTTATGCTTGCGTCAGGCTGTTTCTACAGTGATTGTGCTTATGCTTGCGTGAGGCTGTTTCTACAGTGCTTGTGCTTATGCTTGCGTCAGGCTGTTTCTACAGTGCTTGTGCTTATGCTTGCGTCAGACTGTTTCTACAGTGCTTGTGCTTATGCTTGCGTCAGGCTGTTTCTACAGTGCTTATGCTTGCGTCAGGCTGTTTCTACAGTGCTTGTGCTTGCGTGAGGCTGTTTCTACAGTGCTTGTGCTTATGCTTGCGTCAGGCTGTTTCTACAGTGCTTATGCTTGCGTCAGGCTGTTTCTACAGTGTTTGTGCTTATGCTTGCGTCAGGCTGTTTCTACAGTGCTTGTGCTTGTGCTTGCGTCAGGCTGTTTCTACAGTGCTTGTGCTTATGCTTGCGTCAGGCTGTTTCTACAGTGCTTGTGCTAATGTTTGCGTCAGGCTGTTTCTACAGTGCTTGTGCTTATGTTTGCGTCAGGCTGTTTCTACAGTGCTTGTGCTTATGTTTGCGTCAGGCTGTTTCTACAGTGCTTGTGCTTATGCTTGCGTCAGGCTGTTTCTACAGTGCTTGTGCTTATACTTGCGTCAGGCTGTTTCTACAGTGCTTGCGCTTATGCTTGCGTCAAGCTGTTTCTACAGTGCTTGTGCTTATGCTTGCGTCAGGCTGTTTCTACAGTGCTTGTGCTTATACTTGTGTCAGGCTGTTTCTACAGTGCTTGTGCTTATACTTGCGTCAGGCTGTTTCTACAGTGCTTGCGCTTATGCTTGCGTCAAGCTGTTTCTACAGTGCTTGTGCTTATGCTTGCGTCAGGCTGTTTCTACAGTGCTTGTGCTTATGCTTGCGTCAGGCTGTTTCTACAGTGCTTGTGCTTATGCTTGCGTCAGGCTGTTTCTACAGTGTTTGTGCTTATGCTTGCGTAAACACTGTATAGTTTATATAATAATCCCATTTACTTATTCTCCCATTGCTCACCTATAGTTTTTGCCCACTTCATCTCACGGGCTCTCGATCTCCCACCACGCAAATGTCCACTTTCTAGAACATCAATTCGGTTGGACTGGTACCAAGAAACTTTGGCAATTTTGAGATAGACCACGATCATGCAAATCAGCGGGGTTACAAAAAAGAGGAATGCATTGACGTATGTGAGCGTTGTATGTCCATGGTCGGCCTTGTGCTCTGTGAAGTCAACGCACCCAAAAAATGGACTTTGAAGATGCTCGTTTTGTCCCTCAATGACTAAAGGCACCAAAGCCACGGCCACTATAGGAACGCACCATACGATCAGGAGAACCACCGTAAGACGTTTAACGTTGACAATTCCACGATAACTGAGAGGGTAGAACACGGCAACATAGTTATCAATGCTCAAGGCAAATAAATGCAGAATACTAACATACACAAATATCCCAAATAAAGTAGCAAATGCATCACAAGTGGCACCACTAGTAACTTGAAAAAGAGTCCAAACCCTAAACGACATCACTAGAACCATGAGTAGATCAGACAGGGCGAGACTGGCCAACGCTATGTTCCGTGGCGTGGTCCTCAGTTCTCGGTCTTTTAAAGCTACCGCGATGATACTAGAGTTCCCAATCACGTTAAGCACCAACAGAGCCAGCAGGAAAATGGTCTTGAATTCTACGAAATCTTCGCTGAGAGCATAAACTGTACTGTTCGTTGAGCCGCTGGGAGTCTTGGGTGTTAGCTCAGTTACGGACGAAAATGCTGAACTATGCATGGAGCATTTATTGGCTGATGATCGTCGTTTTCATTACCTCGTCATCATTAAATCTCCTCCGAAGCAGCAGTTCACACTTCTCCAATATTTCAAGCCTTCAAATTGTCATTTAAATATAGATAGTTGAAAATGGCAGAAGCGTCTAAAGTGGCTCAATTTGCTGAATGACAGTACCTTTTGAAACTGTCTCAACGAATCTGAACTGACCTCCCGAGCCCGTGCGGCGACCACCAGTGATGGACGTTGAAAATGGTTCGCTTGCAGTTTCTTTTACAATGTGCTGTGAGCTAGTTCAGTTGCCGTCTACTAAAGACGAATTTCCAAGTTGGTTGTAATAGTATTCCTTCTTAGTCGAGTCACAAGGGCTTAGTTTCCATGTCGGCAGCCACTGATGACCGACTACTCCAGAGGTCACTCTTCAATCCGTTGTTTGTTTGGACTAGATTTGATATATCGTGGTGTGCATTAGTTCAGAAAAACAAGTCTCAGCACTCACAAGTAAAAATAAATACAGATAAAAATAGCGCAATGTTGTGATCAACATTCATAGCCCAGTCATTTTACGACAAAAATATGCTATCACTGCAGATAAGCGACCTAAAACCAATTGAACTAAAACCAATTGAAGTGATATGTGTTTCCTTATCAACGTTACGCTGTCTCTCACTTTTCTCTTCCCATTTGGATAAAAGGTATTTATTGTAAAATAAGTTCTAATTTGAGACATAAATAAAACTAGGCAATCTTACACTTCGGAAAACAAGCAAATATTTGTGAATGCGAAGGTGGTAAAAATACAGAGGATGCTTTCGCACTGAACACATTTGATTCTGAACGCCCGAGAGAGTATAACGAGAGATTCTGTACATTTATGCTTTCGTATCTTTGACATGAAAGTTTTATATTTGATACAAAATTTTAATTTAGCATTAATTTAATTTAAAAAAATTAATATTAATTTAGCATTACAAATATAAAAATATGCCATTGAATCCATAGCTGATCAATTGAAATTCAAGTCAAATGACATGAAATATGTGTGAGATTTTGAGAATAAAAAAACAAGTTTGACAAGGAAAAGAACAAAAAATATCATTCAAAACAAAGTTCTTTGTTCAATTTCTTGTACTGATAATCCAGCCTAGTCGTCTCTCTAGCAACTATAAATTCAATTCCATCAACGGCTTTTATTTTATCTATAAAACAGCAATATAACTAGCAATAGCAGGACACATTTGTCTAGTACGGCCACAGGGAGCCCAACCATTACTTCTGAGGCTGCTAAATAATAAATAAATTTGGGTTTCCTGTGGTAGAGCGCGCGCGCGAAATACGTAATGTTGGGCTCCCTGTGCGAGTCCCGCAAGACTCGCCCGAGAGTGCATATTTAATATCGCACACAGTGAGCCCAACATCAAACGTTCCAATAAATTTCCAATAAACATTCAATAAATTTCCGCTCGCCCGAAATGTTGACGGTATATTTAGACGTTTTGGCGCCAACTTAATGTCGACTTCCACCTCCGATAGTTACAGGAGATAAGAAGATCCTGTTTTTAAACAAAGTTCAGATGTTTGTCTGTGAAATGTTGACACATTTTCAAACGTCCTGTGACTTTACTGTTAATTTGCAGAAGTATCTCACTGAGATAAGGCGATATTGCCATTTGTGGGAGATCACCTCCCACGAGCGGCGATCGACAAGAACAGACGCTAATGTGATCTTCGACTGAGTAACAAATTTCAAGAGATCTTTTGCAGCCAAAAGAGTAACAAGTTGGGGAAGGGGGGTTTTGTAAGGGAAGGGGGTTTTGGTAGGAGAAGGGGGTTTTTGTAGGGGAAGGAGGTTTTTGTAAGGGAAGGGTGTTTTGGTAGGGGAAGGGTGTTTTGGTAGGGGAAGGGTTTTTTTGTAGGGGAAGGGGGGTTTTGTAAGGGAAGGGGCGTTTTGGTAAGGGGCGTTTTGTAAGGGAAGGGAGTTTTGTAAGGGAAGGGAGTTTTTGTAGGGGAAGGGGGTTTTTTGTAGGGGAAGGGGGTTTTGTAAGGGAAGGGGGTTTTGGTAAGGGGCGTTTTGTAAGGGAAGGGAGTTTTGTAAGGGAAGGGAGTTTTTGTAGGGGAAGGGGGGTTTTGTAGGGGAAGGGGGTTTTGTAAGGGAAGGGGGTTTTGGTAAGGGGGGTTTTGTAAGGGAATGGGATTTTTGTAAGGGAAGGAAGTTTTTGTAGGGGAAGGGGGGTTTTGTAAGGAAAGGTGGTTTTGGTAGGGGAAGGGGGGTTTTGTAAGGGAAGGTGGTTTTGGTAGGGGAAGGGGAAGGGGAAGGGGGGTTTTGTAAGGGAAGGGGATTTTTGTAAGGGAAGGGAGTTTTTGTAGGGGAAGGGGGGTTTTGTAAGGGAAGGGGGTTTTGGTAGGGGAAGGGGGGTTTTGTAAGATTTTTGTAAGGAAAGGGAATTTTTGTAGGGGAAGGGGGGGTTTGTAGGGGAAGGGGGGTTTTGTAAGGGAAGGGGGTTTTGGTAGGGGAAGGGGAAGGGGGGTTTTGTAAGGGAATGGGATTTTTGTAAGGGAAGGGGATAAAGAATTTGGGATGAGGAGAGGGAGAAAGAGAAAAGAGATTCCACTCGACCCAATCTCCTAGATCACTAGAATCAATCTAAATTAATGATTTCAATTGGTCGCTTCAATGATTCCTTTAATTATGATAGACTGATTTTAGACAGTCATTAGTAAACCCTAATTCCATTGTATTGGTTTATTTTCATTTGACTTATATTAGGGCAGGCCCAGTTCAAACGACGAACTTTACACGAGGTGACGCATTGGAACCAATGCATAATTAGGCGACCTTGTTTGATCTAATTAAGTTCGGCTCATGTAAAGTTCAACGAGAAGAAAAGAGCCTGGAGACTAAGTTCCACTTATCTTGCTGCAGAATCCTTTGAGCTGAATTACCAATGTTAGACAAACGATTCCACATCTCAGTTGGTGCAGTTGAGCCAGGAAGGTTTTCAATGTCATTCAAGGAATTTCCACTGAATAGAAGTATTTGACAACATTGGTTTCTCTCTCTTGACGTTCAATGCAGGGCAGTGATCATTGTGATATATACATTCAAATATATTATCTGAGTTTCAGCAGCTCACGTATCGCAAATCGTCTCAAACTGTTGAAATCCACGTCCAGATGCCTTCTCCAAAAACGTCTATCTCGTCCCCAGACCTCTGCAAGATAACACGGACTACTTATACCGTGAAATATCCTCGCAACGGCGCGGCCTGTGAACGACTGGTCATGATGTATGTTTGTCAAGGTCCGGATATCACGTGAAATACCGTCCCAGTTCACGTGCTCATCAGGTAGTGAACTATCGGTGCAACACGCGTCATCTTCCCGCTTTTTCTTGAGGGATTCGAGTTCGATTTGAGTGGCGTTACCAAGGTCCTCGAAGAAAGCCTTGATGAGTGTTTTGAGTTCTATGTCGCTGTCTTTGTCGACTTCTTCAGAACACTGCCAGTACTCACTACAAGAGACTTTATGCAGAGATGAATACAACATGGCGAGTTGCTTAAGTTGGGTTTGTTCTTCGGCTTGGATTCGATCGTCCAGAAAGTCGCATACTTCGTCTCTCTCGTCGTCACTCAAGTCGCCTGGTGCTCGTACATGGATCGAGTTATCACTGAACTCAACCAAGATACCCGACTGCCCGGATGAGCTCATCGTCGAGTCAGGAGCAAGGGATGAGTTCCATTGTAGTGCCCAGAGTTCTTTATAAACAGGATCTAAATCCCAACCCATTTTGTCCGCAATTTCAACAATCGGAAACACAAGCGAACTTTGCTTCTTAAACTTTCTTTCTTTCTTCTCGCAGTGAACAAGAGCGGCTGCTATTGGTGGAATTCGCTTGGCCACAGCCTTCAAGTGGGCAGGCCCGCCGTAGAACTTAACGGTGCAAGTCGACCTAACAGGCTTCAGTACTTCAAGCCAGCATTTTTGGTGTAGCTCCAGATAACAAAGCAAAGTGGCAATGCTTTCTTCTGGCATGTCGAGTTCTTGGACCGCGGATTCAGTTGGCATGGCAACGTCGTGCCCCCCACAGATGCGTGGGCATGAAGACTCGTGATCAACATTGCTGAGTTCTTCAGAAATATTGTCTTCATCGTTTTTATCTCTTTGCTCACAGGAACTAAAATCATGTTGATTGTGCGCTTCTACAACAGCGGGGTTTGTGTTGCCATCTTTCCTCTCTAGACCTTCTTCTTCCAAGATGGGTTGTGGGTTGCGAAGAAGTTTACTCTCACTGCTTGTCAAATTGTCTTCCTGAGGGGAATTCCCTGAGTTGATCAATTGTTCCAATTTGTCATTTTCCTGAGGGGGATTCCCTGAGTTGATCAACTGTTCCAATTTGTCATTTTCCTGAGGGGGATTCCCCGAGTTGATCAATTGTTCCAATTTGTCATTTTCTTGAGGGGGATTACATGAGTTGATCAATTGTTCCAATTTGTCATTTTCCTGAGGGGGATTCCCTGCTCCGTTGATCATCTGTTCCTCAGAGATCTGACTCAACATATCATCCGTGATCAAACTGTCATCCTCCATATCTTCTGCTTCCTTGGCGGCAAGACGTTGTGATTCACGCCCTTTCTGTGCGCGATGTAACTTTAAGCACTCACATCGTGGAAACAATTTGTTGACGAGTTTCTTCACGATGACCCTGTCCACAGTGTTGGAGTGAATATGACGTCTAAGTTCGCACATATCCTTACCCTACAATCGATAGAAATATCCTGTTACTGCATGGTATAGCAAATCAATACAAACAGTCATCCATACAGGCAGACAGACAGTCATCCATCTGATCCTGACAGACGGTCATCCATACAGGCAGACAGACAGTCATCCATCTGATCCTGACAGACAGTCATCCATACAGGCAGGCAGACAGACAGACATCTGATCCTGACAGACGGTCATCCATACAGGCAGGCAGACAGACAGCCATCTGATCCTGACAGACAGTCATCCATACAGGCAGGCAGATAGACAGCCATCTGATCCTGATACAGTCATCCATACAGGCAGATAGACAGTCATCCATCTGATCCTGACAGACAGTCATCCATACAGGCAGGCAGACAGACAGCCATCCATCTGATCCTAACAGACAGTCATCCATACAGGCAGGCAGACAGACAGCCATCTGATCCTGACAGACAGTCATCCATACAGGCAGGCAGACAGATGGAGCCATCCATCTGATCCTAACAGACAGTCATCCATACAGGCAGGCAGACAGACAGACATCTGATCCTGACAGACGGTCATCCATACAGGCAGGCAGACAGACAGCCATCTGATCCTGACAGACGGTCATCCATACAGGCAGGCAGACAGACAGCCATCTGATCCTGACAGACGGTCATCCATACAGGCAGGCAGACAGACAGCCATCTGATCCTGACAGACGATCATCCATACAGGCAGGCAGGCAGACATTCATCCATCTGATCCTGACAGACGGTCATCCATACAGGCAGGGGACAGACAGCCATCTGATCCTGACAGACGGTCATCCATACAGGCAGGGACAGACAGCCATCTGATCCTGACAGACGGTCATCCATACAGGCAGGCAGACAGACAGCCATCCGATCCTGACAGACGATCATCCATACAGGCAGGCAGACAGACAGCCATCTGATCATGACAGACAGTCATCCATACAGGCAGGCAGACAGACAGCCATCCATCTGATCCTAACAGACAATCATCCATACAGGCAGGCAGACATTCATCCATCTGATCCTGACAGACGGTCATCCATACAGGCAGGCAGACAGACAGTCATCCATCTGATCCTGACAGACGGTCATCCATACAGGCAGGCAGACAGACAGCCATCTGATCCTGACAGACAGTCATCCATACAGGCAGGCAGGCAGACAGACAGTCATCCATCTGATCATGACAGACGGTCATCCATACAGGCAGGCAGACAGACAGCCATCTGATCCTGACAGACGTACAGAGAAAGGAGCAAGTGCAAGCAAGAAACCTAGCTTGGACATTGGCCGTTGGTCATAAACAAAACGGTTTAGATATTTCGATGAATAAAAATACCATGATAAAAATAGATGCCAACATAGATGTTACAGCTGTTCAACATTTGTCATTTTGAATCCATATGTCACCTCTGTAAATAAAGTTGGATTGATTGATCGATTCCTCAATGGGTGAATGGATGGATCATGGATGGATGGACTGATTGATTGATTGATTGATTGATTCCTCAATGGGCGAATGGATGGATCATGGATGGATGGACTGATTGATTCCTCAATGGGTGAATGGGTGAATGGATGGATCATGGATGGATGGACTGATTGATTCCTCAATGGGTGAATGGATGGATCATGGATGGATGGACTGATTGATTCCTCAATGGGTGAATGGATGGATCATGGATGGATGGACTGATTGATTCCTCAATGGGTGAATGGATGGATCATGGATGGATGGACTGATTGATTCCTCAATGGGTGAATGGATGGATCATGGATGGATGGACTGATTGATCGACTGATTGAAGGATGGATTTATCTTCGGGGTTCAGTCATAACTCATTACTTCATAATAATGGGCCATGAATGGGGTCAAGACTTGTTCGAAACAACCTTTTTTGATGTCAATGTATACAAAAAAAATATTTCCACAAACCTCTCGATCCAGAAACACATGGCAATGTGAGGGTAACCCATCTCGTCCAGCGCGACCAATTTCCTGCACATAGCTCTCAAAACTCTTCGGCATGTTGTAATGGATGATCGCACGCACGTCAGACTTGTCCAAACCCATACCGAATGCCACAGTCGCAACGACAAGTCTGAGTTCCCCAGACATGAAGCGCGTTTGAACGCGACGTCGTTGGGCTGGAGTCATACCGGCATGATAGCTCTCAGCCTCCCAGGTTAGAGGGGCTCTTGGTGCTTTCTTTTTGCCACTGCAAGATGAAGATAACAATTGGCAATTCATGAGATAGGGAATAATGCGCAACATCGAGAACGTTTCGAGGAATTGTTGGTTGTAAGGAATACTGTGCTGTTAACAATGATGGTGATAAAGACGATGATGACGATGACTACAGTGCTAATGATGATGATGATGATGACTACAGTGCTAATGATGATGATGATGATGATAATAATAATAATAATAATAATAATAAATGGCTTTAGGAGCGCCACACTGGGTCTCAGCGCTCTTACAATAATTTAAAATAAACCTTAAAAGTCTTATCATTTAGTTAAAATATTTTTTTTAAAGAAATGTTTTGAGTAATCACGATGATGATAATGACTACAGTGCTAATGATGATGATGATGATGATGGCAATTACGAGTATGATGGATAAGACAAGGCTGATGGTAAATGGCGAAAGAGAGGAAATCAGTGTTGAAACTGTTAACAGGGACCTTGAGCTTGGTGGAGCGAGAACGATGACAAGGATGAGTTGTTAGAAATATTTTATCGAAATAAAAATAATGAGATATTTTCTGTACTAGAGTGATAATTAGACCAAAGAAAATAAAAAATAATACTCAAAACGCACAATAGTCTCCTTCACAGTTCCTTGCGACAGTCTTGAAAGGTACATGTAGCCATGTCATATTTTTGCATCGAATAAGACAAAAAACAACGATGACCTTTCGTACAATGATAAAGACATGTGAATAATTGTCTAAGGTGTTAAAAAAGGTCTCTATCATTGCAAGGTCACTGCCAGTCTCGCTTCGATACAAAGGCACGGCTATTTTTCAAGATGGCACAGGGAACTGTGAAGGGGGCCATTGAAAGAAACGCTTTCGGCTGAACTCGTCCTTGTGCAACAAGCTTAAGGTCTCTAATGATGATGATGACCACGACTGAAAAGATAGAAAGGATGATGAATGATCGTTCATAACATAGTCATATTCGTATGAGTGGGAAGTAGTTACGGTACGGTTGGTGCAGTGCGGTGACCGTGCCGTACCATTCTGATTGGTTGAGCAATGATTTTGCGCACTGTGATTGGTTGATGTCTTCGATTCCATACCGTGACCGTACCGTAGGTTTCCCACTAATACGAAAACGACTCTATATGACATTGGTCCACCAACCGTTTCTTTGAGTTCTTTTTCGTCGGCTGTTCTTCCAAGTCATCGATAGTTGGTTTCTGTACAGGAGTCATGTGCTGTAGACATGTTCTAACGAGGGTAGCCACACGTTCCGTTACCTCACGCCGAGTGCAGTAGATGATAATGGACTCGCACTTTGAGAATCGAGGACCTTGGAGAAGCTCGATCAGCGCCTGTATTAGAGGGAGAGAAATAACAGCATCATTTACAACAGGATAGATTTAGAATGGTAGTAGATATGTTAGTGGTGTCATAAGACTGTAAGAAGTACTAGTGAAAGACAAGTGAGAGGATAGCAATGGCAAAAACGCGCGCTCTTAAAACCTTGGAAATACATTGGAAATAATTTGGAAATTGATTTCTCAAATTCATTAATAATTCATGAGGATAAAACAAAGCAAATCACTACCGTAAAAGAGGTTTGGATACGTAGTCTTAATTAGCATATAATTTGGTCAACTTTAACTTTGAGAGAAGTGTGTTGAAAATATGAGGCGCAGCATTGGAAATTTCCAACAAATTTCCAACGAATTTCCAACGAATTTCCAATGAATTTCCAACGAATTTCCAACGAATTTCCAATGAATTTCCAACGAATTTCCAACGAATTTCCAACGAATTTCCAATGAATTTCCAACGAATTTCCAACGAATTTCCAACGAATTTCCAATGAATTTCCAATGAATTTCCAACGAATTTCCAACGAATTTCCAACGAATTTCCAAGGTTTGAAGAGCGTGCGTTTTTCCAGTGTAGATGAACAGATAATCTAGTTACCTTATCTCTATTGCGATCACGTGACACCGATAAATACAAATTAGGAGGCACGGCAGCACCTCTGATGACAGCACCCTCGTCGTTAGATATCCCAAGATGCTGAGCGACTGATGCTGCAGTGGCGCGAGTTGCAGTGGCTGTCAAACCCAGGAAACATCGTACTCCGAAGCGCTCCCGAAGTACCTACGAAGAGAGATGAGTAAATGAAGTTTAGGGATAGACTGAGTGAGTGAGGAGCAATGAATAGTATTCTAACTAACTGACTGACTAACTGACTGACTGACTGACTAACTGACTGACTGACTAACTGACTGACTGACTGACTGACTGACTGACTGACTGACTGACTGACTGACTGACTGACTGACTGACTGACTGACTAACTGACTGACTGACTAACTAACTGACTGACTGACTGACTGACTGACTGACTGACTGACTGACTGACTGACTAACTGACTGACTGACTGACTGACTGACTGACTGACTGACTGACTGACTGACTGACTGACTGACTGACTGACTGACTGACTGACTGACTGACTGACTGACTGACTGACTGACTGACTGACTGACTAACTGACTGACTGACTGACTGACTAACTAACTGACTGACTGACTGACTGACTGACTGACTGACTGAATGACTGACTGACTGACTGACTGACTGACTGACTAACTGACTGACTGACTGACTAACTGACTGACTGACTGACTGACTGACTGACTGACTGACTGACTGACTGACTGACTGACTGACTGACTGACTGACTGACTGACTGACTGACTGACTGACTGACTGACTGACTAACTGACTGACTGACTGACTGACTGACTGACTGACTGACTGACTGACTGACTGACTGACTGACTGACTGACTGACTAACTGACTAACTGACTGACTAACTGACTGACTGACTGACTGACTGACTAACTGACTGACTGACTGACTGACTGACTGAATGACTGACTGACTGACTGACTAACTGACTTGACTGACTGACTGACTGACTGACTGACTAACTGACTGACTGACTGACTGACTCAACTGACTGACTGACTGACTAACTGACTGACTAACTGACTAACTGACTGACTGACTGACTTGACTGACTGACTGACTTGACTGACTAATCAACTGACTAACTGACTGACTGACTGACTGACTGACTGACTGACTGACTGACTGACTGACTGACTGACTGACTGACTGACTGACTGACTGACTGACTGACTGACTGACTGACTGACTGACTTGACTAACTGACTGACTGACTGACTGACTGACTGACTGACTGACTGACTGACTGACTAACTGACTGACTGACTGACTAACTGACTGACTGACTGACTGACTGACTGACTGACTAACTGACTGACTGACTGACTGACTGACTTGACTGACTGACTGACTAACTGACTAACTGACTAACTGACTGACTGACTGACTGACTAACTAACTGACTGACTGACTGACTGACTGACTGACTGACTGACTGACTAACTGACTGACTGACTGACTGACTGACTGACTGACTGACTGACTAACTGACTGACTGACTGACTGACTAATCAACTGACTAACTGACTGACTGACTAACTGACTAACTGACTGACTAACTGACTGACTGACTGACTGACTGACTGACTGACTGACTGACTGACTTGACTGACTAAAACTGACTAACTGACTGACTGACTAACTGACTGACTAACTGACTGACTGACTAACTGACTGACTGACTGACTGACTGACTGACTGACTGACTGACTGACTGACTGACTGACTGACTGACTGACTAACTGACTGACTGACTGACTAACTGACTGACTGACTGACTGACTGACTGACTGACTGACTGACGACTGACTGACTGACTGACTGACTGACTAACTAACTGACTGACTGACTGACTGACTAACTGACTGACTGACTGACTGACTGACTGACTGACTGACTGACTGACTGAACTGACTGACTGACTGACTGACTGACTAACTGAACTGACTGACTAACTGACTGACTGACTGACTAACTGACTGACTGACTAACTGACTGACTAACTTGATTGACTGACTGACTGACTGACTTGACTGATAACTGACTGACTAACTGACTGACTGACTAACTGACTGACTGACTAACTGACTTGACTGACTGACTTGACTGACTGACTAACCATTAAACTGATTAACTAATCAACTGACTAACTAACTAACTGACTGACTGACTGACTAACTGACTTGACTGACTGACTAACTGACTTGCCTGACTGACTGACTGACTGATTGACTTGACTGACTGACTAACCATTAAACTGATTAACTAATCAACTGACTAACTAACTGACTGACTGACTGACTAACTGACTTGACTGACTGACTAACTGACTTGACTGACTGACTAACTGACTTAACTGACTGACTAACTGACTGATTAACTGACTGACTAACTGACTGACTGACCGACTGAACTACCAGCAGTAGAAAAACATTCAAGGAAAGCAAAGACTGACCAACAAAGGTTAATTAATTAAGTTATCGAAGTCTACATACCATCTTGACGAGCCTTTGTGCAAAACTATTACTTACTAAATAATCACAAAAATACAATCAACAATATATTTACCTTACACACTCGTAGATACGACGGCCTAAAATTATGCGACCATTCAGACAGACAGTGTGCCTCGTCGATACAGGCAAACGCAATGGGTGGTAGACGTGTACTGGCCGGAAGACACCCACCTCCCGAACCCCTACCCACCAAGGCTTCTGGTGACAGCAACAACACAGCTATCTTTCCTGAAGATATGTGTTCAAGGATTTTTTCTCGCTGAGCTTTGGTTTGGTTTGTGTGGAGACACGCTCCTTGGAGACCGAAGGGAAGGCCACTGATCTTTAAAACAAGAAAAGTAAAATGTAAGAAAACACTAAACAATAGGAACCTGAATCCCCTGCAGAGCAATATGGCAGCTGTACATTTTATACTCACTCTTACATAATATATTCACTAATAATATAAATAAACAATATTACAGTGTTCTCGCCATAATTTTTGATAGTGGGGTCATGGGGCCCCTCCCCCCTCAAAAACAGGGTCCCTCCAAGCAAATGTCTAGGACAATGTACTACAATGTAGTTCGATAAGTTGAATTTCCCACAGTAAATACATTTGTTACCAATAAATCTTGGCATAAATCTACAATGTATAGTATACTAATTGGTTTCTACTAAAACAATCATTAGACTACTCGTTCTCGTTTTCTATGGGTTCAAATAGTCAACTCGACGCTATGCATGCACTTCGTTGACTATTGACTCATAGAAAACTCGAACTCAGTCTAATATTGTTAAATAGAGCTCAGTGAATAAACAGCTTCACATTTACAAATTTTGATGTTTTCAAAAGTCTCTTATCTAAAGTTTCTACAAGTTATAGTGGTTAATGGTTTATGGGCGCAAAGGATATTTGACCGAGAAATCAGAAAAACTGGAATATTCCAGTTTCAAGCTTCACAATAGCCTTAAAAGAGATGATTGGGCTGCCTGTGTACATACCTGATCCTCCATGAGAGACACAAGTGGTGATATGACAAGTGAAAGACAAGGGAATCGCTTGTAGTACATGTATGCAGGTAAATGACTGGGCTGCCTGTATACATACCTGATCCTCCATGAGAGACACAAGCGGTGATATGACAAGTGAAAGACAAGGGAATCGCTTGTAGTACATGTACATGTATGCAGGTAAATGACTGGGCTGCCTGTATGTACATACCTGATCCTCCATGAGAGACACAAGTGGTGATATGACCAGTGAAAGACAAGGGAATCGCTTGTAGTACATGTATGCGGGTAACTGATAACAAAGAGATTTGCCAGCACCAGTAGATAGCACGACCAGAGACGACACACCTGGAAATGAAGCAAGTACAAACGTAGGTAAGTAAAATTATCGGTACATTAAACTGTTTATTTGCATTAACACATTTAAACTGTCTACGTTTACGAAACTATCGGTTTAATACGCTAAGACATTAAACTGTTTCCGTAACTATCTCATCTAAGCAAGGCAGAACGTAAATGAAATATCGTCAAGAAGATTTAAATTATTTTGTTTATGTTTACATGTTTGTTTACGTACATATGTTAGTTATTCCTTTGCGCGCATAATCTTGATAATTGTCTTGATAATTTAGTTTAGGGAGGGGGGGGGGGGGTAGTTTTCGTAAGTTAGTAAGGTTTGAACATTTTTTATCATTTGTATATAATTATTTCTAGTGTTGTGTAATGCGCATTTGATCATATTCAAATGTTAAAATGCACAATATAAGCAATAAACATTATTATTATTATTATTATATGGTATGTAGCAACACGTAGTATCATATGAAACTCACCACTCAGTATGCGCACAATCGCCTCTTCTTGACCAGAGCGAAAGGTGGAGAATCCCAACTGACCGAGCGCTGTATACACTTCTTTTGGTGTCTCTAGAGAAACGAAAACAATTTAATTTTGAGTAGAGTTCAGTAAACACTTTAACAGGACCAACAAAGTTGGACATAAATGTAGACGTTGGTTAATATGTCTACAGCGGTTTAAAAAATATTGTCTGTAAAAAAACTATGCCAAAGGCCAAAATAGATTGTGGGAAATGTTATTGAAGAGTGACGTCATACATAGTCATACTGATGGTGACATGTGATGACACTTCTGACACTGCTGATGTGTGAATGCAATGACGTTAGCATAAGTATGCCTTACTGTGTAGAAAACAATCAACCAATACTACCCATGATGCCTTTCAGTCTTGTTACAAGGGCCTTTTTCAATGACAACATTTTAAACCAGCTGTACTTGTATATCGCAGCGACCACAATTAATATTCGTTTGTGTGGAACCATGGAGTCTCCTGTGATGTATTTAAATTAAATTAAAACTCACCGTTAATTTTTCTATCTATAGTTTCAAACAATGGCTCAATAGCCTCAGGGGGTGAAGGTGGTACATAAGCAGGGCGTGGTAGCTGATGGGGTAATATGACGAGACCCCTGTCCATGGTGTCCTCATCCACAGTGACCCCAGCAGCCATTTGTGCTGCCTTTTCCAAAGTGAGTTCTTGAATAAAAGTATCGTCTTCAGGAGTGAACTCTTCTTTGTCATCATCTTCCTCGGGTCTTAGAAAGAACAACAAATAATGACATTAAAGAATGATAGGGAAGGGAAAAAACGAAGAGGAGAGGAGAGGAGAGGAGAGGAGAGGAGAGGAGAGGAGAGGAGAGGAGAGGAGAGGAGAGGAGAGGAGAGGAGAGGAGAATCTAAACAAACACACTTACAGCTCTCTCATTGGCGTGGCTGCTTTGCCTTTACAATTCTTTGCCCAATGACCTTCTTGTCCGCACTTGTAACAGGCCCCAGTCGTACCTTTGGATGCGCCCCAAGACCCTCTACCTCCACCACGCCCACCACGTCCACCAGCCCCCCTACGAGACCAGCTGGATTTACTAACGTATTCCCCACGTGCTTTCATGATGTTGTTAAAAGCTCTGCGCTTATAGGCTGAACCTGTCATCCCGTGACCACGACGACGATATGCTTTATGCTTCATGTTCAGTCTTACAAAGTTTTCACTGACAAGACCAGATGAGGAGGTCCTGGAAAAGAATAATTATGATAGTCGTCGTCATCATTATTACCATCATCATCTTTTTGTCATTATCATCATTATCACTGTCATTTTCTGTGAAACTTTGAGGGTTATCTGTACTCTGTAGTGCCCGAATTTCTAACTACACAATGGTAATATACAATGGCAATATACAATGGCAATTCTGCTCTCTGATTGTCTGCATTTTCTATGATGGGGAATGAAGGTATGCTTACCTTGCTTTAGAGGTGCCAGTTTTAATTTTCACTTCTTCAAAAGCTTCGTCTGGTCCTTCGTCTGAATGAGTGTCTTGTTCTTCTTCAGAACTATTATAAGAACAGACAATATTTATTGTCAAACAAACACCTAACTCTACACCATGTAACCTCACTCACCCATCAGTGTTCCTATTGTCACACAAGTCCAGAAGCTTATCGGCTCTTTTTTTCTTTAAATCTGGCATTCTTACATCTGATACAACTTCTGGTTCAGCTTTTCGTTTCCTTGTGTTTTTGTTCTCATAGGCTCTCTCAGTATCTGTGGTATCTGAATGACCATCTGGACCAATCGCATTACAGCTATCTACATGTAGTTGTTCTTCTTCTTTTCCTATCCTTGGAGTATCTCTTGCCGAGGGTTTTTCTGTCTCCTCATATTCAGTTTTCTCACAATGTCCTCCACTGTTTGTATGTTTGGCAGCACGGTTTGACTTCTCACATTCAATTGTTATTCGTGGCTTCTTTGTATGAGATAGTCCATAGTCCATAGCTATGTGCGATGGCCTTGACGACAAAGAATCTTCACAGTGCAATGAAGGATTTCCATTCAAAGTAGTTGTCCTCAAGTCTGTCACTAACTTTCTATCACTATTGGATGTCACTTGTTCTGCTTCTTCAGTTCTCATGGAGCTACTCTCAACAGAGTTCAAATCATCTCTTGTTTCACATAAATCATTCATCTTCTTATTCTCATGATGATGATTCTCATCATCTTGATCTTCATATTCTCTGCAAGAATAGCTCTCACTTGAATCCAATTCAACACTCCCTTTCCTTGCAAGTGCTTCATTTGTTTTGATTGATGCAACAAGGTCCTCTTTTCCCTTGAAGTCATTGCCTGCTGCATTCTCTTCCTCGGCCTTATTTTCAATTTTTTTCAAGGAGGTAGCATAAAGCGATGCTCTTCTTTTCAGTCTTGATTCACTTGTGCCTGGAGTTTTTCTGAAACTGCTTGTGATCTGATTTGGAGTGCAGCTTCGCCTTAGAAAATAAAAAACATATTTATTGAGAAGCTTGAAGGGAAATAATTACTCAGCGGGCTGCCCATGTTTTTCTTATGGCCACAAATCACCAACTGGGTACCAAGGCGAACACATCAAATTTCACTTCCAATATATCACTAACCTTGGAGTCTTTGTAGCATTTGAGATGGCAACAACAGTCAAACCCATCGTCTCTATTTCGTTATCATTACTTTTAGCTTCATGTGAGTTTTCATTTTCAGACTTTTTCTCAGTTGGTGAGATATCCTGATGAAAAACACATCATCATTCAAATTCTGTCCATCTGAACATTGCATTCAAATGTCTCATAGGTGCAAGAACAATCTACAACAAGCAATCAATCCTTGATGTTCCCCTGTTGACTAGACGCATTGACCTGTGTGATGGAACCCTCTAATGATGGAACCCTCTAATGATGGAACCCTCTAATGATGGAACCCTCTAATGATGGAACCCTCTAATGATGGAACCCTCTAATGATGGAACCCTCTAATGATGGAACCCTCTAATGATGGAACCCTCTAATGATGGAACCCTCTAATGATGGAACCCTCTAATGATGGAACCCTCTAATGATGGAACCCTCTAATGATGGAACCCTCTAATGATGGAACCCTCTAATGATGGAACCCTCTAATGATGGAACCCTCTAATGATGGAACCCTCTAATGATGGAACCCTCTAATGATGGAACCCTCTAATGATGGAACTCTCTAATGATGGAACCCTCTAATGATGGAACCCTCTAATGATGGAACCCTCTAATGATGGAACCCTCTAATGATGGAACCCTCTAATGATGGAACCCTCTAATGATGGAACCCTCTAATGATGGAACCCTCTAATGATGGAACCCTCTAATGATGGAACCCTTTAATGATGGAACCCCTAACGATGGAACCCCTAACGATGGAACCCCTAATGATGGAACCCTCTAATGGTGGAACCATCTAGTGATGGAACCCTCTAATGACGGAATCCTCTAATGATGGAACCCCTAACGATGGAACCCTCTAATGATGGAACACCCTAATGATGGAACCCTCTAATGATGGAACCCTCTCATGATGGAACCCTCTCATGATGGAACCCCCTAATGATTGAACCCCCTAATGATGGAACCTTATAATGATGGAACCCTCTCATGATGGAACCCTCTCATGATGGAACCCCCTATTGATGGAACCCTCTAATGATGGAACCCTCTAATGATGGAACCCTCTAATGATGGAATCCTCTAATGATGGAAGCCTCTAATGATGGAAGCCTCTAATGATGGAACCCTCTAATGATGGAACCCTCTCATGATGGAACCCTCTCATGATGGAACCCTCTCATGATGGAACCCTCTCATGATGGAACCCCCTATTGATGGAACCCTCTGATGGAACCCTCTAATGATGGAACCCTCTCATGATGGAACCCTCTCATGATGGAACCCTCTCATGATGGAACCCTCTAATGATGGAACCCTCTCATGATGGAACCCTCTCATGATGGAACCCTCTAATGATGGAACCCCCTGATGGAACCCTCTAATGATGGAACCCTCTAATGATGGAACCCTCTAATGATGGAACCCTCTCATGATGGAACCCTCTCATGATGGAACCCTCTCATGATGGAACCCCCTATTGATGGAACCCTCTGATGGAACCCTCTAATGATGGAACCCTCTAATGATGGAACCCTCTCATGATGGAACCCTCTCATGATGGAACCCCCTATTGATGGAACCCTCTAATGATGGAACCCTCTAATGATGGAACCCTCTAATGATGGAACCCTCTAATGATGGAACCCTCTAATGATGGAACCCTCTAATGATGGAACCCTCTAATGATGGAACCCTCTAATGATGGAACCCTCTAATGATGGAACCCTCTAATGATGGAACCCTCTAATGATGGAACCCTCTAATGACGGAACCCTCTAATGATGGAACCCTCTAATGATGGAACCCTCTAATGATGGAACCCTCTAATGATGGAACCCCCTGATGGAACCCTCTAATGATGGAACCCTCTAATGATGGAACCCCCTAATGATGGAACCCTCTAATGATGAAACTCTCTAATAATGGAACCCTCTAATGATGGAACCCCCTAATGATGGAACCCTCTAATGATGGAACCCTCCAATGATGGAACCCCCTAATGATGGACCCCTCTAATGATGGAACCCTCTAATGATGGAACCCTCTAATGATGGAACCCTCTAATGATGGAACCCTCTAATGATGGAACCCTCTAATGATGGAACCCTCTAATGATGGAACCCTCTAATGATGGAACCCTCTAATGATGGAACCCTCTAATGATGGAACCCTCTAATGATGGAACCCTCTAATGATGGAACCCTCTAATGATGGAACTCCCTAATGATGGAACCCTCTAATGATGGAACCCTCTAATGATGGAACTCCCTAATGATGGAACCCTCTAATGATGGAACCCTCTAATGATGGAACTCCCTAATGATGGAACCCTCTAATGATGGAACCCTCTAATGATTTTGTATTGTATTGTATTGTATTGTATGATGGAACCCTCTAATGATGGAACCCCCTAATGATGGAACTCCCTAATGATGGAACCCTCTGATGGAACCCTGTAATGATGGAACCCCCTAATGATGGAACCCTCTAATGATGGAACCCTCTAATGATGGAACTCCCTAATGATGGAACCCTCTAATGATGGAACCCTCTAATGATTTTGTATTGTATTGTATTGTATTGTATGATGGAACCCTCTAATGATGGAACCCCCTAATGATGGAACTCCCTAATGATGGAACCCTCTGATGGAACCCTGTAATGATGGAACCCCCTAATGATGGAACCCTCTAATGATGGAACCCTCTAATGATGGAACCCAACCTTCTAATGATGGAACCCTCTAATGATGGAACCCTCTAATGATGGAACCCTCTAATGTTATGGAATCTGATGCACCACAATATGAAATCTGATAGCCAGGCATGACCTTCCTCGAACATGCAATTACTTAATTTTTATTTATCATATTTTGCGTTACTGCTGTTGTTAACAATAAAATGTACATCACATGATCAATTTCGCATTCTAGTTCAATTTTTGCCATATTACATGCTGAATTTTAGAACATCTCTATTAAGTGGTCAACCTCTATTAAGTGGTCAACCTCTATTAAGTGGTCAACCTCTATTAAGTGGTCAACCTCTATTAAGTGGTCAACCTCTATTAAGTGGTCAACCTCTATTAAGTGGGGGCTACTGTATTTCCCGAGGGTGACCACTTAATTAGCCACTTTAGAAACGAGTGAAGGACTGGGAACAAATTTTTAGAATTAATCTAATTAAAAAATGAAAGAGCATATCACAATTAGCATTATTACAAAGTTTCAAAAGGTTAAAAACGAGTAACAGCTTTCCAAAACCGCAAAAATTACAAAGAAATGTATGTTTAGTAGGGACGCTTGTCCCGAGTAACCATACATTTCTTTGTAATTTTTGCAGTTTTTAAATGTCTGCAGTTCAGTTGCTGCTTCTCCAAGCCCTATCAAACTCCTAAAACTTACTAATTCTAATATGCTCTTTCTTGTGATGGGGTTCATTTTTTAATTAGATTAATTCTTAAAACTTGTTCCCAGTCCTCCACTCGTTTCTAAAGTGGTTAATAGAGGTTTGACTGTATCTAGTTTTGTTTTCCTGAAGTCTCGATGTATCCCGAGACGAAGTTGAGGGAAACATCAAGACTAGAGGGGAAACAAAACTAACTGTTTCCCAAGGGACCATAGAATAAGTGTTTTGTTATATAGCCTAACTAAAAGAGAAACAAATAAATAAAAAATCAATCTAAAAAACATACATACCGGTATATAAAATGCTTTTTTATATAAAAAACCTATATTTTCACAGATGCTTTGAAAGATGCTTCAAATATTTGTAGCCCTCGCAGGCGCCAGTTCAATTTGACCACGGTCACGTGACCACAAATCAACCACCAAAAATCACAGCTATATAAAAACTATTTACATGTATCACACTTGTCCATAGAATCAATATGTGTCTGGTTTACCTTGGATTTGGGTCTCTGTCCATGACACAGACGCACAGGCTTGATATTTGCCCAGCCATTCTTCAACCGTACTGTGGCTAAGGGTTGTTTATGTTCAAACTGTTTGTTGCATTTCTTACCAAACACACCATCATCCTCCTATAATAACATTATGAAATGAGAAGGAAACACAGTTGAACCTCCGGTTGTGACCACTCTCGTAAGCAACCACCTCTCCTAAGCGACCAGTTTTCCAAAATACCAAGAGTTCAGTTCCAAGCCAAATCAATATAGTTGAAACCTCTCGTAAGCGACTGCTTCTCGTAAGCGACCATCAAGCTTAACATTTTGGGTGGTCGCTTACGGGAGGTTCAACTGTATATGATGCAGAATACAAGTCAGTAAAGATTAATTTTTCAAGGAAGAGTTCGAAAGATAGTGATTTTAATGATTGTAATAGCGTGCGATGTTTACTGTTTGTAAGTTGACTTTACATTGCCTTTGTAATGTTAATTTGCCAACCATGATTACAATAGCTCTTCACAAGTTGCTTTATATCACAGGCCAATCGATCTCTGGTTGGCACATTACTTAACAATGGCTTATTATGTCACAGCGAACATCACTATGTGATGAAGGGTGATGATGGATGATAGTTATGACAACAGTGCATGATAATGTTATCAATAATCTTGACCGTGCAGTAATTAAATGAGATGGTAATTAATGTGTAAAGTAGATTAAATTACTAGAGTCTAATATTAGCCCCATTCACACCAAAACTTGTTTAGTTAAACTGGGTTTTTCTAGCTTCTATAATATGTGAGCATCTAATTTCGCAAGAATCAAACTATCTGGTATTTATACCATGCAACACAAAGGACAGTTTACCAGCAGTTTTGTGCCAAATGTTGCGTGGCGTTTGTAGATAATTTTCTAAACCTGTTTAGTTAAACCACTTTAAAGCATGTTTAAGCCTTGGTGTGAATGGGGTATAATAAGATACATTTGTAATTAACTTAATGTACATGAACATGTAGATGTAAATATGAAGTACAAACCTCCTCTGTTTCAGTCTTGTTTTTAATCTTGGCATTTGCTTCTTTTAAATGTTTATATTTGACATACGTGTCTGTCGATAATAAAATCATTTGATTTACCTTCAATAATCATTTGACATCAATAGAAATACATTTCATCGATATGAAGGCAGTTATTCACAAGCATGTCGTATATTCTTACCTCTGATTTCATCTGAAGCGTTCCTAATGTCATCCTACAAGTTACAAATGATTTATCAGAGTTTAGTAAACACATTTACAATCGATTATTCGCTATATAACTTAAACTGCTCGTGTTCAAGCTGATTCAAGTGCATACTTTGTTTGGTCGGCGGCCATGTTTTCTCTCAAACATGTTTTCCCAGCATTTTAGTTCACGTTTAAGCGTATTGAGCTCCTCCATTACGACGAAAAGACTTCACATTTGCATCACTTGAACTAAGATTTGTTCATTGTTGAAGGTTTGCAGTGAAAAACCACTGCTTTATGAGTTTATTTGAACATGTTCTCGAACAATTTCCCGCCATATTACAAATCAAGACCGAGAGGGCTTGAGTACGACTGAAACCACAGGAAACCCGCACTGAGTAGATATATCAGATTGCATCGATTGCATGGGGTTCCTGTGCATTGCCTTTTCAAAATCAAAATCTTTTTAATTAAAAATACTTCAACGAAATATCCGATAAAAAGGAAATAATCAAACTAAAAGAAAAGGACAAGAGATGAGAGAGAAAAAAGAATCACTAAAAAAAAAATCGATTCCTGTGAGACTCGAACACCAGCCCGCTTCGGCTCATTGGTTTTGGTGATGGTGCCACCCCTCCCGTAGTGCGAAGGAGACTACCCCTCCCGTGTCAAAAGAAATTTCGAAAAAAGAAACATCGATCACTGTCCCTTCGGGTACTTCACTGCAACCCAATGCCAAGGAGAGAGAGATTAACCAGCCCCTGGACCAATTTCAGTTGATGATGATGATGATAACAATCATTAAATAATAGTGCTGATGATATAATAATATTAATGATGATGACATAGAATAACTTTACGAGAATCATTTCCTGAGCTCCAAAACCTTCCAAACGCATTGAATCATCTACTTCACCTGATTCGGTCTCAAGTATTTTCAAACTTCTCTCAATAATTTTATTTCGACCGAAAATCACCGCATTTCTCGTTTTTCCGACCGCGCCCGACATGACGTCACATTTGGTCTCAACGTGCGTTTTATGAAAACAATGATGGGCTTCATATAGAGCGGGAAACTGGGTTCGAGTTGGGACCGCAAAGCATGTATGGATTGTTTGGAAGGACAAAAATAGTAATGGCGTCCTTCGTAAAAGATAACTCGACAGTCCCATCTAAAGAACATATTTTACTCACCGAAGAAGACATCTCAGGAGCTAAACTTCCAAACAATCCATACATGCTTTGAGGTCTCAACTCGAACCCAGTTTCCCGCTCTATATGGAAAAGGCGAATATGACTATGGGCTGCCTGTGCTGTTGCAGTTGGGTTTAAAAAAAGAACTGGCGACGAGTGGGTTTCGAGTTGTTCATTTGTGACATCATATTTGTTGCTGTAAAACTAACGAAACTAACAAGGGAGAATTTGCGCTGCAGCATATCGCTATACAATGGAACTGGAAGTCAACTGCACAATTCCAAAAATAATCCCATTAATTGCGAGGAGCTAGGGATGGATGGATGGATGGAGGGGAGGGGTGTTTTATTGATAATGACTCCTTATTAATGAGGAAACTGATGGACACACATGGACGGTAAAGTGATTTTAAAAGCCGTTAACAAAACGCATTGGTTTTCTTTTTTTGCCAATTTTATTGACGGCCATATTTCACTCTTTAATTCAAGAACTGAGAAGCCGTTATATTTTAAACATGAAATTCAAGAAAGGCTGATACTACGTAGAAATAAAAAGCTTAACACAACACCAACATGATAGAGCAAGAGAGAGCCAGGATCGGCAACCGTAGACAGCTGTTTCGTTCTTTTGGAACTCATCAGTACGGTGTAGCGAGAGCAACATACACCAACTCAGGAAGCCAATGTATGTTACTAGCGTGTCGACTCTGAAACTCAAACAGCATTTTCGTTCACGGTTCCCTCTTTCAAGTTTATATTTTCATGTTTTGGACCGTAGATCTTCTTAGATCCGTTATGCTGTAATTCTTTAGCATAGTTTGTCTATGCATTCCGTGTGGGATTGGTTTTGTCCATCCACACCTAGGTTAAACGCAACACCAACATGATATTTTGGATTCTTGCCCTTTGAACCATATTACCGCACGTGTTGTGGTGTGAGCCAATGGGCAGGCTTCTAAATTTGAGCTGTTTGAGTTTCAGAGTCGACACGCTAGTAACATACATTGGCTTCCTGAGTTGGTGTATGTTGCTCTCGCTACACCGTACTGATGAGTTCCAAAAGAACGAAACAGCTGTCTACGGTTGCCGATCCTGGCTCTCTCTTGCTCTATCATGTTGGTGTTGTGTTAAGCTTTTTATTTCTACGTAGTATCAGCCTTTCTTGAATTTCATGTTTGCCATATGTATAGCTGATTAGATCTTTTACAGATCCTACGTATACCTACAGCATTTTCGTTCACGGTTCCCTCTTTCAAGGTTATATTTTAACATGTTTCAAAGATCTCGTGAGCACACGATGTGTATTTGCTGTCGATACTCGTGTATGTCGTTCAGCTTGGTGAAGCCTGTCAAACAAATATTAGTTTGGGTCATAAAACCCTGACCCCACCCTACTCGGGTTACTTCAGAGATAAAACACCAGCCACCCTTATTTTATCCCGTATATATCGCAAAGGTTTCTGGGTACACCAAGGGGCAAGCAAAGTAATACCATATATAGGCCTTGGCTCACGCGTATCACTGTATATTATATCAAATGAATTTATTTACGACGCGCGCGTTGTATACGTATCGTGGTATGATTGATAGCTGCATAGCTTAGCAATTTTTTAAGGTCAGTCCTTCAAGACTAATCCAGTATTTTGATGTAAAATGGCTCTTCATATTACATATATAACGAGAATTTTATAACATAGAAAAGGTTAGAAATTCAATTCTCTATGCTTTATATTTCATGTGTGAAAAAAGTGACAGGTCCAACCAGCATCCCCGTAGACAATTCTAGTATCAGCAAACACTATAATCAACGGCATCTAAAAGTAACTGAAGCTCCGGTCAAACAGAAGTCGACGGAGGAAAACATGCTTAAAAGTGGCTTTCCTAATTTAGAGATACGATCTTTTAAAACTAATTCAGTGCGTATTTATAAACACGAAAGGCGCCTTCGGCCTTCGATTATTATTTAATTACTGCATTGATGGACACACAGACAACAGACTGGCACGCCGATTATTCTCAATTACTGTATTTATGGACACACTCAAGGTACCTGGTTCAAAAAGGCAATTTAGGAAAATCACATTTCTTGTAATAACTCGCTACCCTTATTTACTTAGGCACTCATATTTAGGCATAAGATTATATACAAGAATTGTGACAATTTGGTTCTTAAAATTGTGACGTCATGTGGTCACGTGACCTTATGGCGGAAAATATAGTTTTTCTTAAATGCGGTCGCGAATTCAATTCACAATGAGATAGTTTTTACGTAATAGCGTTAAGAATAACCAGTTAAACAAGATAGCGTTTAGAAAACCTGTCTCCGAATTATAGTTTAAGAGAAAACTACATCAATATAAACTGATGAAATGGTCACGTGACCTCTTTTCCGAAATATTTTCCTTGCAAAAAAAAGAAGACAGGTTTTCTAAACGAAAGTTAATAGATGATCATAAACGTAATAATACACACCTATTTGCTTTCACTTTCCTCCTAAACTGGCGACCGCATTTCATATTTTATGTTCAAAATTCTTTGTCACGTGGTTAACCACGTGATACGCTGTTTTGAATTTCCTTCACTTAAAATGAGTAGAGGATATAAAACTCTAAAGGTATGCCAATTTCTGTGATGTTTAGTCAAAATGATTAGAAATTATTTATTTTTTTCGTTTTTCTGGTATTTAAGGCTTGGAAGAAAAGAAAAAAAGGGAGAGCTACCTCTGAGTAAGAATAGCTGAAGAGGAAGGCAAACTGTTCGAAAGTGAGTAATCGACTGAGTGAGTGTGTACGTCAACGCGATATATCAGAAACGTAGCGTGCTTTTTTTCCAATGTACGCATGCACATAGCAACGAGCGCCGAAGGCGTGAGCTTCTAGGGGGGTGAGGGGGCATGCCCCCCCTGAAAATTTAGAAATCTAGAGCCTCAGAAAGACCATTTTCTTCGTTTTCCAGCGAACTTTCTCGCTACATAAATACATAGTAATAAAATGCATTTATCACTCAGTTTTATGGGGGATTTATGTAAAGGTTATACAAAGGATTTATGTATAGGTTGTGTAAAGGATTTATGTATAGGTTATGTAAAGGATTTATGTAAACGGGTTATATACCGCTACCGTTATACATAGCGATATAATAACCCGAGGCGAAGCCAGTTTTTTGCATGGTATTTATTTTGTTTGAGACTGTACTAACTATAATCATCATTATACATGCCTACAATGACTAACTGAAAGGGGAAATTTATTGGGGACACAATCTGACGAGCGGCGAAGGTGCGAGCTCATGCGGGGGCATGCTCCCCGAAAAATTTTGAGGTATAGGGTCTCCAAAATAGCATTTTCCTGCCTTCTGTGAGTAGTTTCCAGCAAGTAATCTGCCGTCAGCTGTTTTAAGATTTTGTCTTAGATTTCATTTTATTTTAAATATTTTAATGTTTTTTATAATATATACATATTTTAAGGATTTTAAATTGTACGCACGTGCGTACGTGCGTATATGCACGCTACGACCCTGTATATGTTGAATTGCACGGGACGATACTTGCGCAAGTAAGGGTAGTTAAGATAGTGTAACATAGAACACTGCACGATTTTAGCGCAATCTGAATCTTCCTTGTGTAAACGCGTGTTGCGCGCCAGTTTTTGAATCATGTTCAAGAAGGCGGTGATCGTGTAACATCACAATCCAGTACTGAACCCAACTTTTATTTATCGCTCCGTCTGAAGAAACGCGCGCTGAAAAAGAAATCTGGGTCGAAGACCTCTTGCTATAATTTTCTTTGACGCGCGCCATTTTTACGGCATAAAATGTAATTGTGTGGCCAGCTCTGGACTAGCAACATCACCGTAAAACAACGTGCATAATCGTCGTTAAAAAGAGTCACGCGTAAAATCACCTTCAGATTCAAAAGTCCACCATCATCGACTATAATCGCGGTTTGATATCCACGAGTTACTGATACTCAGTTCCGTGCAAAATTGCATGACCGACTGACCGATTTGTCTCATTAATTCTCATCCAAATATAAAGAGTTATTTATGAACACAGACAAACAGAAGATCATTTAGAAACCTTGTATTATTAAAAGAGGAATAACAAATTGTAATGAAGCTTTGCTGAAGGCAGGATCGTTCATTTTTATCCTCCTATCTGTAATTAATATCCCTATCATTGTTGTGATCAATTGCAATAAATAAATAAAGATGTATTTATATCAACATAGTTACCTTCATCCTCGTAGGGAAGGGAAACACATGTAGACTGTGTGTTTAGATCATCAGTCTTCTTAGGATATATATAATTAGTATCTAGTATATCATTGAACAGGATCGTCCATTCATAACTATATATGACATATAGTATATAGTATATTGTCATCTTGAATAGAGCAAAAACAATTCACTAGACATGCACACGATCGCCATGTGTAATGATGAATTCTCGTTGCTTTACTATAGCTATCTTCTCGGCGTACAATTCCAGTCTCCAATACAAAACATATTAGATTACTAAGAATAACGGTAGGGAATTTCGAATGTTTTAAGCAGTTTCAAGACCCAAAAATAGCTGAGGAGTTATCGTCAAACGAAAGTCTGTGAAGAGAACGAACTAAAACACCCTAAGGCTTGTTATATAATGGATATTGATTTTCTTAATTTATTGATGTATCTATAGAGTGATTCCAATAAACCTGGACATTACTAACTACACCAATACACACTATTAGACACTCACTCTTTTGTTTTCTTTTGTTCCTTTGCGTCTAATAAACACTGACAGCTAATTAGTAGTGTCCAGGTTTATTGGAATCACTCTATAGCTAATTTTAAGTATTATACGTGATTGATTTACTTTTGTTTATTTTTAATTAAAGGTTGTAATTATTGTATAAATGGCGCTATATAAATTTGTACATAATAATAATATTATTATTATTATATCTTTATTATTATTAGAG
This sequence comes from Actinostola sp. cb2023, assembly GCA_033675265.1. Classification (NCBI taxonomy): domain Eukaryota; kingdom Metazoa; phylum Cnidaria; class Anthozoa; order Actiniaria; family Actinostolidae; genus Actinostola; species Actinostola sp. cb2023. Next base: position 194,483 of record JAUJYZ010000204.1, read on the forward strand.
TGATTCCAATAAACCTGGGCACTACTAATTAGCTGTCATGCAAAGGAACAAAAGACAACAAAAGAGTGAGTGTCTAATAGCGTGTATTGGTGTAGTTAGTAATGCCCAGGTTTATTGCATGGAATCACTCTAGTGTAATTGTAGTTATTTCAAGCCAACATTATACATAAAGAGTTAATTATACTCAAAAGTCAATACACAGGCATGTTCTTAATCAACCTAATCAAATAGAACGGAAAACAAGATCATCTGTTGCCATAGTTACCTCTTTTGACGTCAATAACTTGTCTATGTCCTTTTGAGATTTCAGTCTGAGGTCGACATATCTCCATCACTTTCTCATGGAGTTGTTGGCTGCATAACCTGTACTTTCTCGCCACCGAGACGAGTGCCACACCCCAAAAGGTGAGTACAACGAGAAAGGCAATGTTGTGATTTATCTGGGAGATAAATGAATAACTGAACGAGAGAACCGGATCGTGATAATGTGTTTTCCGTGAATTAGCGATGAGAAAGCGATAATGATTTCCTCGTGCGTTTTAGGAAAAGTAAGACGTCTAGGCAATTAACAAGTTTCACTTTGTCGTGCGAAGTACGGGTAGAATTTATAACGAGCAGAGTTGCTGTACAATTTGATATACTAATAATATATCAAAATGAAAGTAAGAAAGAAAGTAAGAAAGCAATAGAGAAAAAAAAAAACAAAGAAACAAAGAAACAAAGAAAGAAAGAAAGAAAGGAAGAAAGAAAAGAAGAAAAAAAGAAGAAAGAAAGAAAGAAAGAAAGGAAGAATTTAAAAAGGAAGAAAGAGAAAAAAGGAAGAAACGGGAGGAAGAAAGAAAAAAAAGGAAGAAACGGAAGGAAGAAAGAGAAAAAAAGATAAAAGACATAAAGAAAGAGAAGAAGAATAAATTGAAGAAGATAAATAGCAAGCGAGGACAACAGACAGCCGTACATATACATGTTTAAGAGAGAAACAACCACATATATAGATCTTTCAACACAATTGCCTCAATCAGATTTTAAGACAAGTTCGGAAGAACCCAATTAAAAACGAATCCAAAATAATCAAAAAAGTCAACATGCAATAGCAAAACAAGGAAATAAAAGTCTGATCGTTTGTTACTGAACTTCCCTGAAATGCCCTCAAGCCAAGTTCACACTGACGCGCAAGCACGTACGACCACAAGACATGCGAAAATGCATGCATGCGTTGTTCGCTGCGCTTATGCTTGCGTCGGGCCCGTTTTCACATGCAGCGCGCGTTGGTAGTGAAAACGTTCAGCCATGCTTTACTTACCATCCAGCTTCAAAATAGATCTAGAAGAGATTTGGTAAAAGTTATTCAATTCTTTAAACGCAATCATGAATGGAAGAGACCATGATCAGTATGATCTCGCAATGAATGCATGCTCATCACACGGCTCGAGGAGAGGCCCGTGTATTATTGTGGATGGATGCGATTGAAATCAAAACGCCAAGGTGCGCGAGGAGTGTTTACTGTACTTTAAGTTGGGTGATATGGCCAACACAACGACTGACTGACCTTGCAGCACGCGGTATGGCCAACACAACGACTGACTGACCTTGCAGCACGCGGTATGGCCAACACAACGACTGACTGACCTTGCAGCACGCGGTATGGCCAACACAACGACTGACTGACCTTGGAGCACGCGGTATGGCCAACACAACGACTGACTGACCTTGCAGCACGCGGTATGGCCAACACAACGACTGACTGACCTTGCAGCACGCGGTATGGCCAACACAACGACTGCATGACTGACCTTACAGCACGCGGTATGGCCAACACAACGGTCGACTGACTGACCTTGGAGCACGCGGTATGGCCAACACAACGACTGACTGACCTTGCAGCACGTGGTATGGCCAACACAACGACTGACTGACCTTGCAGCAAGCGGTATGGCCAACACAACGACTGACTGACCTTGCAGCACGCGGTATGGCCAACACAACGACTGACTAACCTCGCAGCACGCGGTATGGCCAACACAACGACTGACTGACCTTGCAGCATGCAGTCGCATGTTATGTGCGTAAGTTTATTTTTTGTGAAAGATCGAAGTGCACCAACTCTAAATATCTGAATAAATAACGGAATAAACAAATACTTAATAGCGAACGAACTAAAGGCATGACTCGTCCCAGATACTGCATACATTCCTTTAACTCTGACAGCTTAAGCTGTTCCCAACACGCACCTCAAACATCTGAAAACTAATTGCTGCGAGCCGCCACGGGCGAGCAGCGAAACTAATCTTGACGGAGTTCCTGTGTCATGTGTGGTCGTGTGGGATCTGGGCACTTATGTGGATGCAATTGTGGGTTTGTGGAGATGATTTTTGTGAGCCACGGTACTTTTGATCAGCGCACACTCACAACACGTTCAATCGATTTTAATATTGAGTATCGTTTATTTTTCGCTGATTCAAGCCAGGAAAGTGTTCGTTTTCTACAAATCCATGATGTCAAATGCAACTTTATTCATTGCTGGAAGCATTCATATCGGGGTCATGAACAATTTAGTGACATTTCAAGGGGAAGACCATGTTCTTTTATGAGTTTTCAGCGCTGTTGTGTGCTCAGTCACGTCCAGTTCCACAATGAAGTACATAAGCTTAAGTTACTTCTACAGTCGATCAGAGTTGACCGAAGGAGACAGCATGTACTTGAATGCTTTTGAAAGACACAGTTTATAGTATCCCAGATGCTGTCGCTGACCTATCTACCTGATCGAGCTCGTTGGACTTCGTCAAACCAATCCGGCCCAGCCATTGCCATTGGCATGGCATTGAGGCAACTACTGAATCAAATTATACGATCCATCCCGATGTACTTTTATCTTCTACAAGTGTGCTATGAGGCTTCGACATCTTTCCTGATATCTGGCCAGTAACATTGTATATAATATACACCAAACACAATTCTCTATTTCATTGAATCCATATTTGTATTAATTACTGCATATCAGTAGAGTACAAACTATTACAAGCGTGCAACATAAATAGTGCAAAGTATTGCATGCTTTTAGTGCTGGTACATGTCTATAGCTGTCTGTCTATGACCAGATTATTATAGTGTTAGCATTTGTATTAAGCAACACCAAACTCGGGTGGGAATGATAATTAATAGAGACATGGAATGGAACAATGTGACCGGGATGGGAATGAGAATCAATGGAGATGTGGGATGGGAACAATGGGACAAGGGTGGGAATGAGAATCAGTAGATATATGGGAGGGAAATAGGTTTCTTGTAAGCTAGAACACATGACACAGTAATAAAGTTATTATTATTATTATACCGCATTTTTATTATTTTATTTTACCACTAATGCACCTTGCTGACAAGGGACAGCCACATGTATGCATTGAAAGCTACATTTCACATGTATGCATTGAAAGCTACATTTCACTTTTATGTGTTACCATGTACGGCAGTGCACAACTCGCAGCACTTCACTTTCTACCAGAAACTACTAGTTCTACATTACTTGTACAATGGAGTGTCATTGTACAAGTTATGAATTATCCAACTTTCGAGTTCAAACTTACATTAGATTGAGATTCTACATATCTGCTTCGGAAACATTGTCGTTGTAAAGGGTTCAATTAACGCGGCAAAACCGCAAGGAACCATGGTTTGCGTATTCCATCAGCATAAGCTGAGCTAGTCGCTCTCAGAACGGTCATTAACATTTCCCAGGCTCCATTTCGGACTTAGATTTAAACAGTTTTATAAGACAACGTGTCAGGAAACAGCTGTATCATTGTACTCCTTAGATTGATTTACCGCGTCATTATGGATAATAATAGTGTTAATGCAGGGTTCAATACATATCCACCCGTCGTACTAATTGCATATCAAGCGCATATTTAAAGGGCAAGTTTCATGAGTGTTGTCAAAAAGCTGGAAATTATATCAAATGATAGTAATTGGTCTCACTAATAAATAGTTAAAATAATAACTTGAATACTCTTTTGGAAATAATCGAAAAAGCATCGTAAAAACGGAAATCGAGAAAACCAGCAAGAAGCGGAAGTGACGTCATGGGGGTCAATCCAACGCACTGAACGCAGCCGGCTTGAAGTTAACATGGCGGACGAGTCTTCAAGTCCGAGTTCACTCGAAAGTCTTTATTTGGGAAACGATTTAGAAATCATAGAGGCTTAACGTGAGTCTGAAGAGAGCAATAAGGGTGATACTGGACCCCCATGACGTCACATGAGCGGGAAATTCGAATTCTGATTAGTGAAACTTCAGAAAATAAATTCGTTCTTTAAAATATATTTTCTTGCAAATAAGTTTAGTTATAGTATATTACCTTTATTATATAATACCAAACAAATTATTTTTAGAAATTTTTTTTTTTCCATGCAACTTGCCCTTTAAGTTTGACGTCGATCCTTTCTGTATTTAAACCCTTTGGGTTTTATCAGTACAAATCTTACCCAGGAATCTTAGGAGTGAGGAAAAGAACCAACACTAAATTGGAAAATGTAATATTGGGCCGTGAAGTGAATGTAGGCGAGAAAGCCTCAACTACTCGCTCAATCCTATCACTAGCAAGTGAAAAGCTCTTTTGAAAGAAATATAATTGTATTGCTATTGTTCTTCTATGACACTTAGAAACACCGCATATGGTTGTACAAGTGGCACAAGTATCAAAGTGGTGTCAAGAGTCGGTGGTCCGTACGCTCCGGCTTTTATTCATGAAACTCCAATTGATTGAAAATCAAAGTTGATTGGCAATAACCTGGTTGTTTCTTTGCAATACCGCGGGCAATCAGTGTTGTCGATCTCTCTGTCCTTTCCATTGATAATATATCAGTTACAAACGCTTATATCATTCATTTGACACCCGACATTTGCTTTTTCGCCCTGCATTTGCTGATTGCTTATGGCATATGTCAGAGATATGACAGATGCTGGCCACTTTTTAAAATGCGATGGCTTCGTCGCATATATAGAACCTTTGAACTTGAAGGAGTTTTCGAAGAACTCTCAGATATGGGAACATTACTTGGAGAGGTTTGGGTACGAGGTTCGAGTACATGAGTTTTAATGAACGGCATCTCACTTCAGATAGAACATAGAAGAAGCGTCAAGTTGGCGCGACGACGACTTGAACAAATACAAGACGCCTGAAAATCAAAATCACAAGAACTTGTTTGATGAATTTTCTTTTCTTTCATTTTCATATATTTATCATTCATTTATGACGATTATTTTTTAGTTTTTTAGTTTTTATTTTCTTTAGCTTTTTACGTTATACCTGCTTTTCAGTATCCTTCCGAAAAAAGAAAGTATTTTGTTTTTATCTCACATTTTTCCTATTTTTCCTTTTTTTATTCGTACAAGTAGTAACTAGTTTCTATTCTTAAGCTGTAGCTCTTTCTGGTGTTTACAAATTTAGTATGTTTTTCTTTTCTCTTTTTGTCATCCATCCATCCTCATAACATCAGTGTCATCGAATAAATAATTGTGTTCTCAGACATCGCGTTGTCATGGGACGTTGCTACGGCTCCCGAAATCAAACCCCAGTTTTCGCGCCGTAAATTTTTAACGATCTGACAAAACTCTTTCTTTTCTGCAAACTAAACCCCACTCACGTCAAGGCCGTGTCAATATTCGATCGCTACATAAGCCCATTTTATAAATCGCTGCGCTTGCAATTAAGGCCTTTGTATCCGCGCTAGGCTATATAGTTGATCCCATCAAGGGCGTCCAACTAAGGTTTTAATACAACACGGTTTTACTGAAGGCTTATAAGGCGTTTTGTGATTGAGACGTACAGATACGCGTGTGTGCTAGCCACAGTCTTCAATTGATGTGAATGTCAACAAACTAGGCTAAAGGAATATTAAATAGCACTTACGAATTTGCATATTGTAGAGATATATAGCCAGTAGGCCAGGGTTTGATAGCATTGGCGTCTAAAACTAAAGGGAAGCTGTCTAAGGGTTACTTTCTCACCGTCATGTAACGCCAACAAGTGGCTTCGAAAGCAAAGATTCCCTGGGCTAAAAATCGAAAAGGTAAGATATTTGATTTGGGGCTAGGGTGGCAAGCGTGTTTCCAGTTCTTTCTGGACCAAAAAAAAAAACAGGTTATAAAAAAACATGACACTTAAAACCTCAAATCCAGAATTAACAATTGAACCACGATTCTATCTTTCAATAGCAATTTTTTGAGGGCTATTTTCTTCAAGGCAAAATGTGACATCATCATTTGAATCATGCCATTTTGAAATCGCCGTCTCGGAGCTGTTTGCCGAACAAAATAGAGTACAATGCGAAGATGTTTTCAAAGGTCTAGCTTCCGGCAATAAATTTACTGTAAGGACAAATGCGCCGCGAGTAGAACCAAATGGAAAAGTTGACATTATCTTTGGTAAATCCCTTTCTTTGTGACGAAAATGGGTATTTTCCCAAAGGAAAAGTCTAGACTGTTTAGCCATAAATTGAATGGTTTGAAAACAAAAGTATGGGTTAACATGTGAACCAACTCTGAGTCAATACAAAGCCACAAAGTGCGCTGTTAACCTTTCCATTTAAGTAATAGTGTGCTAGAAGCACTAACCAACCTATAGAGAAATTGCCAACGAAAAAGTGCGTCTAATTGAGCTGACAGGATACAAGAAGCTTTATTTGTACCAGAATTTTTGACAAATATAGACATAAAACAGGAGCGAAGTAGTTTTTGGAATGCTACATGTTGCTATATACTTATCATTGTTGCTTGAAGTTTTAATTCTGTGTTGGCCTTACGCGCTCGTTATCACCGGCCTGGCAACAGCACAAGCTAAAGGCCAGTCCCGACGAACCTGCGCAGCCATGCCGGAGCGCAACTGACACCGCTGAACACCGGGAAGACGCAAGAATATGAGATAAAAAGAAACGTTTCCCCCTAGCTTCATTTTGTGCCATTTTACTTTATCCCTTCGTGGGAGCGAGCCGTTGCGCAACCATAGACTAAATAATTCTCTAAAATAGCACTGATAATCCAAAGAGCAACTTAATTAGAAGACGGTAGCATCATTACTTAGTTTAGGACTTTTCTATTAACGTTATCGAGCGACGGCGTCTTTTGTGAAAGGAAATTCTCCATCATAAAGATTATGCCTTGGGTGCTAGTGAAAAGACTCTCTAAGCAGAGAGATCGTATTAATAGCGATAATTGGAGAACATAAAACTACGATATTGCGAAATAAAAATGGAACTTACGTACTTTTTCATCGAGGGGATTACGATAAAAATGCTTTAGGAAATTGTTGCTATTGTTAGTTTTATCAGTTGGATGTCCTGACGTATCACGTACATATACGAGTGTGCATCTATTTAAACAGAAAGCAACGCATTTCAGAGTACAATTGAAAGCTAAATAATTTAGCTTTAAATGGAGTTTTATTTTACTCTATTGAATCGTCCTTACACTTCAGTCGCTAATGCAACTCTCAATTAGAACAAACTCGACTTTGACGGAACTCGAGATGTAGCAAAATGGGCACTGCATGAAGTCTTCGGGAGCAAGGAAATTCCACCCCCAACGCTTTATAACCGAAAAAGAAAAGGGTTGCAGACTCATTGTAAAGCATATTACGGGTGAGATACCTGGGGCTGTCACAACACAGGAAAGCACGCTAATCATTGTAAATTTGAGCTAATTTTGATTCAATGACCAACAAGGACTGCAAGCGACTGCATCGAAACCAACGCCGACACTTTTTACAGCGTTTGTGATTACAAACTTCAGCGTCCGCTACTTGAAGGTAAGACTTACACTGAAATAAGTTTATCTTTTTCTCTCAAACAAGTCTAGAAAGTTCTATCCTTTAAAGGATAATTAAGAGGTGAAAATATGGGTGGAAAATTTGACATGTGATGTCAAAGTTGTTGTCGTATAGCCAACATTGACATCACGCCTCAAAATGACAAAAGTTTCCTTTTTCGCAGCCCATGGCTTTCACAAATAACTAGATATCTTCCAAGCTAGCACATAATTTATATGGCTTATCCGTTTCTAAAGTGATCCAGTCGCGTGTGTGGGTTTATTGTAAAAAAAAGATAGCAAATTAAGTTCTTAACATCTGAGCAGATGCAGTGGAATATAATAAAGTGTTGAATAGTAAACTTTGAAAATTCATACGGCGTAATTAAAAAGAGAAACCGGCGTGTCCTCGTCGTAGAACGAAAGAAAGATTATCATTAATTTAACGGGGTTGTTAATTAAGTAATAAAAACTATACAATCCTTCGTAAATGAATGCCATCTGATATATCTATTGCTAAATAACTTGGAAAAAGCAAGAGTGGAGCGCCGGCGCGCCGTTACCAAGACAACAATCAATGACCGCTCTTGCTAAAATTATCGACCGAAAGAAATTGCCTTCGCAACGCCTCAGGGGATTTTTACTGTATATTAAAGTTGATTGGTGTTTTTAAAATATAAATATCATAGTTGGATCATGTTTTTCTAAACAAAAATGGAATTACACCCTCTTTATTGTGTTATTATTTTCCTCACTATGATAGCTTTTAGAACCCAGCGGACATTGATTCATTTTTCAGACCGAAGGCAGTGTGTTTGTTTGACATGGAGCTCCCTTTTATCTGGGGATAATGATTACCTTCAAATGAGATTTCGAAACGGATGAACTCACGCGACGAATAAATGGCTTGCAAAGGAACAAGGCTTAGGCCTTAGTGTTAGATGATATCCTTTGTTCGTTCACTCGTCGCTGGTTGTGTTTCGTTCGTTCTTTTTTTCATTGGTCCATTCATTCATTCTTTCGTTTATTCATTCATTCATTCTTTCGTTTCGTTCATTCATTCATTCATTCATTCATTCATTCATTCATTCATTCATTCATTCATTCATTCATTCATTCGTTTGTTCATTCATTCATTCATTCGTTCATTCGTTCATTCGTTTATTCGTTCGTTTGTTCATTCATTCATTCATTCGTCTGTTCATTCATTCGTTTATTCGTTCATTCATTCATTCATTCGTTTATTCGTTCGTTCATTTATTCATTCATTCATTCGTTTATTCGTTCGTTCGTTCATTCATTCGTTTGTTTATTCATTCATTCGTTTGTTCATTTATTCATTCGTTTGTTCATTTATTCATTCATGATCATTGGTCGTGTTTCGTTGTATTCTTCGTTCGTTCTTTCGTTTCGTTTGTTTATTCATTCATTCGTTTGTTCATTTATTCATTCGTTTCTTCGTTCGTTCATTCATGATCATTGGTCGTGTTTCGTTGTATTCTTCGTTCGTTCTTTCGTTTCGTTTGTTTATTCATTCATTCGTTTGTTCATTTATTCATTCGTTTATTCGTTCGTTCATTCATGATCATTGGTCGTGTTTCGTTGTATTCTTCGTTCGTTCTTTCGTTTCGTTTGTTTATTCATTCATTCGTTTGTTCATTTATTCATTCGTTTATTCGTTCGTTCATTCATGATCATTGGTCGTGTTTCGTTGTATTCTTCGTTCGTTCTTTCGTTCATTCGTCCATTCATTTATTCATTCATTCGTTTGCTCATTCATTCATCCATCCATTCCTTCATTTAATTATTTATTCATCGATTTGCTCATTTATTCGTTTGTTCATTCATTCATTCATTCATTCATTCGTTTGTTTATTCATTCGTTCAGTCATTTATTCATTCATTCGTTCATTTATTCTTTCATCCATTCATCATTCCTTCCTTCCTTCCTTCTTTCTTTCTTTCCATCCTACTTTCGGGTTTCACTGATTTCTTTTGTATTTCAACTAGTGTACAATATATTGTAAAGGTGTCATACGCTAGATGTTTGTCATCTACAATCATAGAATACCAGTCTGTTATCGATGTTTGGTGCCAACCGAGTGATATATATTATGTTGATTGTTATTACTTCAATATGTACGTTGACGTTTTCATGTAATTAACTCACACAAAATGTTTCCCGTGTCGTTTATATTGCTAGAGAATGTATACAAATATTTATATATATTTCTTAATGTTTTTTACTGTTTGTTGTTTTTGTTTTTAATTTTTTTAATATTTTTTATTACTATTTTTATTTTTATCTTTTTATCTTTTTTTTTTTTTCTATTACAATATTTGCATACAATTATTTGTATTGTATTGTGATTGTATACATATTATAAACATTACTTCTAAAACGGTTCTCTGAGTTATAGATCATATGTCATAGGACATTTTCATCATGGTACATTGAGAAATGGATACTCTTTTGTTCATTTGTGCTTTTTAGTCGAAATGGAATTCATTTTCAGAATGATCTCCAATCCATGTCCTATTCCCTGTAAGGCTGAAGATAGGCTCATGTCTATCTAAACCGTTATTAATAATATTATTAATATTATTATTACTGATAAAGAACTATGATAAGTATAGAAATGGAAACTAATGAGGAATATACAGAACAAATGTTCGGAAAAAATCAGTTAAGCCATTAATGTACTTTACTAATATGACTATGTGACTGCGTGATGCGGTTCGTACGTCATTACAGAAGCAATTCCCAGTTCCATGAGGCCTGGGAGCAAATGTTCGGTTAAAATCGGCGTCTTTGAGATAATTTGAACTCCACGCCACTGTAGTTGCCTCGGTAGCTCAGTGGCTAGAGCACCTGTCATGAAATCGGGGTGTCGTGGGTTCGAATCCCGCTCGAGGCGTTTGATTTTTTTCCGAACATTTGTTCTGTATATTCCTCATTTGTTTCCATTTCTATATTATTATTATTCTTCTTCTTCTTCTTCTTCTTCTTCTTCTTCTTCTTCTTCTTCTTCTTCTTCTTCTTCTTCTTCTTCTTCTTCTTCTTCTTCTTCTTCTTCTTTTTCTTCTTCTTCTTCTTCTTCTTCTTCTTCTTCTTCTTCTTCTTCTTCTTCTTCTTCTTCTTCTTCTTCTTCTTCTTCTTCTTCTTCTTCTTCTTCTTCTTCTTCTTCTTCTTCTTCTTCTTCTTCTTCTTCTTCTTCTTCTTCTTCTTCTTCTTCTTCTTCTTCTTCTTCTTCTTCTTCTTCTTCTTCTTCTTCTTCTTCTTCTTCTTCTTCTTCTTCTTCTTCTTCTTCTTCTTCTTCTTCTTCTTCTTCTTCTTCTTCTTCTTCTTCTTCTTCTTCTTCTTCTTCTTCTTCTTCTTCTTCTTCTTCTTCTTCTTCTTCTTCTTCTTCTTCTTCTTCTTCTTCTTCTTCTTCTTCTTCTTCTTCTTCTTCTTCTTCTTCTTCTTCTTCTTCTTCTTCTTCTTCTTCTTCTTCTTCTTCTTCTTCTTCTTCTTCTTCTTCTTCTTCTTCTTCTTCTTCTTCTTCTTCTTCTTCTTCTTCTTCTTCTTCTTCTTCTTCTTCTTCTTCTTCTTCTTCTTCTTCTTCTTCTTCTTCTTCTTCTTCTTCTTCTTCTTCTTCTTCTTCTTCTTCTTCTTCTTCTTCTTCTTCTTCTTCTTCTTCTTCTTCTTCTTCTTCTTCTTCTTCTTCTTCTTCTTCTTCTTCTTCTTCTTCTTCTTCTTCTTCTTCTTCTTCTTCTTCTTCTTCTTCTTCTTCTTCTTCTTCTTCTTCTTCTTCTTCTTCTTCTTCTTATTATTATTATTATTATTATTATTAATTATTATTATTATTACTTTATTGTTTGTATTTTAATATCATTAGTTAATTGTTATTGAACAATCCAAGCAATCATTTTAAATTTTGTAAATAAGGATTTTTATCTATTTTTCTATCTCTTATTTGTAATTTGTTTTGAGGAATAAAGTTATTATTATTATTATTATTATTATTATTATTATTATTATTATTATTATTATTATTATTATTATTATTATTATTATTATTATTATTATTATTATATTATTATTATTATTATTATTATTATTATTATTATTATTATTATTATTATTATTATTATTATTATTATTATTATTATTATTATTATTATTATTATTATTATTATTATTATTATTATTATTATTATTATTATATTATTATTATTATGTCCATTACTCTGATTGGTACATTTAGATTTGGCCATTTTCGATCATTATTATTATTATCATAATTTCAATTCATGCATATTTTACACTGAATACATTGACCTTATCCCACGTATGACATTAATAAACTGATCGATTGATTGATTGACTATGTGCGCCCACTGTCTGGTGGTGCAGCAGTGACTTTTGATATATCAAATGCGTTTCAACGCTGTCAAATGAGTGAGTGTGGTCAGCGGACTGTTTTTTTATAAAATCAATAGAGGACCGACATTGTATTGTACAACCGTCTGCCCACGCATGCGTACTAATCGACCGGTGCGCGAATAGTGACTATTCAATGACTAGTGGCCCAACCGACATACAAATCCATACAGAAAGAACAAAGTTTGGCTGCCTTTAATATGCTGCCTAAATCACAGATAGCCCAAGCTCACCATTTGAAGCTTTATATAGAAATTATGCAGTGTAAATTTATTAACAATCGAAAATACGAATGATTATATTTGTTCTTTGTGAGTTTATTTAACTTTGCGGAAAATCTGGTATCGCTACGATTAAAACTAAGCGAGTTATAGCTGTTTGAATTTGACCCTATGGTATATATATAAAGCTTCAAATGGTGAGCTTGGGCTACCTGTGCCTAAATCGCTTCAAATGAACCTCTGAAAACGTTCCATATTTACTGATATCAGCATGCGTGACAGGGAGGGGGAGAAAGCGAGAGCGGAGGACCACAGAACATCTGAAAATCAGGCTACATGCTCATTCCAATGATGACTATTTTCGTCGATTTTCAATGGCAATGTAAAACGTCGCGTGACAAGCGGCACACGCTCATTCGCGTCAAACTATCGAGAGAAATCGCGCTCTGTAGCTTTCGCAATGTACTCTTTACAAGAACATCAATATCGGTTAATTCAGATCATCCAGGGCTTACAGTACGTAATCTAACTCCATAGAATTAACAAGGAAGCCAATATATATATATAGAAAGGGATAAAAGATAAACAATCCAGTTAAACATAGGAAAATTAAGTATGAAGACGTGAGGAAATTCACACTAAATATGACCAAGAAGAAAACAAAATGTCTATCACCTCATTGCCTCAAATCTCAAACTTTTCAACATGTAGACCGTCGTTGTTTCAACGTGTAGACCGTCGTTGTTTCAACATGTAGACCGTCGTTGTTTCAACATGTAGACCGTCGTTGTTTCAACATGTAGACCGTCGTTGTTTCAACATGTAGACCGTCGTTGTTTCAACATGTAGACCGTCGTTGTTTCAACATGAAGACCGTCGTTGTTTCAACATGTAGACCGTCGTTGTTTCAACATGTAGACCGTCGTTATTTGAACATGTAGACCGTCGTTGTTTCAACATGTAGACCGTCGTTATTTCAACATGTAGATCGTCGTTATTTCAACATGTAGATCGTCGTTGTTTCAACATGTAGACCGTCGTTGTTTCAACATGTAGACCGTCGTTGTTTGAACATGTAGACCGTCGTTATTTCAACATGTAGACCGTCGTTGTTTCAACATGTAGACCGTCGTTGTTTCAACATGAAGACCGTCGTTGTTTCAACATGTAGACCGTCGTTGTTTCAACATGAAGACCGTCGTTGTTTCAACATGTAGACCGTCGTTATTTGAACATGTAGATCGTCGTTGTTTCAACATGTAGACCGTCGTTATTTCAACATGTAGACCGTCGTTATTTCAACATGTAGACCGTCGTTGTATCAACATGTAGACCGTCGTTGTTTGAACATGTAGACCGTCGTTATTTCAACATGTAGACCGTCGTTGTATCAACATGTAGACCGTCGTTGTTTGAACATGTAGACCGTCGTTATTTCAACATGTAGACCGTCGTTGTATCAACATGTAGACCGTCGTTGTTTGAACATGTAGACCGTCGTTATTTCAACATGTAGACCGTCGTTGTATCAACATGTAGACCGTCGTTGTTTGAACATGTAGACCGTCGTTATTTCAACATGTAGACCGTCGTTGTATCAACATGTAGACCGTCGTTGTTTGAACATGTAGACCGTCGTTATTTCAACATGTAGACCGTCGTTGTATCAACATGTAGACCGTCGTTGTTTGAACATGTAGACCGTCGTTATTTCAACATGTAGACCGTCGTTGTATCAACATGTAGACCGTCGTTGTTTGAACATGTAGACCGTCGTTATTTCAACATGTAGATCGTCGTTATTTCAACATGTAGATCGTCGTTGTATCAACATGTAGACCGTCGTTGTTTGAACATGTAGACCGTTGTTGTCTCGACATGTAGACCTTCGTTATTTCAACATGTAGACCGTCGTTGTCTCAACGTATGGGCGTATGGGACAGGAGTATTCACTCTAGGCCAGTCAGGCTTATCATCACGAGCTTGTTTCGTTTTTCTTTTTTGTTGCTGTTGTTCGGTCATTATTTATTGATTCATGATAATTAGTATTATTGCATATGCTTAGGAAGCTCTCTAACCCTCGGAGAGTCTTACTGGTTGTCGAGGTACACGTTTCTGCATTGTCCACGGTTTTTTGGCCACAACTCCAGGGTGTTTTTTCCCGTGTTTTAGCGGTTTTTCGTGTCTGGCAGTTTGACATCAACCAGTGCTTGAATAGGCGTAGATAATTATATAGATTATCATTGTAAGGTTACGTTTGTATCACAACGTTCCTGGCTGGCGAAAGATTCCTAATAAAACAACTTAACGAAAGTTATTGTCAGTGTAGTAAGAATTTGGTATAGACCATTTCACGGCAGTGATGTCGAGTGACCACGAACAATGCATGGTGCCAAGTCGAGGTTGGCGTAACTGCGCATATTATATTTATATTATCTATGTGTATATTACATATGTTTTTTACCGTGTCAAAATAGTAAACAATTCTGTCTGACTGTCTGTCTGTGTTAAAATGCATTTTCTTATGGGCAGTTACGCCAATCTCGACATGGCACCATTGTTCGTGATCACTGGACATTACTGTGACATGGTATTTTCAAGAAGAACGTGTGTTTGGTTGTTTAAAATAGTTTGAGCTAATCCGTTAGCTGAGATAATCGAGCAGCATGTTTAATTCTACACGGCGTAGGTGGTACTACAAATGTCGCTCTAAAAATAGGGCTTAGCGGTGTTTTAGTCTTGACGTCACTAGTGGGCATTGAAAGGGAAATCAATTGCTGCTTAATCATGGCTATCACGTACTGTTTCGCTAAGCTAAGCCGCATCTACACGAACAAGTTTTCTTTGACAAGTTTTCCTTGACAAGGAAAAATTGACAGTTTTTTGTCATCTACACGAACAAGTTTTCCTTGACAAGTTTTCCTTGACAAGGAAAAATTGACAGTTTTTTGTCATCGCAAGTTTTCCTTGACAAGGAAAAATTGGAGATGTTTTTGTCGTCTATACGAGCAAGTCTTGCTTCCTTGTCAAGGAAAACTTTTCAACTGGGAAAATTTGTTCGTGTAGATTCGGCTTTAATTATCATTTGTTTTATTTTAGTTTGCTATTTTTAGTTCAGTTTTATTATTCATCGTTATTCTGTTTGATGATTTTGCTATATATGTTGTGGTTTAATTTTCAATTTTCCCCACTGGTTTAAATTATTCTGAAGGTTGTTCTAAGGTTAGGTTAGGTTTGATAGTGGGTAAGTTATGTGTTTAGGTTAGTTGTAAAGGATTAAACTGAAAGGAAGTGAATTAAGAAACCAAAACAATGGCTACAAAATTTGAACCAGTGGAAAATTTCATACCACAACATATATATATTTTTTATACTACTCCGATTCTATTCCTCATTTTAAACTATTCTGTTGCGTTGTTTAATTTAATTTTATTTAATCTCATTAACATTTTACTACAGCGCGTTTCAATGGGATTACACCATGATAAATGTAAATATAAAGTGAAACTGAGGAAACCATAAAGACGATCGACGGTTCTTTTTCCGGAGGTTGCACGCAAAGAGCTATAAAAAGGTAAAACAAAAGAACGCACAAAAGATATATTTTCGTTCGTTTCAAAATGTTTCGACACAAAAGAAGGCAGTACCGATACTGAAAAAGTCAATGAATATTTTCAATCTTAGTTGTAGACGCAAACACTTAAGTAAGCACAAGACAGCGAACGATTGCTATGTCATTGCGTTTGTGTTTATGCTTGTGTAAAAGCCCGTTTTCACGATACACACGCACGCTTAGACTTTTCTTTTTTGTTTTTGCTTCTGCTTGCGTCCCCAGTGATGACACACAAGCTTAACAAGGTGAGAGCATTTCATCTAATCCATGATAAATGATGACTTTTAAGTGTCAACGTTTCAATATTTACCTCCACATTTACATGTCAACGTGAATTTATCCCAACAAAGTATCACGGTCTTGCGAGAACCATCATCATAATCCCTTCGCCATGACAACCATGCACGAAGTTAGTCTTGTGCTGAGCCAACATTCATGACGCAATCGTTGCCTGGCGACAAAGTGAGATATTACGTTGTTAAAAATAGCTCCGTGGGTGGTGCATTAGTCGCATTGAAACTGGAAATCGTTGTGACAGCGTTGTGTAAGTGGATTTTGTGAATGTTGTGATTATGCTCACACTTCTGCGACTCCAATCATTAGTGCATTTGTGACACGTGAAGGCCTTCAAGAGTGTTCAAGATGGTTAAAAGTTTAAGTAAACTTTGAGTTGACAGCCAGAGGAGGTTCATTGAGTGTCAAAACGGGGCCCTAACTCTTGTCAGTCTTGTGGCGTCACGAGCCTTGGTTCTTCATTCAATGAAACGAGAAGTGAGCTACGAATTGACAACCAGAGAGAATCATTGAGTGTGAAAACGCGGCCCTAACTCTTGTGACGTCACGAGCCTCGGTTCTTCATTCAATGAAAGGAGAAGTGAGCTACGAATTGACAACCAGAGAGGATCATTGAGTGTCAAAACGCGGCCCTAACTCTTGTGACGTCACGAGCCTCGGTTCTTCATTCAATGAAACGAGAAGTGAGCTACGAATTGACAGCCAGAGAGGATCATTGAGTGTGAAAACGCGGCCCTAACTCTTGTGACGTCATTCAATGAAACGAGAAATACGGCTTTGTTGTTTTTTTTCGCTTGTTTTTTAAAAAATCATACTCTATCAGGTAATCGGTCAGTGAGTTCACTGTATATATTATATTTGCTCTCGACGTACTAAATTCATCAGAATTAAAGAAATTCGGCTTTACTTTATCGTAAGAGCCGAGACGAACGCCAAGACGTGTGTACAATTTCTCGAAACACTTGATTGGTTTCCTGTCAACCATTCCATCCAATCACCCTGCAGTTTCGACAGACATCACATCCTGACTGGCAGGCTTATTTTATATAAGATGAACTAACTAGTACACGATGAATAACTCAGTAGTTTTCTATCAATTCCCTCTAGTCCGGCGATAGTGCACATTAGATCTTGGCTTTGCCTGTGGCTTAAAAGGAAATTATCAAAGAAATTATGAGTGGTAACTGAATAAAAGAGGCATAATAAACTTGGAAGGCGATTATAATCACAGGTAAGCGGACTTGAGGTAAAAAAAAACAAACACTTTTTCCCAAACAGTTTGTCGAGATTTCCGTTATAACACATTCTGAAACTGAAACTAATGCTATGACTAAAGGACAATGATTCTTGGATTGAAATGATATTTTTAAAAGCCCATCTTCTATAAAATGATTTTAAGATTTTCAAAAGGTCTTAACAAGTCTGGCCCGAGATGTAGGTGGGATTCAGAGCTATAGCCGAAGTGTTCCGAAATATTATAAATATCGTGATCGTCGTATCTCAATTATTGTCAACTATGTCTGGGTTTGTAAAGCACTATGTAACCGCAAAGCGAGATTAATAACAGAAATCCGTTGTGTAACATTCAATTACTCAGTTGTGCGGCCGTTTCGTCCAATCCGTCAAATTAATCATTTTCTCCCGACGATTGGAGTTCTCTGTGCCATCATGATAGAAGATGTACAGATAAACTGTTTATTATATTTTCTCTTCGTTTAATAATAACTAGATCAGGCTGAGATAACAGAAAGAAAATATCCTAGTTCAAACAGGCAGTGAATGTAAGTGGAGTATAGAGTCATTTTCGTATGAGTGGGAAGTAGCTATGCGGTACGGTTCGTGCGGTGACCGTATCGCGCCGTATCCAAGCATTCTGATTGGTTGAGCGATGATTTTGCGCGCTGTGATTGGTTGAATACAATGTCTTTGATTCCGTACCGTGGCCGTAACTCCGTGCCGTAGGTTTCCCACTCATATGAAAACGACTCTAAATACGAATTAACTCAATTAAAAGCTTGATTGCATGAAGAAAATCTTGGGGTTCGGTCGTGCAACATTTCCTCATGTATTTGAGCCAACTCCTTACCATAACAGAAATGCTTAGGCTTTGTCGCCAAGCTTAAGGGGTTTGAAGAGCTGTGTTATTATGTCGGATAAAGGTTCTGGAGAGTTCTAGAGCTCTCAAAATTAATGTATAATAAAATAAGGATTCGGGTATAGCCTGCGAGCTTTAGTATTGTGCCAATCAAGTACTCAGACTATACTTCCGATGTCGGAAGCTTTGGCTGGCATGTATTAATATAAATAATCTATCCTGAATGGTACAATTTTTTATTATTAAGACAAAATCATTAGCCCGTTTTTCTTTGCTATTTCCAGTTTCGGCCTCAGTATTTTTCTCATGCGAACTTCACTATTTAACTCTCTTGTTCTTTGTTGAATATTCTTCCTCAGCTTTTTCGTCTTTTGTTATAGACCGACGCAGTCTCTACGAGTTTAACCGCTAGCCCCTACTTTTTGATTTTCTATTCTTTTTTCTCAGTTGTGTATTCGTCGTCGTGTATATATATTTTGTTTCTGAACATTGAGGCGAAGCAGGAGATCATATCACGCTGCGAGCACCCGGTCGTTGGTTATCAGTACTAGCTCGATATTGACATATGAAATGAAAACATTCGGCTCTCCATTCCGTACTCGAGACCATCCTATACGTAAAGTGGACAGTTGGGGACACTAAAGTACGTCTATATTGTTATATTAGCAGAGCTTTGTTACATGTAGACGAAAAACGTACTGTCCGGCTTCATTTGTCATGTAGGTAAGAGGAAGTAATGTTCAGTTTTCAAGATAAAAACTTAGAGCATTGAAAACATCTTATTAGGTGCTTCTCTCTTCTCTTCTCTTCTCTTCTCTTCTCTTCTCTTCTCTTCTCTTCTCTTCTCTTCTCTTCTCTTCTCTTCTCTCTCTTCTCTTCTCTTCTCTTCTCTTTCTTTCTCTTCTCTTCTCTTCTCTTCTCTTCTCTTCTCTTCTTCTTCTTCTCTTCTTCTCTCTCTCTCTTCTCTTCTCTCTCTCTTCTCTTCTCTTCTCTTCTCTTCTCTTCTCTTCTCTTCTCTTCTCTTCTCTTCTCTTCTCTTCTCTTCTCTTCTCTTCTCTTCTCTTCTCTTCTCTTCTCTTCTCTTCTCTTCTCTTCTCTTCTCTTCTCTTCTCTTCTCTTCTCTTCTCTTCTCTTCTCTTCTCTTCTCTTCTCTTCTCTTCTCTTCTCTTCTGCGCGCGCTCAATTCTGCACTGTACTCGTTTCGTCCGTTCTTCTTCTAATAGCTTCTTCTGTCAGTCAGTGTATCAGTTTTCTGTCTGTCTGTCAACAACAACAACAATCTTTATTGTGCTCACTTTATATATTACATTTATATAGACGTTTATATGTGTCCTTTTCCATCTTCGAAATCTCAGCTCCGTTAGCCATCACCAAAATCATCAATAATAACGTTAATTTTCTTATATCTTTTCCAATAAATCTAGTCAGTAATTTTCAAGTCGCTTCCATATGACAAACCCCAATGACACGTCGTGAAGTGTAAATTCATGATCAATAGAAGAAAAAAAACATTGAAGAGTTACCCGCTCCTTCACGTCATTTTGTGGGAGAATATGCCTGCCCACAAATGACAGCGATATAGCTTCTGGACATCCTCCAAACCCACCACAATTCGAGGTTTCAACGAGTATAAAGCTCGCCGGACTCAACCCTAAATTATATATAATTACAGCAATAAGGCGCTAATTATAACGGTAACGACCTAGTGGCTTATCCACTTTTATGCGGTGCTCATAGGACCTGTTGTTGATTTATTTGAGCTTTTAGTTTTCATGTGGACATTAGCCTTTGAACTGACTCAATGAGTTTGTTAGGGTATTAATTCTTTGCGGATGGGACAGCGTTGTCAAAGCAACGAATATAAGAAATCTACGGAGCTAGAGAGAGAGAGAAAAGAGTGTACTCTCTCCTAGAACAGTTACTCGGTAACTCGAATTAAACATCGACGTCTAACCGAGGTAGGTGGAGTTAACTTGTACTTTAACCGACTAAATAGCATCATTAATTTAGGCCAACATGAGTGGAAATGTTGGTGTAGGTCCTAACAACGGTCCAACGGCGAAAAACTTCGCGGGAGAAAAGCTACAACTATCCATTTAGTCACCTTGCAATGACTTAGTAATTGCTTAGACTCAACATGAAATTGCCGTTTTTCGCACCAGCCTCAGCAGTACGAAACACTGCGGCAATCTTTCTAATTTATTAGATTGGAAGACTCGTGGTGGCGTTAACATCGCCGTCTATGCTAGTTCGACAAATCGACAGTCAAGGACCCACTCAACGCAACTGCAAAACACACATAATCTCATGTTGAAATGCGTGCAGCGATACATTTTACACGTTTTCGCAAATTGAAAAAATGGTAATTAGTTTTTATTGGTTTTGTTCTGATGGAAGTACAGAATTGCTGTTAGTATTTACACGATTTTGACTCGTTAAATTAAACGCCATAACATTGAATTCTATAAACTTGCCGTGTTGAGGTTTAAAGTTTTATCCCCACAAAATGACATTTTAACCCGACAGTCACTTGGCAGTTTAATAAAAGCGAGTGAACTAAACAAGTTGGTTGGCTATATATAAGCGGTATAGGGATCGCACACGAACCACAAGCCCCGTTTAATTTTCCTCGCTTACTTTGACCACATCTATATTCATTATGTGAACTTGTGGTTTCCGTTTTTTGTTAAAAGACACGGAAACCTGATGAAAACATCAATGGTTCCTCGTGCGGAACGGCTGTCGAAGCCCGGGGATACCTTTTTAAAATAACCCAGTATACCAAGTCCATTTTACTAATAAAATAATAACAACTCAGCAGCAAAATAATTTTTAATTCAATGCAATTTTCTACCCGTATTTCTTTCTATATAAATACAAACAGTGAGAATCACGCATGCGCGCTGTATATCTACAACTTATAGACCTTATACAGTATGGGCCATATTCTGTGTTTGCATGTGCGCTAACTTACACGTTGTCAGTCGCTTTTAATTTGGCTCTTCATAGGCGGTTCTATTCATTTGCTTCATATTATTGCATCTAAGTGAAATGGTGTTAAAACGACCAAAAATCAGATTTATCGCTCATGTCACGCAAACGCAAACTGGTTGTTGTATTGATGGTGGTTGCTTTACCTTTCATTCACTTCATTTTATATTGATACTTGTGCTACCTCTATAGATATAATTTGCACAGCGCATACTTTATAATGCAGTATTTGATCAATAAATGTTGCGAAAGAAGATAAATTAACACTTATATCGATTGCCTCTCGAGGCAGATTATTCCACAGTTTGACAGAGTGCGGAACAAATTAAACTAGATTTATAACTGACAGTTCGTACGGGCATACGGCTGTCATTACTACAATGTCACGGTACTGTATTTGACGCTTACATACATGTTGCACGAGGGATTCTTCTTTACAGAAGAGCAAGTTTTCTATGACAACTGTCTGTGACAAGTTTTCGTGTGTTTGAACAACAAGTTTTGCCTCCAAGTGCTCCAAGTGCTCGTGTGAACGAATAAACAAGTTATCTTTGACAAGTTTTCCTTAAATAATAAATAAGTCGGTTCTTATATAGCGCATTTCACATTGACTCAATGCGCTTTATAACCGATGGAGGACTTTTTCGGGCTGCATATGAAGGCGCCTACGGCAGCCGAGCAGCTTTACAATCACGAGGAATTAGTATGTTAGTGTGTTATGCCTCCTTGTTGAAGATACAAAGAAGCCAGTTTTGCAATTCAGCAAGTTTTCCTTGTCAAGTTGTCTTGTTCAAAAGCTAGTGTATCAGTTGTTGAACAAGTGCACTAGACAAGGAAAAACTTGACAAGTTTCAGTCCTTACTGCAGACGAGCAAATAAAACTTGTCGTAGAAAACTTGCGCTTTTGCAAGGGCCTTTATTTGTATTGGGACCAGCAATACATGGCGCAAAGTCTGACTGACGCGAATTCCCATTATGTCTAGTGGTTGCCACAGTCGCGATCGATGACGTCACGTAATGATTTGACAATCACTCCTGTCGTCACCACGTAACGTACTCATGCGAGTATGTATGACGTCAGCAAGACCACTAACGTCATGGTAGGAGTAATCGATCACCGCACTTTGAGAGAGTCGTCGAGACGATCTACAACGAGTGTGGCCCACGCACAAATTCGTCCCCAAGGCATATGCTGTATACAGTTTTTTCTTGATTATATATTTATATTTTAATGTACGTAGTAGCGCCGGCCCTTGAGCATTTCTTTTTTATGGAGAATGGCGCTATATAAATAATATATTTCAGTTAAGGCCCAGAGAGCAAGTCAACTAAGACGTGTTGTGCGAAAAACCTTTCTACGTCACATTTTGTAGTAAATGTATTCACCAATTTAAAGGTACTTTCTCTTTTATCCACAGAGTCAAGAGTACTGTCACGCTGAGTTCTGTCACGCTGAGTACTGTCACGCTGAGTACTGTCACGCTGAGTACTGTCACGCTAACTACTGTCACGCTGAGTACTGTCACGCTGACACCAAACCGCGCAACATGAACAACACCAGTGTACCACAAAGCTCTAAAGACGACCTATCCCCAGACCTCGCAGCTTGGTGCGCGGCCTTTGGTATCCTCGCTGTCTTTATAATCACTGGCAACGTGTTGGCAATCGCGGTCCTGACACGTCAACGCCTTCTAAGCCGGAGAACAAGCTACTTTCTATTATCCCTGTCGGTAGCTGACATGCTGGTAGGGACATTATCAGTTCCTACGTACATATTCCAGCTTGTTACACGCTACGCGTACTACAACACCACCATCGTCAATATCATCAGAGCATCAGACGTTTTCTGCAGTCTGGCGTCGACATTCACGCTCACTATTATTGCACTGGAGCGTTTCTTCGCCATCACGTACCCTCTGCAACATAGAGTGTCCAATAAAAGGATCTACTACATTCTGGTGACTGTTGTGTGGATCCTCGCAGGGCTCCTGTCTAGTCTTTACTTTTTCTACACGTACAAACTATTGGACCATAAAGTGTTCTTCTATTTTATGATGATCACGTTTTTCCTATCTCTGTTTATTATGCTCATTGCATATTTGACCATTTGGTTCCGAGTCACGAGGACACTCTCATTAGACAAGCACAAACATGTGGGAAGTCTCTCTACCACGGAGAGTAGCCCAGAGGACAGACTCAAAGAAGAAGAGTCCGAGGTAGCCATGAAACCGCTGGCCCCTAAACATCGCATAAGATCGACGTTCAGGCTAAGTAGAAACGAGAATGGCAAGAAATCCAGAGGGGCGAGTACGAGGGAAAGAGATAGGACGAGGAGCCGCGCTGAAAGCGAGAAGAAACTAGCCGTGACATTATTCATCGTGACGGCCGTTTTCGTGGTCACGTGGTTTCCGTTTCAGGTTATAAACCTGATTTACTTCTCTTGCTCCAGTCTTTCGTGTCCTGCGCTGCCACCAATGGGCTTGATTTACTTCTGCAAGCTGCTGAACTACAGTAACTCGCTCATCAACCCCATAGTGTATTCCTTAAGGCTGCCAGAGTTTCGATATGTGCTGCAAAACGTTGTGCTGAAGAAATTCAAGTTTCTATTGTGTTTGAATTAGGAACATTGGACGCAGGACATTGGACGCAGGACATTGGACGCAGGACGCAGGACATTGGACTTATCTTATAGTTATAGGGCATCTGCTGATAACAGCGTTTTTTCTTAGCTGAAAGAGCAGCTACCCTATTTAAATAAAAGTTAATATATCTATCTTGGACGCAGGACATCGGACGCTGATTGAACTCAGTCCAAGGAACGTGGAAGATCAACCTTCTCAGGTATTTCAAAGTAGCTGTTCAAGAGCTCGCAAACAATGGTTGATCTTAGTTGACTGTCGAGAGATCTTATCCCATAGTTGAGCATGTGCAGTGGAGCTATTAATGGTCCTGTGACCATTGAAACGTGACGCCATGGCGGCCATGTTGGATCCGATAACATCATGTTAGCATTTCTCATATCCGGCAGCTTCTCTTGTTTGTACCACCAACATGGCCGCTGTGTCTACGTACTTCTTAAAGATTTAAAAATCTCCACGGGATTGATTGCAAATAAGCAATACCGTTAGTAGCTCCCACTGCGCATACTCGATGTACGGTATTTTATTCCGTTGATTTGGGTAATGTTATTAATTTATTATAACCCAAAAAGACTATAATAGTCTCCACGTGCTGAATTTCTTTTTTGCGGAGAAATATTATCGCTAGCTGAATATACATAGTCACCATACAATGGTAGCTGAATACTCCATGTTACAACAGTTACTCAACATATTCTGTACAACAAGTGTTAGGCAAAACAAATGCGTCAGTCTTAGGCGGGGTGGGGTCACCATAAGGCTAGGGTGGGGTGTGCTGCACGGACCTCTTAACCCTGTGCAGCAAATGTCGGTTGTCATACCCGGATGATTACTAACTTAAAAGTTAAAGTTGCCGAGTTCATTACCATGTATCAGTGGTGGAAGGCTCGGAAATTCGACCGTCAGTCAGCGGCATACCTATATACCACTTATATATGAGAGTACTCTCCCCCTGGGAGAGGGGGGTTAGTATTCTCCCGTGTTTACAATTGTGAGTAGGCATGGAAAGGTTTATTATTCTGCTTACAAATGGTGTAATGCAATGCCGTAATTCTGCACAAGGTACACTTTACAGTCAAACCAGGTCACGCGTGCCCCCCTAGAGTCCATTATTGACTTTGTTATTTGAAAATTGATTTGATTTTTCGTTTTGAACTTCGAATATTGCGAACGAACATTTCAATATTCAAAACAAGAATAATTTGAAAATTCGATTGCTGATTGGATTAATAAAACAAACGTTACCCCTAATAAGGGCAGACACACATGCAGCCCATACGTGTTGTGTGTCTGCCTTTATTAGGGGTAACGTTTGTTTTATTAATCCAATCAGCAATCGAATTTTCAAATTATTCTTGTTTTGAATATTGAAATGTTCGTTCGCAATATTCGAAGTTCAAAACGAAAAATCAAATCAATTTTCAAATAACAAAGCCAATAATGGACTCTAGGGGGGCACACGTGACCTGATTTGACTGTAAACCATAAAAGCTAACATACTCTGATTAGTACTTAGTATATAATTAGTATATTTTTACTATCTGAGTTTGTAAGAGCTTTGAGACTGTGTATGAAGCTCTCAATCTATTATTATTATTAATTATTTCAAGGATCGTAGATAAATGATTATTATTATATATAGCAATTATATACTAAAATTGATAGGACAGATAGAATTTGTTCATGAAGGAATGATGAAATGCTACTAAAATACCCATAAAGATTCTCAGTTCTGAGCGTTAGCCCTTGATATCTTAAGCAATCGAGCGAAAGCTGAACGGTATGAAATCTAACCAAAATACATTAATTTATATCAGTCGTGACGTCAGCGTTTTCAAAAAGATACGTTATCACTGTTCATAGATACACGACAACGACAAAACACCGCCATTTTCACTCGCGTTTTTCATCGTTTAGATTTGGACAAGAGGACGGCAGACCATTGTTTTTGTACAGTTTTGGCGGTCCGTCTACACGGCGTAAAGGATTCGAAAACATTTCCAAAGTGTACGAATGAAAACGATTTGAAACTGAACGCTCTTGTTGCCGGAAAATTCATAAAAAAGTGGTTTTCTCTCGTGTGGAAAGCTTACGGCTGCCGTGTCCTGTGTAGTCTCCTTTGTATTTGTTTCGGGATCCCTGTGCTCCCCTTGATCTCTCTCATGGCCGGAGAGGGAGGACAGGGATCCCGAAACAAAGAACGACTGCAAAGGAGGCTTCCTGGTCTACGCTATGTTTTAAGCCTGGTCCTTGCTAGCGACACAAGCACAAGAAACATACGCAGGCTCGGTAATGCATTGTTCATTAACGGTGCTTGTCTTTTGTCACACCTATTGTATGTGCAGACTCAGTAATGCCGGCATTGCTCTTGTCTTTTGTCACACCCATTGCATAATTAATGTGTCCCGAGTCTGCGTATATATATTGCTTGTGCTTATGCTAGTGAGGACCAGGATTTAGGATTTCAACGTACCGGAATCCGTGCCGTAGTTTTTTACAGTCATACGAAATCTGCTTTAGTCGGCAATTGAAAGTCGAGATTTGCATGTCATACTTTCTCAAGGGATTCCGCCCGACTGCAGATCTATTGTCTTTTGTGTGAAGACACGGTTCGCAGTGAGAGCAAAACACAGCCGAACGGCGCTTTAACCTCTTCCTACGAACTACCTAGAGATTGCTTCGTACCTTGTGCCGTGTCCATCTTACAAGATGTGTGGAATTTCCCGCGCTTTTCAGCCTGTGTTGAGCGACACGAATCGCTCTATATTTCATGACCACTTTCACGGTCAATAAGCAGATACAGAATGAGAGGTCCTGGGCACAATAGTTTGGACATTTTCATGTTGATGGTGACCATGGCAACGTCCAGGGACCATAATGCATTGCAGTCTGAGATGAAAGTTTTTATCAGTGTTTCACCCATAGTCAAAATAAGCAGCGCTCGTGAGAAGCTGCAGCTCAGATGTCTTAAAAGACGACTGGCTTTGGCAGACATGAGATGCGTTATTCCGCTGCGCTGAACGGGCCCAACGCACTATAAATGAGCGCAAATATACGACCAAGGATCCAAATTTCTCTATTTCTTGTTCTTGTGCTTCTACACTTACATACTTTAACGTGGGTACACACAATTCAGATTTCAATATAAACTGGTTTCCAATTTGGCCCGTTTTCACCACAGGGAGCCCAAGCTCATTATCTGTGAAGACTGTTGTTAATTTGCATATTTACAGTAAATGTATGTGGCTTTAAATTTAAAACATGCCTCCGTATTTCAAAAATCTTCTTACTCTTTCAGGGGTATTTTCGTGAAAAACGCTCTAATGGCGCTGAAACGCCGTCACAGCATCGAAAGTAGTAAGAACAACACATTAGTGAAAAACAAGTTTTATTATTTACGAAAATTTTTGAAATACGGAGGCATGTTTTAAAGCCACATACATTTACTGTATCAGTATGCAAATTAAACAACGGTCTTCACAGATAATGAGCTTGGGCTCCCTGTGTTTTCACATGACAGAAATCCTTCTGCTTGCGTCGCTAGTGATAACAAGTCTAGTACACATTGTTGTGTTTGTCTTTCTACGCGTACTACAAATGTAGCGGGCAAAAGTGTCGAGAAAGTCGACTCCAAATCTGCAGGGAAAAGCGGCCATTAAGCGGCCAGTTATTAAAGTTCCGAGGGTGCAGCCGCTGTGGTTTAATGTTTGAGCATCTTATGCGACTAAATGGGCACAGAGAGGAATGCAAAGGGATGTAGTTAAACGTTCACCTTTGTCGGCACTATTTATTACTATATTGTTTTTATTACTTCTGCGCATGCTCATTGTAATGTCCAGTACCGATCCCACAAGGCTTATAGCGACCACCCAACACAAGATAAAAGCAACAACATAGATGCAAATGTATTGTGAAATATCATAAAGAGAAAAGTGTAAAATATATACATTTAAGTCAAGATATATAGATAGATCAAATGGTAACTGCATGAGATGCTAATAAAATGAAGAAAAAGATGAAACATACTATCGAGCCTGCGATCATTTTGTCCTGCTGTTTGCGTGCAAACCATATGGGGGAACCTGTAGGGTGGGGTAGGCGATTTTTTGAGTCATGGGATTTTGGAGGCAGCGATCAGTGGATTTTGGGGGTAAAGGACGTTTTTGGGAAAGGGATTTTGGGGTAAGGGCAATAGGGTTTTTTTGGGGAAGGGGATTTTATGGGGGAGGGCGCCGGGGAAGGAAAAAAAGGTTGATCAAAGTAATTTCCCTCTAAACGGAAAACCCTCTTAGTCGGACAGCATTCTAAGACGGGCATTCACTTGTGGCTGGTCTATGTTGTCCTATTTGATAAAAAACTCTCTTTGATACACAAAAACCTAGTTAAACCGGGCAGTAAGTATTGATGCCGAGGGTGTCCGGTTTAGAGAGAGTTCAGTGCATGGCCGAGGGAGACCTGGAACTCAATTCGATTTCAATTCGTGTTCATATTATTTTAAACATCAACTTTGGATAACTTTGCCTAGAGTTCTTGTTATCCGTACAGCTGTGACTTCTTAGTTTAAGTGTGACTTTTTGCAATGAAAATTATAACTTCAAAGTAAGATGGTCAGCGGTGTACTTCATAGAACGTTGCCGAAGTAGACCCTATAACTGTTATGTCTACAAGCTCTCTCGTGAACTGATTAGTTGCCATTAACGGTTGCATACATAAGTTAGAGTTAACCTACTGTTCTGCTTGTGAACGATACAAACCAGAGTGATCACACTACTCCAGTTTCGAGTTGGTAGACACCGCTGTACTCCTTGACAGAAGACTCAGCCTTAGGCTCAATCCAGACAATAACCTGTGGAATTAGAAAATGGTTTCTATTGTCCAATGTCAACACTTTTTTCGCATTCTCGTTGGTATTTGTGAAATAAGGCTAAGCCTGAGCAAATGCGTCTTTTGGCAAGGAGTACAGCGGTATCTAACAACTCCAAACTGGAGTATGCGCGTGAGTTAGTTCGTGCAGTGTCAGTTATGTAATGATTGAAAGAAGGCGTGGCCTCTAAGATGTGAAACTCTCGAGATTCGTTCGTTATCTACTTCATGAGTTGGTCTGTCGCGCGCGTGAGACCTTTCGACAGGAAGTCACCAATCTCCCTTTTACCCAGTTCCTCGTTGCCGTCACGGTCAGAGAACCTCAGCATGACGTCACGCCAGTCACTGATGTCTTTCATGTCTGGAGGCTTGGCACTCTGTAACCATAGCAACAGAAAAAAACACCGTCACAACAGAACGGAAGAAGTAGATCCGGATTTTGAGGTTACAGCGGTTTTGAATATCGCGGGCTCATTAGTTCAAACGCCAACTTCGTTTCGGGAATTTTAACTTCTCTCAATCACTCTCCACTGAATACTCTCAGCTCCAACGAAGGCTGAGCCGTATTTCGGTGAAATGTTGAACGATTTGAGTGGACGTTTTCAAAGATGGCGCTCTACGCTCGGGATCGGCCGACTTTCACTCGAGCGGTGTTCGGAAGTTTGATTGCCGAGAAGCCCAAAACCCAGAAACGAAGTCGGCGTTTGAACTTCTGAGCCCGCGTAATATTAAATACCGCTGTACTTTACCTTTCTTTTCTCGGTGAATTTCAAGGACGCCAAATCACGCACCAGAGCATCTAATTCTGCACCACTAATGGATCCGTTGTTATCCTGTTGGTAATGCCGGAGCGTTTAGTTTTAAAGACTCTAGTCTGATTACCGGCTCTCTTGCTTGGGGACAGTTTTGGGAAGAGAGGGGGGTAAGGAGAAGGGGGAAAAGAAGAAGACCGAAGAGGGAGGGAAAAAAAGAAGGCCGTTGGGTAGGGGAAAGGGAAAAAGAAGAAGACCGGAGGGGGAGCTAGTGGAAGTGGAAAAAGAAGGCCGGAGCGTGAGAGGTAGGGGGGACGGCTGGAAATTTCTCATTATCCCCATGCAAGAGAGCCTGTAAGCAGGCTATTAAGACTCGGACAAACGATACAACATTATGCACAGAACACAATATAGCGCAAGAAAGATGGGTTGTTGATCTAAGACGTATGTCCTGGTCCCCCTCCCTCCCATCTCTCATTTTCTTTACAACAATAGTGTCAAGGCAAGTATATATAGTGTATCATGCTTTGATTCTCGTCTATTATGGACTGCTCTCATATCAACCTGTACTGGCTTGATCAGTGTCCACTAATAAGGACCTTATCTCGAAGCAGCCATGATATGGTAACAGCATCAGTCATTCTGTACGTAGTTCAAGTATCAAGTTGATTCAAAATATTCTTAGATTACAAAAGATCAATATTCACTTCACCCACCCACCAATAGCAAGCTAATCGAGTCCAGGATGTATGCAGTACGTATGCTTACCTTATCATAATGCTTCCATAGCTTGTCGAGTCCTTTCACCTGCTTGCCTTCCTTGAACTACAAGACATGGAACGTACACATCTAGAGTACATTTAGTAGTCGCTACAAATAACTAATGCTCGAACATTATTAACCCCCAAAAAATGTAAAAAATATTAATACAAAAATAAAATAAAAATGAGAACATGCATTATTGTTTTGGTGAAAGTAGCGTCCATTATATTGCTGGTCTTCAATCAATCCCTGGCGATTTCAAGTACAAAGACGCCATATTTGTAGTACAAACAAGAGAAGCTAATGAGGAATGCTTTGTTATCGGGATCCAACATGGCCGCCATGACGTCACGTGAAAACATGTTGGTGGTACAAACAAGAGAAGCTAATGAGGAATGCTTTGTTATCGGGCACCAACATGGCCGCCATGACGTCACGTGCAACCATGTTGGTGATACAAACAAGAGAAGCTTATGAGGAATGCTTTGTTATCGGGCACCAACATGGCCGCCATGACGTCACGTGCAACCATGTTGGTGGTACAAACAAGAGAAGCTAATGAGGAATGCTTTGTTATCGGGCACCAACATGGCCGCCATGACGTCAGTAATACTTTACTTATTATGATGGGATTACCTTAAAGGATTTCAGAAAGTTGCCTTCTACCTTCAATAGCCTGTGTTACAGAAAGAAAGAATAACAATCAGTAGTATAGTAACTGGTGGTAGTAAAGATGGTGGCTAGATGAAGGGTCAGGTCTTCGTGTAGCTGCACAATAGTCCTGGCTATTGTTCTGTTGTCGTTCTTTGTATTGTTTTTACATTTAAAAACAACAGCCAGGATAATTTGTGCAGCTACATGAAGACCTTGCCCTATATCATCTCCATCTAGTCCATATGACAATGGAGCCATTTTCGTATGAGTGGGAAACCTACGGCACGGAGATACGGTCACGGTACGGAATCGAAGACATATATTTGACCAATCACCGCGCGCAAAATCATTGCTCAACCAATCAGAATGCTTGGACACGGAACACGGAATTTTTATTTTTTATTTTATTATTTTATTATTTTAATTTTATAGTTGGTGTAGATGTCTATTAAGAACAGTCACCGCACGGTACGAACCGTAACTACTTCCCACTCATACGAAAACGACTCTATGAGCAGCCGCACGATGTGGGAATCACAATCAATGTCGAACTGCAGGTTACCGTGGATGCCAGGGGTTCCTATTTCACTCTCGGGATCTCAGTGGCGATCTCATCGCTTCGCTACTCGCCAGATCCCGAGAGTGAAATAGGAACCTCTGGCATGCAACCAGGATAGCTGCAGGTGAGCCAGTATGTGAATACAAGCATCAAGAGTTCTAGACTTCCGGTACGCGCGCAATGCATTGTGAGATTATTACAAAGGAAAAGTGGTCACCAAGTGAGCAAAAACATAGCTTGGGCTCCCTGTGTCTAGAATTGGTGCTCACTTTTCCTTTGTAATAATCTCATAATGCATTGCGCGCGTACCGAAAGTCTGGAACTCTTGATGCTTGTATATTGCATCTGATTTATACGCACAGATGTACATAAATTCACGTTAGTTGATAATCTACTGAAGTTCTAGTAAATAGCTGGCCGTATTAACGATATTCATTTGAAGTACTCCCTTTTTAGATGCTTTTATAAAATAAATATGATATAACGCGCGCTCTGATTGGCCAAAGGATGCGTATTCCGCGTGCTTTACGAGAGCACACAGCATGAACGCGCAGATATTCAAACATCAGTTTGTAACGAACAAAATTGAAAACTTGCCTTAAAATCATAATTGTATTTTATAAAAGAAATAGAAAACTTGCCCGCTGTGCTATGTGAAGATTTATAGCACTTGGGGACTGATCAGAACACTCGAGAAGTGTTGAGAAGCACTCCGCTACTCGTCGTGCTTCTCCTAACACTTCTCTCGTGTTCTGATCAGTCACCGCGTGCTATAAATCTGCACATAGCACGCGCGCTCGTTTTCTATTTCTTCATTAAAGGGTTGCATTTCTCGTACGATTATCATTCAATAATTACAAGGCAAGTCATAGCAGCCCAGCTTTTGGGGTTGTACGTTGGTGGAGGAAGCTAGTGATGAATTATGTCAGTAATATTTTTACTGATGATACTGATGCTTTTGATGATGGCGATGATAACAATAACACAAAGCTGCTGTTACTTGATGCAGTACTGGTCAGCGGACGGCGTATTTGCTCTCAATCTTACTACGCAACTACAGTTAGCTCACGCTCAGTAACCATGCAGGCATTGAAATCACGCTGCTTTCATTATCAATGCTGAATGTAATGACAAGCGTTATACCCTTGCATCTCCAGCATGCTGATCTCTCCATCTTTATCTTTATCAAATTTTTCAAGCTGAAAGTCAAAATTAAATCTGATGAAATGATTTAAAAAGATCGAAGCTGCAGGGTATAGACCCTATGCATAAATGGTAGAATCGTAAAATCTCATTCACTTTGTTATTGGGAATATGTTACAGCAATATCTGACAATCTCTTTGAAGAGAGTGTT
>JAUJYZ010000204.1:232500-337500 GCA_033675265.1 Actinostola sp. cb2023
ATAAAAATGTTTTGGTTGAAGAAACGAACAAAGTCATTAATATTTACATTGTTGATCACATCACCGCTATCATCATCAACACCACCTCTAACACTACCATTATCATCACCATCATATTATCGCCGCTGCAAACGCCACCTTCATCAACCTTACGAGCATCATCTTAGCTACGATCATCATTATGCTGTCCACATACCGTGCTTTTATATCTTCTGACGAAGAGGTCTTTAATAAAGTCATCCAATTCCTTATCTTCGATGTAGTGATTTCCTGACGATATTGAAACTACTTTTAAACCACTTCTAACTAATTAGTACTAAATAGCACTGATGAAACAATAGAAAACTGAGATGAACTAATATATTTCAACATAACTCCACAAAAAAACAAAATGAATGTTTTTTATTATTACTATGTCGAAGAAAAGGTCCCCGATCACTATGGAAACATGAATGTTTTAAAAACGGTTGCAACTCCGTTCTCTATAGGAGATTCTTAGATGGCACAGACCACACTAGGATACGCGGGAACAAAGGAGTAAGAGATAAGCGCCCTATTTTCCGCTCAATGATCCCAATTCGAAATTGCAAACCTTTTCCAGCTTTAATGACCTCAGCGTTTAGTTTTTCACAGAAGTTACACAACCATCTTCTCAGTTTCCGTTAAATGGTTAACGATTAGTCGAAGTAAGTCATTAAAAATGTATGCATTCCCTCACACTTGGAGAGTTGACGAGTCTTTTAATGTTCATCTGGTAACGAATCACATTGAGTGAAGAATTAAGTTTGTTTGTGCTGTAGTTTTTTCGTTTATATTCGTAGAAGCGTGGGTAGAACTGGGTTTGCCTTCGCACAAACTTTCTTGGGGTCAAATTTGTACACTAACCACATTTAAACATTGTAAACATGTTATTGATAATCAGTGATAATCCTCTTTGGCTAAAATAGAGGACAATGGAGAACAGGGTACGTTATTTATGTATATGGAAAGCATTCGTAATTTGGTACGGCGACTTTGAAATTAAAATGAGTTGTTTGTATCAAGCTGTGTTCCTGCGACAATCGTAATCAGACTCATAAGAAGCTAAAACAATGAAGACTAAATTTCTCGAATCTAGAACTTTGTAGACTGTTGTTTATCGTGTTTTTTCTTCTTCTTTTTTTTCTTCAGTTTGAAAGTTTGCAAAACGGAATATGATACAGAAACGCATTTTTTTTGGCCGCCATATTTAAGTGGAATTTTATGATATAGAATATACCTGAAAAAATATATGACGTATATTTTCTTTCTTTACAAATCTGAATGTTTATGTTACGTGGAGTATATTTAGGAGCGCCGGACTCGACGTCGATCTGCCTCGCTCAAGGCAAAGCGGGATTACCGAAAGATAACAGAAGTAATAATAGATCTAGACTAATATTAGTGGCCTCAAGGACAGATCAGTTCTTGAAAATAACTTTACTTTTAGTAAAGGAAATTGGAAAATCTCTCACTGTGTAATTTGAAGAACTCCTGTTTAGTAGAATAACATGTTTAGTCACGGAATTCCTCACGTTGGAAGATAAAACGCGAATACTGTAAATAAATAAATTAAAATTAACTACGGCATGTTTTTAACGGGCTTTTCACGGACATTGAATTTGAAATTCTTAATTGTCAAAACTCATGGAAAATACTTCCCTGGATTGATTTTTCCTACTTTCTCAGCATTCATAGAGCTTTTTCAAGAATTAGCTTTACGCTTTTAAGATCAAAAGAGATGTAAAATTGATATCGCATGTCACTATCTACGGCTGTAATCAATCGAAATCATCTCACTTTTGCTTCAAACTTGAAATCAAAGTTACGTTTCAGTTCTGTAGTGATTTGACTGATAAATCATGGTGAATTCTAATCGACGTCAGGACCGTCCTAAACGAGTTGTATTTGACCTCGTCTTAAGCTTCCAAAACAACCTGTGATTTCTTACAAATATTTTCAAAGTGACGTGTTAAAATCATAAAAATAAAGTGCCATCCAAAAAAGACGGATTTCCCCACCAAGTGTCACGATAAACGGCTCTACTTAGCAGTGGTCTAAGGAATGTCAAAGTAATTGTAATCTTAGTAAAACTTCTGACGAGTCACCATGCATAAATAGCACTCCCATGCGGCAGTCACTTGAGCAAATTCAAAGCAATTATTTCATGCAAACGCAAACAAGCCAGCTCACCATCTTTATCCCATTTCTTAAAAGTTTCCATAAGTTCGGTAGATGTCAACTCATCAATGTCAAGCACAGGCTCGATGGTTTTAGAGGCCATTCGAGATACGGTGTTAGGAATACTGAGCCAAGCTATGCGATGCAACAGTGTAGGCGTTTGAAAGAATACATCTCTAATTCGCTACACTACACTACGGTAGAATTAATCTGAATATTAATTCACGACAAATTGTTCGTGATTGGTCGCTTCGGAATTTAGTTTTAAATAGGTTATTTTGATGAAATATTGTTTGAGATCCTCAATAAATTATAACTGCCTAAATATGTATTATTATTCGAGATTGAAAACGAAGACTCGGTTTAATAGTACGATGAAGTTAAACTGAGAGTTTTAAGGCGAATTAATAACGCCGATTTTGAGACTTTAAATGACAATGTACAAGAACTACTCCAGGCTCCAGACACTTATCCGTTAAACTTAAATACTTGCGCGTAATTAAGGGCAATTTAAATCCATTGAAAGCGATGAATTATTCATCGTTAACCTTTTTGACAAAGCTAGCTTGATGAAAGTTCGAAATTAGTATTTTGTATCTGTTAATAACTTGCCGATATTCTCAAAGAAATTATTGTGCAATAATGGCAATACTGTTTAGGGAGAACGATTTATGACTAGTATTATTTTTTAAACATGTTCTAAATTTCGCTTGAATCAAGTAGAAAAATTAAAAAATTATGTGAATGCGCCCACATGTTTGGGTCAGTGGTGTGCATGTGAAAATATCACTATGAATATTGTAAGTGTAGCTGTTATGCTTTTACGATCAGTGGTTAGGTGTCGGTTAGGTGTCGGTTAGGTTTCGGTTAGGTGTCGAGCAGTTTGCAATTTCGAGAAGTATTGATTTAGGTTCCCAAAGGATTGTGGGAAAGAAATATGGCCGCCATCTTGAATATTTTAATACGATCGACTGTATAAAGTTTATTGGTTTGACGATGTGGAATAACTAATGCTGGTTTGTAATCAATCCGTGGAGATTTAAAGTACAAAGACGCAGCGGCCATGTGTGTGTTGGTGGTGATTGTACAAACAAGAAAAGATAACCAGGAAAGGAATGTTTTGTTATCGAGAAACCAATATGGCCGCCATGACGTCACGTGCAAACCAGCAATAGGTAGGGCGGTAAGAGGGGAAGTCTTATACAGATAAAATAAAGTCATTATTATGGGATTTTTAGCTTCGTAATTAGTTTATCTTGATGTTTTATTGGCATTGTTAATCTCAAGAAAAAAGCGCTATAAAAGGATTATTGTTATATAATTATTGTAAAATCCAAGAACTATTCAACTATGCAAGGTCAGTAACAAACTAAGAAAGAAAGAAATATCATCGACCGAATAGAGGCAACCAACAAAGCAATCAAACAAACAAGAAAATGAGCGAACGAACGAATGAAGGAACGAACGAAGGAACAAACGAAGGAACAAACAAACAAACGAACAAACAAACGAACGAACGAACGAACAAATGAACGAACGTACGAACGAACAAACGAACGAACAAACAAACAAACGAACGAACAAACAAACAAACGAACGAACAAATGAACAAACGAACAAACGAACGAACAAACAAACAAACGAACGAACAAACAAACAAACGAACGAACAAATGAACAAACGAACAAACAAACGAACGAACAAACAAACAAACGAACGAACAAATGAACAAACGAACAAACGAACGAACAAACAAACAAACAAACGAACGAACAAACAAACAAACGAACGAACAAATGAACAAACGAACAAACGAACAAACAAACGAACGAACGAACGAACGAAGAAACGAACGTACGAACGAACGAACACTGAAATGAGCGAGCGAGCGAACGGACGAACAAACAATAAACGAATGAACGAACAAATGAACGAATAAGAAAACGAACGCCGAACAAACGACCGAACGAACAAATAAACCACGAACCATTCAAATAATGTTTAATGTTACTGTGCTTTTTAATGTAGTTATTTCAATAGTTTACATTGTTCATTGTTTAATATAGTTAAGTAATCATCCATGCAAGAACTAGGCAAGCTTTCATTGTTCTACGGCAATAGCTCTGTCCCACATAGAATGATACAGAAAGAGAGGATGACAAATAATAATATTTCAATGTAAAAATAAAGTTAATCAATTATTTCGGGTAATTTATTGGAAATGTTTGATATCTAACCAATCAGAACAGCCCAAGACAATAGCAAAGAATATTGCTTATTTTACAAGGTTTAAATTTCCCACATACAATTTGTTTTAAAAATGGCATGTGATGCCAATGGATAACAGACAAACTTGACATCTAAACAAATCGGAGTATGTATATCTTATACCTAACCTTTTTGCCAATTTTCATGTTTAAGCCAATGGGATCACTAGTTTTAACAATAGAAAATTTAAGCATTCCATCGTGCATTGCCGTTCAGTTGCCTAGTTCTTACGTGGACCATTACTTAAACCTACGTTTCTGTGAGTAAAGGAACGTCAGATCGAGTCAGATGTTTAAAGCAGAACTTTCGTTATATTTTTTAGGATGGAACTTTAGGTATTGTTATATATTATTTAAAAGTGAAGATAACTACTAAAATTATAGTTGCCATTATTAGTATAATTTTATCAACAATACTTTATTCAATGCTTTCCACAATGTCATAACTTCAATCCCTTCAAACAAGCAGGTTTTTCATTTTTTGAAGACCGGTGATGATCGAGTAAGGCAAATACCAAATATGGAATTCATCACCAAATAAGGAACAAACCGGATGCCAACATATGTCGACAAGACTTGTTATCAAGGAATTGTTTCATTATGATCAGTTTTTAAGATAACATCATCTTTAGAAAGATCACCGCTGCATAAACGCACCTGTGCATTATTTGTACAGCGGTTATTACTAAACTCTTACATAACGTTGACGAAAACTTTGAATTGACTCACACAAAGCATTCTGGGTAATGTATTGAAGTACCCATAATGCACCATTTTGTGCTCTGACAAGTTCTCGTCTTGGAAATATAATCTGTGCGAGGAGTGGCCGAATTTAAACTGAGAAGCTACTTGGATTTCGATTGGTTGATTATTTGAGTCTCTTGAGTGCGTTAGCAAGACCTTTCGTCATGAAAGTGTCCATCTCCTCTTTACTCACTTCCTCATCGCCGTCACGGTCGGAGAATCTCATGATGACGTCACGCCAGTCATTGATGTCCTTCATGTCAGGAGGGGTCTGAAACCATAGCAACAGGTAAACGTAATGTTAAAGTTAAAGGCAGTTATGGGCCACAATCTAGCATGTTGGGGTTGACTGTACTGTAAGACAATAAAAGGTGTGACCACCTATAATGTATCATCTCTGAACCTTTTTTTTCAACATTTTATTGAAATTAAATACTTCCATACAACACTACAACACTACAACAACGTCTGGATTTAATAAAAATGGCGCCATAAGCACGCACTTCCATTAAAGGTGGTCACACTCTTGAGCACTGAACAGCAACGTCGGCGCTTCTTTAGGCCCCGTTTACATGAGAGAGATAACCCTAGCAGTATTGCTTTATCATCCACAGGGAATATGCGAACAATAGAGTTGACCTAGGGTTACCTCTCGTGTAAACAGGGCCTTACTGTATAGTGACATTACATCTCTGTAGTTGTGAACACCCATGCAAGGTAGAAAGAAATGCCCCAAAATGCACCTCTCCCATAAACCTTCCAAGGTAGCTGTATAGCTCATTAATTCCACATATTCCTTTACTAAACTCGGCCTAAAATTGTGTCGATCTATCACGTGATTTTCTTATCCGGATTTTTTCGATTTGCACTGAAGCATTTCCCCTAAGTATATTAACTGGTTTCTCTAGTTAATTCTTTACCTTTTTGAATTGCAAGAACAAATCACGAACCAGAGCATCAAGTTCAGCACCACTAATGCGTCCGTTATGATCCTAATGAGAATAAAATGTATGATGAATTTTAACGAGTTACGTTGGTTAATTTTAAAGATGGCTACAACATATGTAACCTCGCATTCATTCATTCATTCATTCATTCATTCATTCATTCATTCATTCATTCATTCATTCATTCATTCATTCATTCATTCATTCATTCATTCAGAGGCTTGCTTACTTTTCAATATGGCTACCACATTTGTAACCTCGCATTCACTCAAAGGCTTGGTTACTTTTCAAGATGGCTACCACATTTGTAACCTCGCATTCACTCAAAGGCTTGGTTACTTTTCAAGATGGCTACCACATTTGTAACCTCGCATTCACTCAAAGGCTTGGTTACTTTTCAAGATGGCTACCACATTTGTAACCTCGCATTCACTCAAAGGCTTGGTTACTTTTCAAGATGGTTACCACATTTGTAACCTCATTATTATATATCTTTTAACATAGTATTTATTTAGTTTTAGTCTTTATATTCTTAGTGTATTTTATTGTAGGGCCTCTATTGATAACAGTTTTTTACAGCTTTGTAAATACTGATAGTTAAGAGCTACCCTGTGTAAATAAAGGCATCTATCTATCTATCTATCTATCTAACCTCGCATTCATTTACTTTTAAAGATGGCTACCACATTTGTAACCTCGC
The DNA here is from genome assembly GCA_033675265.1 of Actinostola sp. cb2023. Taxonomy (NCBI): domain Eukaryota; kingdom Metazoa; phylum Cnidaria; class Anthozoa; order Actiniaria; family Actinostolidae; genus Actinostola; species Actinostola sp. cb2023. The sequence continues at coordinate 239,358 of JAUJYZ010000204.1, forward strand.
ATTCATTCAGAGGCTTGGTTACTTTTAAAGATGGCTACCACATTTGTAACCTCGCATTCATTCAAAGGCTTGGTTACTTGTCAAGATGTGGCTGCTATACTATGTTAGTGTTTATCTTACCGGGTCGTAATGTTTCCAAAGTACATCGAAATCCTTGGCAGAGAATCCGTGTTTGCCGATCTGAAGCGTATTAAGAAATGTATATTCAATCAGCAGGACACAAAATACATGACATCCTATGCTTTGTTCCAATCATAATATGTAGTCCTTTTCTGGCCGCACGGTTACTACGTGTACTAGGATGTGGGGCAGGTTACTTGTTTATTTGTTCTTGGTATCAGATACTCGCCCAAAGGCTCACTTTCCAATAGCTTACAGTTTACAATTATATACAATTACCTCATACGACTTCAGAAAGTTGTTTTCTACTTTCAAAAACCTGAGTCAAAGGAGAGATCAATGACGTAATTAACAGTGGCAATCTACATGGACATTCATCATTTTACCAGGGGTGGGGTGAGGATGAGGTAGTGGTGGTGAAACAGACACATTTTATTATGTTCTAAGAAAAAAACTGAACAATTATCGGTACCCTTGCAACTCTGTCATGGTGATTTCTCCATCGTGATCTTTGTCAAAGTTCTTAAGCTGAAGAAAAAAGATGAAGACCTTTTAAGCGTCATTTCCGGTCCAATGCGGCCAATTGCATCCGCTGGCCCCATTTGTTAAAAGAGTGGCAGGGAGAGCTATCATTTGGATAATACTGTCCCTGTCTAGTGGATGGACTTATTGGATAACAACATCAACTGGGTAAGGATTTAACCAACTGATAGCGCTATCCAGTATAACCGGAGCCCGAATTGCATGATGGGAACATACCAGCCAATCAACTTGCTTCTCTGCTTCATCAGCTGGTTTCTTAGGTTCTTCGTAGAACTCCAAGTAGTCAGCGATAAACCCCTGCAAAACAACACAGGCAAATGAAATATCTTGTCATTATTAACTTATTCTTTTATTTTCGAAAAAACTGAAGAAATTGAAACACTGCACCGTTTCACTCTGAGCTGACGCTAATGGGTAGACATTTCTGCGCCAGACACCTTTTGAAAATTTCGTTATCAATTCTCTCTCAACGCCACAGGTACCTCTTTAAAGTGCCTATGAAACGAAAAAACAGACCCCGTTTTTATTTCCTACTACGAAAGTTTACTATTTGCTTGTTTACATGGCGTTAATAACAAGTGAATTGAGCTACGGGAACATTTTTTATTTCGCGCACGAAGTTGGCCATTTTGGGTTTCAAAGTGCGACAATTCCCGCTCGGTCAAACTATAGAAATGTGACGTCATAAGTTGTGCAAACAAAGGCATGCACAACTTATGACATCACCGAGCCATTGTCAAGGGCCCAGTCTCTTGTCGCACATTTTGGTTGAAAATGATAATTTTCGAACCGCAAAAAGAAAATGTTTGCACGCTCAAAGTCGATGTTTAAATACAGCAAATGTTCAGAGAAAGACCAAACAACAATAATGTACAATAAAACAAGGATCGACATTTTCGTTTCATAGGCACTTTAAGGATGACAGCAGAGGGCAGACAAAGGTGTACCTCTCCCTCCTTCCCTATAAGGTGGAAACCTTTATTGGTACCCCAGCTATCTTGAGAGAGAGACTGGAGTAGTGCGCGGCATAACGTTCACTTGGCCATATTATGGCATTGTATTGCCATCACTCACCCTTAGTTGTTTTCTACTCAAGTAGCCTTCGCGATATGGATCGTAATTAGTCCAAATCTACAAAAAAAGAAGATTGAGGTGATGATGTAAGTGAGATGAAGACGATGACATTGGTAGTTACGACAGTAGCAGAGGTCAGTAGAGATGGTAATGGATGGTGACCGTGCCGTGCGCCGTGGTTTTTCACAGTCATACGAAATCGACTCTAATAGTTGTAGTAGTAGTGGTAGTAGTGATTTGGTGATAGTATAGTAGTAGTAGTTGTGGTAGTAGTGATGTGGTGGTGTAAGAATAGAGTACGTAGTAGTGGTGGTAGTGATTTGGTGATGTTGATGACAGTAGTAGTTGTGGTCGATTGATGATGTGCCCCCCTCGAATAAGCGCCTCCCCTAGAGTAAACAGAAACACTATTGATTTTATAAGCAGCCCCACCGGTGGATGTCATAATAGAGTACAACGGAGATTACATATGAGTTACCTTCAAGAACTCCACACTACTCATAACTTGATTAGAACCTTTTTTACTTTTACCAACGGGATGTTTCATCGTGAGCAAAAAGTTTTCCTCTACTGGCAGAATACCGGCCAACTACAAAATAGAAACAAAACTGGGTTACCGTAAATGCTCGATTAAGCGCCCTGCTTCCAATAAGCGCCCCCCTCGAATAAGCGCCTCCCCCTAGAGGTCTAATTTTTTTATAAGCGCCCCCCTTCCAATAAGCGCCCCCTCCACTGACCACCCCCTAAAAGTCACTATAAAAAATTCAATCATCACTATAAATCAAACTTTACCGATAAACAGAAACACGGTATACCGTATGTCAATACCGTATATTTAGAAAACAAGACATCCTTACAAAACTGGGTTAATCGCAAGTCCTTTTTTGTTAGAAATACAAGGTACCCTCATCGTTTCCTTGTTCAGTGTGTTGCAAACTATAAGCAAGACCAATGCGCATGCTTTACCTCGGTAATATCGAGTTTATTGTCATGGTTCTTGTCGTATTTCTGCATGATGAAATCTTTCAGCTGATTGACTTTGTCTTGGCTGTAATTCTATAATGTACAGATGACATATTAGTATAGAAAGAGTAGGCAGGGATGGCTATATCGTACCAGCACCAGCATTATCATACATCATCATCAACATCACTATATATCATCATCAATCATCATCAGCATCAATCATCACTGACCACAACCAACATCACTATATCATCATCAGCATCATCATCACTGACCACACAACCAACATCATATATCATCATCATCACTGACCACAACCAACATCACTATATCATCATCAGCATCAATCATCACTGACCACAACCAACATCACTATATCATCATCAGCATCAATCATCACTGACCACAACCAACATCACTATATCATCATCAGCATCAATCATCACTGACCACAACCAACATCACTATATCATCATCAGCATCAATCATCACCACCATCATATAATCATGATAATTTATATCCCTAATTCTACTACCGCCACGACTACGACAACGACCACGACCACCGCCACTTCACCACCGCCATCACCACCACCATCACTCATCTTCACTATCACCATGAATCTCCACAACCAACATCATCATACTATGATTACAACGTTGGCCAATATTATTGGCTGGGAATATCATGGGAAGTCAATTTACAGAGATTCGGAATGACATGAGTAAAGTAATTAGCCATTTAACAAAACGAGCATGAAATGGGACCTAGTCCGTAAAACTAAGTAATTAGAAACTAGCAAAAATGGGCATCATTTTTCGATCAAACTGAGCTGTGGAAAAACTTCATTGATGACGCTACGGCAAACGGTCTATTTTCCCATACAAACTGGACGCTGTCATCCGAAATCCTAAATTCACTGTACACGGTCACAATTTCAAAAGCTTATAATTCCGACAGAATTCGCTCCAAATCACATCAAACTTTGCACAGATGTTTTTCGTACTTGCATTAATTCTAATAAATCATTGCTGCTCTAATGCGACAGACTACTTACACTTCCATATTTCAATTTAAACAGATCCTTCATGAAGGCGTCTATCTCCTTGGCTTCGATGTAATTGTTACCTGAACATAAATAAAGAACCGGGTATGAAATACAACAGGTTGAAGTTGAAGAGTAAAGTTTGAAATTGTGTTCAAGCAAACAACACTGATACATGTTTTCATTGTGACATAGGCCTTTTCACGGATAGACCGGAAGTAGCCGAACGCAATGCATTGTGGACTAAATTCGGTACAAACACAACAATCTGAGCGCCATATTGGATCGAAGAACTCTGGAAGAACATAAACAAACTCACTTCATCATGCCTCGGTGTACCGTGATGGGATGCAATAATGACACGAGATATCGCGAAAGGTTCGTTTTATTGTTTTTCTTTGTTTCTTTGTGTATAACGAAAATTTGAATAGCATAAAATGAAAATTATACGTGGTACACCGTATAGTGTACTTACTAGAGATTACTATAATTTACTAATCTTAGATGGGTCATTATGCCACATGTCAAGGAGTATTTCGTGTCATTATTGCAGCCCATATGGCGCCTGGATTGTTGTGTTTGTACCGAATCTAGACCAGAATGCACTCCGTTCAGCTACTTCCGGTCTATCCGTGAAAAGGTCTATGAGAAAGAATGAGACGAGACGAAAAGACGCGAAGGGAGTGAGGCTAGAATGAGAGAGACGCGTCTCGTCTCATTCTCTCGCGGCCGGCCCGAACAACGACTCGATCGAACTTCTTTCTATCTCATTATTTATTTATTTATTTATTTATTTATTTATTTATTTATTCATTTATTTATTTATTTATTTTACATGGAACCAACCCATCGTTGGATAGTCCAAAGGGAACTACTATTCGAGCTTTGGGCTCTCGTTGTTGGAAACGTCGCTGTTGTTTAGGATGTTTCTGTTCGTCGCTAATTATAATAATAATAATAATAATAATAATAATAATAATAATAATAATAATAATAATAGATCATATTTACATGTAATTTTTGCGCTATATAAGTATAATAATAATAATAATAATAATAATAATATTAATAATAATAATAATAATAAATAACATTCTTAATTAAACGCACTAAATATTGATCTCAGTGCGTTTTACAACTGAGTGAAAGTAAAAAAAAATAAAAAAAAAAAAAAAAAAAAAAAAAAAAAAAAAAAATAAAAATGGATAAAAGAAATGAATAAATCATGATAGTAAAAATTCTTCCATATTTCCAGTATTTTTGCATGTTATTTTATATAGTTGGTGCGATGTCTTCGGATTTTACCGGCTTATTAAATGTAGATATTGTGCTTACTTCCGTCGCGTCCATTTTTGTGAATATTCGTTCTAAATATATTTCCTTGATATCATACGTCAATTCCAGCGGTCGTTCAATTGTGGGCGTGGTTGTTTGAAAATTGCTGCTAATCGCTTGGCTCTCGTTCAAATAAAACAAAAAACAAAACCAAATACACAAAACTAAAATGGTTAACATTTTCAATGCTTAATGAGTAGGATTGTCCACATTTTTTAATGTGAATATAATGTTTAATGATATATTTAAAAATATGTCCGTTTTACATAATTAAATATTGATAATGAGTCTTCTTTTCCTCCTTTAATCGATGTTTAATTGTGAAAAGAATCTAAAGTCTTTAATTCTAACTATAGACTGTAGCTAATGGATATTCAGATGGTGGTGGCGCGTGAATCACTTCATGTATGTAAAATGTATTGGACATAAATTGTATTGTATATATAGACCTGTACCATATATCTTGCGGTCAAAATTGAATTCATATTAATTCCTCTTTTAAGCCGCATCTACACGAACAAGGCTTCCATGTCAAAGTTTTATTCCACACACTTGTGACATTAAAGTGCTAATAAACTATTCTTTGTATTTCCATTTTAAAGGAAAATGAGAAGAACGGGTGTTAATGGACTTTAGGCCGCTAATTGGAAGATCTCTAAAGACATCTTAAAGTATCAAAATTACCTTTAGTCGTGCAGAGCTCTCTCTCTCTCTCTTCTCTCTCTCGTTCTCTCCCTCCCTCTATCTCTCATATTTATCAGGTTATTTCTAGCACGATGCTGAAGAAGAACAAAACGGTTGAATCTATAAAAGTATAATAATTCTATGAACTGACAAGAATTGAAAAAAAACCCATGATGGTCAACCCAATTTCCAATTCTGTAATATTTAAATAATAAAAATGTAAAAATAAAAAAATAAAATTTTCTTAAATTCTTTACAAAAATGACTATAATAAATAAATAAATAAATGTTGATTCTAATACCTTGCTTGCATGCTAAAATATTGATGCTGAGTGAAAATCGTTTCTAATTTTCCCAACTTCAGCCCCTGGCGACAGCAAATACTCATGTTAGGTAACGAGAGTCCCTAGCAGGAAAAACCGCCTTAACGAAAAGACATCTTCAAAACTAATAAAAGGAAAATGACATCGAGTTTCTGTGGATGGTGCATAGTTGTAGGAAGACAATAACAAGCACTTATGATCAAGCTAGCTGATATCAACCCAGGAGGCAGAGGAGTCGTGTCGCATTGTCACGTACTGTTTGGGTTTGTATTCAAGTAACCAATCAACAAAGTTGAATGCCATGATAATGTCAGCCACAGAACCTAAAACAATCATTCATGTCGCCTTCACCTGCTCCATTTCCAAGCGATTACGGCAGGTCATTGAATCGTATTTTTTTCTTTGTGAATCTCGGTTGATCCACAGTATGCTCGCTGCGACAGGTTCGCCGAAGCCTGTACATGTCTCGAAAAGCAATTTACATTGCACGAACTTGTTTCATCATTAAGTCTTTTATACAGAGCAGTGGTGACATTGGTTTTGGGTATTCGTATTAAAATTGTCACATACAAAGCTCACCAGATGCTCTGGTATAGAATTCCGTGCGTGGAGACCTCAGTTTCTCTACGGCTGTATTGAAGCCCTTTTGATCTCAATAGTATTTATTTGATATTCTACATGAATAAGTTAGATTGGAAAATGTGGAAGGAGCAAATATTGGTTTTGTCATCTCCTGTTACTCTCTACTTCCGTTTTCAAAGCGACGAAAACAAACCTGAAAGCTCGTACATTCACCATGGATCTTGAAAACAAACCGATGAGCTCAAACCTTTCCAGTTCGACTAAGTCTATCGCTACTCAGTTTTGTGCAACGAAATGAATTTAAGAAAAATTAATTCACATTTTGTCACATTTGATTGCTTGGTTTCTTGGTCGAGTGTTGAAAAAGGTCAACTATATATGCAGTTAAAACTGAGAATTCTACTCACCATCCTTGTCGTATTTTCTGAATGTGTCGTAAAACGATGTAGAATCCAGTGTTGGCAGCTTATCTGTATCAATGAAAGGTTTCTTTGTGGCCATTTTGAAGCTTAAATGTCAAACTAGCTCCGCGCTGCGAGAGCAAGGTGTCTGAAAACGTAAATACCTCATCTGCTGTATGTACTCCAAAGAAAACTTGAATATTAATTCAACGGAACTTAACACATGATTGGTTGATCATTCAAGTGGTTATTTTAGTATGCGCGGTCTTATTAATTCCCGGCCCGAAAAAAAGTATTACTGGCCCGCAGGCTAAAACATGCCTCATCAGGGTTCATACTCAACACGTAAAGATGAACTTAAAGTTAAAGAGTTTTATTGAAAGTATAATGTTCATGCAGAGTGCGGCAAAAGTGAGTTGAGTATTTTTGCCGCAAAAGAAAAAAAGAAAAAAAAGAAGGGCCAACCAAATCAACTACAAAAAAATGTCTCGACAGCTCAGACAGAAAACATCCGGAGAAGATCTTAGATTGTGTTTTAGATTTTAGATCATGTTTTAGTAAGGCCAGGTGTTTTGCCGCAGTAAATCTTGTGGAGTTAGTGGTTCAACTCAACATTTAAGAGATCATTTAATTCATGTGATGCTATATATCGAAGATCCGGATTTGAATAATAACAAAAGCAATAATTCAAAACATTCAAAACAATCGGAAATAAAAATGGCTGAATTCAGAGTTGGAAATAATTACAATATTCAGCTTAATAGAAATTATTTAAAACGTTAGAATGTTCCAGTTTTGTAACGGTCGAGAGCCATGAAGCTTTACGTGCAAAAGGGGTGGCGAATGGTCAATGCGAGACGCTTTTTCACCGATTTCCTTTGTTTTCAAAATTTGAGACTGAGACGACTTTTTGCGAAAAAACGAGACTTCGAGACCCCCGAAATGTGACCGAAATTTTGCGAGACTCTGACTTTTTGCGGGGACCATTCAACACCCCTTGCAAAGATGCACCTTACGCTGGAAGTAGTAATACGAATGATTTATAACTCGTCATTTCACTTGAACCAGTTGTGAATCAAAGACATGGACCAAATAAATATTGTGATGATTTCCTGACAGGAGCGACACTTTGAAATCAAATTCGTTGAGCACCAGCATGGAGAAAGTCTGGCTTACCTACCGGCTCTCGATGCCCTCTCATTATTTACTTTTTAATACAATATAATGTTATCAGCATCGATCGACCTCGGAAGTCCAAACTATTCAAAATCATAACCAAGTCTTTGATACAAAATTGTAAAAAAATGTGAATGTGACAGCCATTTTTGATTTTTTGTGGCAACCAGTTCTTTGTTCCACGGCACGTGTGCATACTGTATACTATTATAATTCTTCGGTCGGCTTAGACATCATTTCTCAGCTTATGAGAACTATTAGGAAAGACTTACGGGCGATTGTTATTGTTGACATTTATCCCAATAAAATATTCCCGGTTGTTTTTTTTTTCGATTGCAAACATCCCACCTCTGCCACCATGTCTAGCTGACTCAAGACTCATATGAAACGTGTGGCAAATATTTCAAATCGAGTAAAAGACTGTTGCTACGGCTGACGCTAATCCCTTTTGGACACAACTGCTGTGTTTTTCGACTTAAAAATCCCACTTCTGACACCATGTCTAGAGCTCACTGAAGACTCGTATGAAATTTGTGGCAAATATTTAAATCGAGTAAAAAACTGTTGCTACGGCTGACGCTAATTCCTTATGGACACAACTATTGTGTTTTTCGACTTCAAAAATCCCTCTTCTGATACCAAATCATATTAGGAAAGCAAAGCTTGCTATCTCGTTTGAAATGATCTCTTCCGATATAATATTTCACGGTCGCTTTCATGACTCCCAACGACCCACGTCTGTCAAAATGGAAGATACTGCATAAAGATGTATGTGCTCAGTATCTTAGTTCGATACCAGATAGAAGCGATTTTTGCCGAGCGAAGCCCGTCACATCTGACAGAAATACAAAATTCTCGCTCTGGCATCATTTTTAATTCATCAAAGATATCGTACGGAGACTAGAGTGGCGTCTTATTCAAGATAAAAGCTTTCCATCTCTGATTCAAGAAGGATATCAAGTATCCTGTACATATATTTTAAGATGATTTAACTGGAAGCAATATATTTAAAAACTTAGGTTTTTCTGAATAATTTCTTGGTCGTTATATTTTACGTGTAAAATCCCACTTCTGCCACCATCTGAATCTGAATCTATCAGGATTTATTTGATTGAAATTCAGCTCAGTTTTCCAATGCAAAATCATCTATTCAACGAAAAGAACGCGCTCGTGTTTTGATCAGAGAAACCCTTATTCTCACCCCATGTCGAATAAATAATCTAGTCTGAGGCGATAATGAACAACCGAATAAAAGAAACATTTGCATTATCTTGTAGTATAATGGTTAGAGCGAATATACCGGTCTACAAATATCTCAGAACATTGATCCAGAAGCTACAAAACGATGATAATTAACCGCATTTGCTCTCAGTTTATCCTGAAGCTACAAAGTGTTAATGTATAAAAGTACTTTATAAACGTCTTGGCTAAAACACGAATAAAATATGTCGTCGCTGGAGACGCGTTGGTCTAAGTATCAATAATGCGACAGGTGATCGTTTGATGCCAGCGTTGCCATGGTACCCAGAGATCAAGACATTCAGGGACAACGTAAATGAAGTCAAACCTGTATAAAGCGGCCACCTGCACCTTTGTGGTCGCTTAATAGAGGGCCAGTAATTGTTTATGCGGTGGAAGAATATTAGTACGGGTCTCTTAATTAAAGAATGGCCGCTTAATACATATATCTAATGAAGCCTTATCCAAATCAAATCTTTCATAGATTTTGATTGAAAGAGATTCTGAATCTCATTATATTTTCTCGTCACTATTCCCCGTCGTCTAATACTTGCCACAGGAAGTCCATGAGGGTTGGAACGCACGAACGAGTGTAAAGGTATAACACAGACACACGGTGTAACATTGCGCGCAATATTCAAGCCAGAAATATGATTTCATAGAGAGATAGCACAACATGGGAGATAGAGGAAGTTCACATGGTTGAATAAAACATTGTCTGGCGTTACTGCATGTTCCTCAGTATGAAGATACAGACACACGGTGTAACATTGATTACTGGCAATATGAGTGCCTTACTCTGCAATTGTTGTGGCCAAGGTTATTGAAGTACAATGCGATCCTACTTCTGCAATATTGCGCGCAACGAATCGCAGAGGTGGACACACGCTGAAATCGTGCGATATCCGGTAATACCGCACGTATTATCGCACCGCACGCTTTCACCTTAATTCTGAGTAATCTGACGGATAATGTGGAAATAAAGCTGTTTAATAATTAATGAATTTTTTATCTCGCTTTCTATCAAATTCATATATTACTATAGAGCGGGGATTTTCTCCCTCAAGAATAACTCCACAGTACATATCTTATCCTTAACAATCACAGCATTTTTGTATCTATGCTCAAATTCAACTGTAAATTGCTTAAGCGAAGTCATCAACAGAGATCCCATGATGCTGGACAGAGTCCAACGACAAAAAAGCTCACTCTAAATCGGCTTTCTGTTTATCGAATTGTAGAAACGCTTGGCCCGCAACTGCACTGCCGTTGACAAGGAGGGATTGCGAAATAACAATGCTCCAAGAATAAAAAATACAAATCGATATAAAACGAGGAAGAGAAAAAAACTACATCAAAAGGCAAACCGTTTGTTTGTTATGAAGGAATGTCTTTTTAAAGTAGAAATTAAAATTTCTTTCGATATTCGAAGACCACCATCAGAGAGAATCTAAGTTAAAATTGTTTTTTTTTTAGATGTTGTTTTGTTCAAAACTTTATTTTTTGCTGGCCTTAGAATGTACATAATTGATATCAGGTATCAACACCAAGGCATTTTCCAGGGCTTACTAAAGAGACTACAAAAAACATCATTACGCATTATACATTTTCTGCCAAAATTCGGGTTCATTTTCTACAAATGAATTGAACTCTTTTATCTTAAAATCAATTTCCGCAAAAAGGTAAGATCCCTTCACAATTTTCGTCTATTATAGTTGTCTTTGATTGGAGCCGAGCATTACAGAAAACTGGGTCTAAAATTCCAGGATAAATCTTGCCAGCCAATCAGAAGAAGCGGAAGCCAATCAAGTGTACCTGCTCAGGTCAACCTCAGTAAATTTTTGGAGTTGTTTGGGAGAAGCACTGTTTGAATGTAAACATACAACTACTCAGTACTGTTTTAGAGCAACTCAAATGTAACGATTCAGTGTTTAGGCCTCTTTTGCAATAGAGACTTTCGATGTGTACATGGGGAAGCACATAGGATGCTTGGATGAAATTTGTGTATGATGAAATAATTAATAAACACGATACGGACGGTAAGTTATTCATTGTAGTTGGTAGCATGGATGAGCTGGACAACAGAGAACGCCACGTATGATTGAAAAGCGCAAAACTAAAACAAAGATGTGACACGTAGGAGTGTTCTTGTCTTTTTCAAGGGTTTTTCCTGGATTTGTGGAAAACCTGAGGAAAAGGATGGCAATGAAAGGAACATAGAAAAGGATGAAAGGACAGAGGAAGGAAGAATTAGAAGGAGGAAGGATGGAAACATGGATCGAAGAAGAAAAGGAAGGAAAGAAGGAAAGAAGGGAGCAGATTTGGAAAGAAACAAAAAAATTATAATTGAAACAACAGTAGACGATATTATACAAAAATGAAAATTTAAATAAATATTGCAACATTTTAAGCTTAAAAGAGACTTTATTTTGTCTTATACATTTTAGGAAACGGGTTCATTGACGCAAATGAATTGAACGATTTCATCTCGGCAATATTCTGCAAAAAGGTAAGATTCCCTTCACAATTTTCGTCCTAGTTGTCATGATGCTTCTGTGTAGCATTACAGAAAAAAAGCCGTAAAACTGAGGACACAATCTTGCCTTCTTGTGAAGACGGCTAACGTGGCTTCAGGTGGCGAGTATTTTACGAAGGTTACGGAGAAAAGCCGTGAAAACAAATGCGATTTTAGACTGTTTTAGGTAACAAATGCTCTGTTTAGTTCCTTGGCGGCAATAGTTAATATATTAATGAGCTTAGGCATTATGTGTATTTGTGTATGTTTTGGTAATTAATCAAACGTCAATAAAGTTACCTGTAGTTGGTACCTGTTGCTGGAACTAAACGCCACGTATGTTGAATTCGCTGAACTAAGGCTGGTTGACACGTAGCTTGTTCTTGTCTTTTTCATGGGTTTTTCCTGGATTTTGTGAAAACCTGATAAAAAATGGCAATGAAACGACATAGAAAATCATGAAAAGACAGAGGCTTAGAATTAGAACTGATTCTCTCTCAACGACAATCGACAGCAGAGATACAAAACACAATCGACAAATTTCGAAAACCAAGAAATGACTCGATGATGACAAGATACTTGGAAATACAGGAATGGAGCTTATGGGTATTTTGTCTGCGCATGCGCCAACACAGCATTGACCAGTGACGTCTGAACCATTTTACAGCTCGATAGCTCATTTTAAGGATATTTTGTAGGAGATCTACGCATTTCTAAAATTTAAACGTCATGAAAATTTACTCATTTTTAAAGACGATAAACACTTCTTCCCCTGGGTATATCTTTGGCCGCTGTTACTTCCTTTTGATGGCGAGATATTTTACATTGAAATGCGACTGTGGTGTTTGGAGTTGGGATGTTCAGCGTTAATTATTTCTACAATGAAGTATTCTACAGCACTGGATTAACGCTTGGTAATTGTGATGACAGTAAACTTTTAGAATTTTAATGAAATGGTCTTTCAGGTGGACGCGATTTCGAGCTATGGCCCGGTGAATATGTAGAAGTGTTCAATTTAGGTCGAACTTTAACGAGATATTTCTTGAAATTTTTACCGACCCCCAAGTTGGAGATAATTACCACAGCATTCATTCCTTTATATAATTTCAGTTTTTATAGAGAATGGGGCTTCAAAAAATGCATAGCTGTCAGATTTAATAGATTCTTCTCAACCTATACTCGGTGCACGTGTAATGGCGGAATTGATGTTTTGTGTTACTTCTCGAAGCCATGGTTCTATCATATCTTCGTCTATTTCCTTATTCTAAGTCTTTGAAAGTATAAATGAGAGAACAGACTTTGCAGAAAAATTAGTTGTTAAGAAAATTAAAACTTGTTTCCACTGTTTTGCATTGCAATAGTTTTGCTTACCATTTACGGGACTCGCGACGAGCAGAAATGTGGACCCCAAGCATTCAAGTCAAATTATCTTTCGATTTCTACCGACCCCCAAGCTGCTTAATGTTACGGAGGCGAAGATTATACAATAGTCATTCCATTCATCACAATAAATGACTTTCAAAAAATGCATAGCTCCTGCTATGAATGTTCAAAGTGCATGTATACGGCGAAGACGGCAGCCATTGTCAATTTAGCTTGTCATGTCTGGACCTCCCTCACCTTGCAATATGCAACTCATAATACATCGTAAATACTGGTTATGACAACTGCAGCATGCCTTCAGCATTGATAAAATAGAATCCATCATTTTAGAGTTGCATATGCTCATATAGACAAGTTAATAAATAAATATATGAGATAGAACGTTCATGATGGCACAGATTGTAAACCAATTTGTCAGAATTTGAAGGGATCAGAGTTACATTTCTCGGCCGGTCCAAAATCGTGACCGTTCGGTTTGAATATATGCTAATTTTACTGTATATTTAAAAAAATGTAATTTAATAATTTATGAATAGTGCAAATAAAGAACTGAACTGAACAGAACTTCGCCATCTTGTTTGTTATTCCTGGTATTTAAATTAGCGCGGGATGGCGCGGGATATATGCGCGTGTCAGAGGGTCTTTGTGTTCATGTTGGCATTTCACGCATGCGCAGACAAAATGCCCATGTGCTCAGGAATGGGTTAAACACAGACTGAAGAAGATTCAAACCATGAAGTAACAATAAATTACAAATTCAAATGGCTTTGAATATTCAGATTTTTTTCGCACACCAAGCAAAACACCTGTGGCAAAACTAGATTCCAGGATAAAACAATCAATCGAACCTCAGGTATGAGAAGGGGGTCCGGACCACACATCTGCCGGCCCCCCCCCCCCCCGACCCTCCTCCTGGATCCGCCAATGATAATCAATCTAATTGCATACCTTGACTGTGACATAACGCCTACCTTCATTTGTGCTCGAACTTCTAGCTATCTGATGACGAGATCGAGGAGTTCAAGAAGCAGCTTCTCGACAAAGTTGACAGCAACAACGACGGAAAAATTGACAAGCATGAGGTAACTGCAAATATGATTATTCGTAGAAATATTGCTAATCTTGATATGCCACGTGTTAGTGTAACGCCCAGTTTAACTGACTGAAGTATCTTGTAATACCACGTGTTAGTATAACGCCCAGTTGAACTGACTGAAGTATCTTGTAATACCACGTGTTAGTGTAACGCCCAGTTTAACTGACTGAAGTATCTTGTAATACCACGTGTTACTATAACGACGCCCAGTTTAACTGACTGATCTTGTAATACCACGTGTTAGTATAACGCCCAGTTGAACTGACTGAAGTATCTTGTAATACCATGTGTTAGTATAACGCCCAGGTTTACCTGACTGAAGTATCTTGTAATACCACGTGTTAGTATAACGCCCAGTTTAACTGACTAAATATCTTGTAATACCACGTGTTAGTATAACGCCCAGTTTAACTGACTGAAGTATCTTGTTAGGCCACGTGTTAGTGTAACGCCCAGTTTAACTGACTGAAGTATCTTGTAATACCACGTGTTAGTGTAACGCTCAGTTGAACTGACTGAAGTATCTTGTAATACCACGTGTTAGTATAACGCCCAGTTGAACTGGCTGAAGTATCTTGTAATACCACGTGTTAGTGTAACGCCCAGTTGAACTGACTGAAGTATCTTGTAATACCACGTGTTAGAATAACGCCCAGTTGAACTGGCTGAAGTATCTTGCAATACCACGAGTTAGTGTAACGCCCAGTTGAACTGACTGAAGTATCTTGTAATACCACGTGTTAGTATAACGCCCAGTTGAACTGGCTGAAGTATCTTGTAATACCACGTGTTAGAATAACGACGCCCAGTTTAACTGACTCAAGTATCTTGTAATACCACGTGTTAGTATAACGCCCAGTTTAACTGACTGCATTAGTTGACTTTATTTGCAGTGTAACGCCCAGTTGAACTGACTGAAGTATTTGCAATACCACGAGTGAGGAGAAGTTTAACTGGCTCATTTCTGCAGGGGTGGAAAGAATCTCTGTGGAGTCGACTTTATTAAGGTAATGCGCACGATTGCTACATTCGGTCTGTCCCAATCCCTCGCGGTTTCATATTGAACAGGAATTCTAATTCATTTTTTAAAGGATTTATGGATTGCTTGCTTATTAGATATGGAATCATTACGACAAAAATGGAAACGGATCCCTTCAGGGCAGTGAATTGGATGTAAGTACCACTTTCTGTTAAGAATTTGTTTTGTGCT
Source organism: Actinostola sp. cb2023 (assembly GCA_033675265.1). Classification (NCBI taxonomy): domain Eukaryota; kingdom Metazoa; phylum Cnidaria; class Anthozoa; order Actiniaria; family Actinostolidae; genus Actinostola; species Actinostola sp. cb2023. The sequence goes on from JAUJYZ010000204.1 coordinate 255,051, forward strand.
CGTCTAAGCACAGGTAGCCCAACATGTTTTGTGATCGTCGAAGCACAGGTAGCCCAACATGCTTTGTGATCGTCGAAGCACAGGTTTAGCCCAACATGAATTGTGATTCATTTTTTGAAGCACAGGTTGCCCAACATGTTGTTTTATGGATCGTCGAAGCATAGGTAGCCCAACATGTTGTTTTGTGATAGTCGAAGCACAGGTAGCCCAACATGTTTTGTGATCGTCGAAGCACAGGTAGCCCAACATGTTTTGTGATCGTTGAAGCACAGGTAGCCCAACATGTTTTGTGATCGTTGAAGCACAGGTAGCCCAACATGTTTTGTGATCGTTGAAGCACAGGTAGCCCAACATGTTGTTTTGTGATCGTCGAAGCATAGGTAGCCCAACATGTTGTTTTGTGATAGTCGAAGCACAGGTAGCCCAACATGTTGTTTTGTGATCGTCGAAGCACAGGTAGCCCAACATGTTTTGTGATCGTTGAAGCACAGGTAGCCCAACATGTTTTGTGATCGTTGAAGCACAGGTAGCCCAACATGTTTTGTGATCGTTGAAGCACAGGTAGCCCAACATGTTTTGTGATCGTTGAAGCACAGGGTAGCCCAACATGTTTTGTGATCGTCGAAGCACAGGTAGCCCAACATGTTTTGTGATCGTTGAAGCACAGGTAGCCCAACATGTTTTGTGATCGTTGAAGCACAGGTAGCCCAACATGTTTTGTGATCGTTGAAGCACAGGTAGCCCAATATGCTTTGTGATCGTCGAAGCACAGGTAGCCCAACATGTTTTGTGATCGTTGAAGCACAGGTAGCCCAACATGTTTTGTGATCGTTGAAGCACAGGTAGCCCAACATGTTTTGTGATCGTTGAAGCACAGGTAGCCCAACATGTTTTGTGATCGTTGAAGCACAGGTAGCCCAACATGTTTTGTGATCGTTGAAGCACAGGTAGCCCAACATGTTTTGTGATCGTTAAAGCACAGGTAGCCCAACATGTTGTTTTCTGATCGTCGAAGCACAGGTAGCCCAACATGTTGTTTTCTGATCGTCGAAGCACAGGTAGCCCCACATGTTGTTTTGTCATCGTCGAAGCACAGGTAGCCCAACATGTTGCTTTGTCATTGTCGAAGCACAGGTAGCCCAGCATGTTGTTTTGTCATCGTCGAAGCACAGGTAGCCCAACATGTTGTTTTGTCATCGTCGAAGCACAGGTAGCCCAACATGTTGTTTTGTCATCGTTGAAGCACAGGTAGCCCAACAATGTTGGGAGTGTTTGCGCGTGGCTTAAAGCTTATGTCATATCACACATTCAATAGTGAACAATTATTCCGGAGGTGCGGTACCGTGACACTCAAATGGCTTCCTTTCTGAACCAATCAAAAAGCGTACAGATGCATCTCATCCAATCAAACTCTTTCAATACGGCACGGTACCGTAACTTTCCCACTCATACACCTTTATAACCAATGCCTTATTTTATTTGGTAACAATATTCCATATTTGGTAGGTGTCTGACTGCACAACGGCGAATGATACTTTTAATATTATATATTTTGTTCATCTAAAAGGATTATTGTGATGCTTGTTTGTCTTCTTTTAGGGATTTCTTAAAGATCTTTACCTGAAAACCCGACCAAAAACCAAACAAAACGACTGTTTCGTGAAAATGATTGAAACTCTAAAGAATTCGCTGGTGAGTGAAATTGAAAAAAAAGAAGAAAATGACAATTATTTATGATATGAATGACAAAATGATGATGATAATTATATCTTTATAGATCTATATTTATTTTTTATTTAGAACATTGTAAACTTTAACGTTTGTTGAAAGTATTTCAAATAAAGACCTTAATAAATAATGATGAAGATGATTAGAAATACAGTAAAAACCCGCATATAAGAACCAAGTGAGGAAGAACCTGTAGGCTAAAATTTTGGCATTTGAATCCCCATTTTATAAGAACCTGTTGACCCAATTTGAAACAGGTTCTTATTAGTTAGTTAGTTAGATAGTTTATTAGTTAAATACTCTTGCAGCTGGATAGCAGAATTGTAAATATAATAAATAATTAATTATGAATACATAAATAAAATAAAACCAGTCTGTCAATCAAACTGTATAAGATCTCTTGTAATCTCACAATACAAAATAATATACTTTACACAAATAATTGCCTCTGTCTATTTTACATTTATATAGTTTCAGTGACCACACCCGTATTGAACTAGTTGTTCAGTCAGTCCAATAGCAAGCATCTTTTCCTCTTACTTAGTAAGAAAATAAGAACCTATTTAGCCTAAATTTTCGGTACGGTAGACACCAAATATAGGCTAACCTGGGAAAACCTACTAGGTTTTTAATGTAACCTTTTCGGAGCAGGGAAGACATGATTTCACTGTTATCCATATTTTCAGTTGAGGAAGTACACGAAAACAGGCGAAGAGGGGCTAAACAAATCTGATTTGTTTGAGTGAGTACTGAAATAAATAAATAATTAATTAATCAATTAATTAATCAATCAATCAATCAATCAATAGATAATAAACGACTTTATTTAAAGAGAGTAACACTTGACAGTAATGTAAAGTAACTGATAAACTTGTGGCCTCGGAGTAGTACAATGTAGATCAGGCCACACACGCCGAGAACTTACGTCCCTCCGGTGCAATGTAGTGTAGTGTGGAGAGACGGGACCGCCATTTTACGTGACCATCCGAGCCATTTGTAGATGTAATTACAAAGGCAACACTTCCTTTAAGACCCCGAGTAATGGTCCGGCCGGAGTATGTCTTAATTTGTTATTCTATTTTTCATTTTTCAATAAATATTATCCATTCGTCTCTTCATATAATTATTAATTTAATTTGATTAAATAATTAATCTATTTAAACACTTGTTCATTTTCCCATTTATTTAGTTCACATTGTTCATTTATTCACTTTTCATTACAGTTTGCTTCAAGTGGAGGCAACTTGCCCGAATTTTGAGGTAATGTACAAGGAACCCAAGTAATGGGGATTGTTCTAATAATAAAAAAACAACAACGAACGAACGAAAACTGAATGATCTCAAAGAAACAAACAAACAAACAAACAAACAAATAAACGAACAATGAAATATCTCAAAGAAAACAAACAAACAATGAAATGAACAATGAAATAACTCAAATAAAACAAAGAAAGAAAGAATCGAAAAGTGAAATATTTCAAATAAAACAAACAAACAAATACACGAACAATGAAATATCTCAAATAAAACAAACAAATACACGAACAATGAAATATCTCAAAGAAAACAAACAAACAATGAAATGAACAATGAAATAACTCAAATAAAACAAAGAAAGAAAGAATCGAAAAGTGAAATATTTCAAATAAAACAAACAAACAAATACGCGAACAATGAAATATCTCAAATAAAACAAACAAATACACGAACAATGAAATATCTCAAATAAAACAAACAAATACACGAACAATGAAATATCTCAAATAAAAAACAAACAAATACACGAACAATGAAATATCTCAAATAAAACAAACAAACAAATACACGAACAATGAAATATCTCAAATAAAACAAACAAATACACGAACAATGAAATATCTCAAAGAAAAAACAAACAAAATGAAATGAACAATGAAATAACTCAAATAAAACAAAGAAAGAAAGAATCGAAAAGTGAAAATTTCAAATAAAACAAACAAACAAATACGCGAACAATGAAATATCTCAAATAAAACAAACAAATACACGAACAATGAAATATCTCAAATAAAACAAACAAATACACGAACAATGAAATATCTCAAATAAAACAAAACAAATACACGAACAATGAAATATCTCAAATAAAACAAACAAATACACGAACAATGAAATATCTCAAATAAAACAAACAAATACACGAACAATGAAATATCTCAAATAAAACAAACAAATACACGAACAATGAAATATCTCAAATAAAACAAACAAACAAATACACGAACAATGAAATATCTCAAATAAAACAAACAAACAATGAAATGAACAATGAAATATCTCAAATAAAACAAACAAATGAATACACAAACAATGAAATATCTCAAATAAAACAAACAAATACACGAACAATGAAATATCTCAAATAAAACAAACAAATGAATACACAAACAATGAAATATCTCAAATAAAACAAACAAATACACGAACAATGAAATATCTCAAATAAAACAAACAAATACACGAACAATGAAATACGCGAATAAAACAAAAAAATCGAACAATGAAATATCTCAAATAAAACAAACAAATACACGAACAATGAAATATCTCAAATAAAAAAAACAAACAAACAAATGAATGAACAATGACTTGATACTCTGATAACCAGTCTATGTTAATCTACAGGGAAAATCGTCCGAGGAGTTTGAGAAAATATTTTCTGTGTATGACAAGGTATTTATTTCACTATTCTATACACTAAATCTACTAGACGTGTTCCTACTTCTGATTGGACTAAATCATCATTACTTTGCCATTTGAAATGGTGTTCTACCAAAGATTCCCAGGCAGCTTTGCGGTCAAAACTCGAACCCAGTTTCCCGCTCGATGTGGTCCTATAAAATATCAGTTTTTAATCAAAATTCAAATATCTGTGACAGGATAACAGTGGTACAATCGAGGGAGACGAATTGACCAAGCTTCTCTCGGATCTTCTCCTGGACTCTGAGGAAACGGTGAGTTAAAACGTCATTAGAGAGTTTATTTAACTCACGTTTGCGGCGAACGCCAAACGTCAAAACTGTACACGTGATCATGGTTTTGCTGCGTTTGCTCTCCATCCTTTCGCGTTTAGACGTAAACGAGGTCTTTTTCTTGACGTTCTTAAAAACATAAGTATTCAATTGGGAGTTTTCCCGTTTATTTGACGTTTTCAAAGCGAAACTCAAAAGTCAATCTGACGTTTGGCGTTCGCCGTAAACGTGATGCTTACCGAGGCATGATGAAGTGAGTTTGTTTACGTTCTTCCAGAGTTCTTCGATCCAAAATGGCGGCCAGATTGTTGTACTTGTACCGAATCTAGTCCAGAATGCATTGCGTTCGGCTACTTCCGGTCTAACCGTGAAAAGGCCCACGGCCGGAAGCGGTTGCGGGAAATGTCTAATCGATTGTTCATCCGTCGTTGTTTCAGGTTGCTGGTGAAATCAAGGACATTGTGTTGCTCAGACTAGACACAAATAAAGACAACAAGGTCGACAAATCTGAATTGAAAAAATTCCTGAAGATAAAAGACTAAGTAATGGACCACGTATGCCGCTGGCTTAATCAATCGATCCTCATGGATCGCAGGCTCAAAAAAATCGGACCTTCTTTTTCATCATAAAAGACATTATTCTTACTAACAGCTTTTAGGGAATTTGAAATTTAAAATAGCATTTTTGTTTGAAAATGATGTTGTAATATAGCTATATGTTTTTATTTTTAACACTATACCAACTATTGCAGCTTATTTTATATCACATATATACATTTTGCATTTAATAAATCCTTACAGAATATAATAGAATATAGTTTGTCTGAATAAGAAATTAGAGGCCACGCCCTGTCGCGTTCGCGAAAGTGGAAAGCAGTCTTTCTTGCTTACGATTGGCTCGAAAGAAAAGCCAGTAAAATGCACACACCGAATGAGCATGCGCAGACATTTATATAAGGATTGTGGAGTTAATAATAATAATAATAATAATAATAATAATATTAATAATAATAATAATAATATTATTAATAATAATAATAGCTTAATAATAATCCACATTAAGAGGATATTTATTTGAACATCGCGTAATATCCGCGAAAAGCGCCCAAAACGAGCGCTTTTGAACAGTTTGACTTTCGATTTTCGCTTTGGATTAACACTCTAATTTTATTTTAACTAAGCACAAACTATTAAAAACAAAGAAAATTGGCTGTTTAAAGCTGTTTTAGCGTTGTACAAAGCCATTTTCCTGCTTTTTGTTTCAAATTTGAGCTAATTCAGGGGAAAACATCAGCAATACTAGCAAATATACAGATCTAGCCCATGTGGACAGTTTTCAAATCAAATTTTCACTTTGGATTAACACTCTAATTTCACTTTTATCGGTCAAAAACCATCCCAAATAACTTGAACTCTTTTTGCTAAAGCAGTTTTAGCCTTGTACAAAACGTATTCTCCATGCTATTGGTTTTTGGCGCTCAATACGCGCGTTCGTAGAAAATCTCCTCTTAAAACTGAAACTAAGTGAAAAGGAGGTGGTATATAAGAGGTTTATCCCCTGTAAGAAAAGACAAATTGTGATAGATGAGATTGTATTTCACAACTGTATGCACTTAACTCTCCAAAGGTTTTAAATAAACTTGAATTTAAACAGAAATCGCTTTCTGGTGTCTGTGTACGAGAGTTTTCGGTTGATGGAAGCTCGCGGTTATGAGACGCCTAACCTTGCATCTACTTATGTATCAATCCATTAATATTTTACTTATTGTACTGAAGGGAAACTATGCTGACAGACCGTGACAGACTGCCATATATCGTAGACTGATAAAAGTAGGAAACGCCAGAATTGCTGGGCTGCAATCGATCCCTGGAGATTTAAAGAGCAAAGCCGGACGCTGCGGCCATGTTGGAGCTACAAACAAGATAAGCTAATGAGGAATACTTTGTTATCGGGATCCAACATGGCCGCCATGACGTCACGTGCAAACCAGCAATACAAAGACAATATAACCCTCTCACTTCAGAATTAGGAAATTTATAGAACTCGTGAACAATATTTCCCCGCTATCTTGAAATGTAACGCACATCCCTTGGATTTGGACACCTTGGAGTTGGACCTCGCTAGTACGAACGCCCGCTATTTTGAAATGTAACGCATTTGTACCTCGCTATATCGAACTCTCGCAACCTCGAATTAATTATTCCGGCTACTTTAATGGTCGATATAGCGGGTTTCCTTTTCTTAGCTGGGTTCTAATGTAGTTACTAACGGGTTTGGTGAGAAAACAGCCCATGTCTCTAATTTTTCCAGTTCTCCCTAATGTCGAGAGAAAATGCCAAACATTGTAGTGTTTACGTCATTTACGTCATAGAATTACTTGTGGCTTCACTTAGAAATGTACCTTACGTCATAACGTATCAGGGTTAGAGATTGAGCCGATTGTATTAGCATATTAACGTTGATATAATTTGTGGGTAGATTACAGTCTCATTTTCATAAAAATTTATATATTTTTTTATAATTTTTTTTAAATACATAAAAAATATTATTCCTAAGACAAGAGTACACATCAAAGTTACGATTTTTTTGTAATTTTTTCTCGTCTCATTAGACAATTTCATATTTGTGTTTTTGCAATTTGGTTATGAAAACGAGTGACACTGTGGAAGTTCCCGCGTAATTAAGGGTAAAATCCTGTTTCTTAAGTTTCTAATGTAAGACATTTTCAGATATGATTCTTCACTCAATGGCTACGTCATATTCCAATACTACTTTATAAAATAACTATGATATAACGCGCGCTCTGATTGGCCAAAGAATGCGTATTCCGCGTGCTTTATGAGAGCACACAGCACGCGCGCGCAGCTATTCAAACATTTTTGTAACGAACAAAATTGAAAACTTGCCTTAGAATCGTAATTGTATTTTATAAAAGAGATGGAAAACTTGTCCGCTGTGCTATGTGAATATTTATAGCACTTGGGGACTGATCACTTCTCTCGTGTTCTGATCAGTCCCCGCGTGCTATAAATCTGCACATAGCACGCGCGCTCGTTTACTATTTCTTCAGTAAAATGCGTTGCTCGGTTCTGCATAAATTTAATTCCCAGTTTGTACTTCTCGGTCTCAGATATCATATCCATTTCATATAGCGTCCGTTATCAGCGTATTATTGAGTAAGCGTATGATTATTAACATTGTATCTCGCGTGTAACGCTTCAACGGTGATAACGATGTCGTAAATAAATAATAATGCTACAAAACTAAAAGCGTGCGGAAAGTCAGAAAAATCAAAACACTACTTATTCACGACTCAGTAAACAAAGCTGGTTATTTTTATTATTATTCTTGGTAGAAGCGTTATGAGAACAATTGCGCTGCCATGGCAACGTCCCCCATGTGTGTCTGCACGCAACTGTGGGTGTTTTGGACTATATATTGGCTTTGAATGCTCATGGTTGAGTGTAGACTTATTTTTTATTTTTCATTAATTTATGTAGATCAGTAGACTAGTTGTATTTGTATAGGCATTTTACAGTTATTGTAAAAAGCATAGTGACTTTGTTTAATGCGTTTTCAAAAAACTTATTATGATTATTATTGCTTAGGTTTAAAGGTTTTTTTATTTCCCAGAAAATAATACATTATGTTTACAATTGTCTGTGTTTTTTTTTTAATTTATTTATTTTTATTTTTATTTTTTTATAATTTTATTACACACATTTCTATTTAATTACAATGTTTTTTAAATACTTAATTACTTGATATACAATTGTCTGTGTTTTGTGTTGGGGACAATGAGTTGGTTCAAAACTAGGTTTTAATTGAACAATTATAGGTATTTTAGTTCAGGGTAGTTTCTATACCAGTAACGATCTCGCTGGTGCAATCATTTAGACACTTAAAGTTTGATCCAGTGTTGATCCGTATACGTGTGATTCATACGATACATAGAGGTTATTACACGAGTAGTTGGGTAATACGGCTGGATATTTTTACGAGTCATGCCGTATTTTAACGAGCCGTAGGCGAGTCAAAATACTGCCGTATTTTAACGAGCCGTAGGCGAGTCAAAATACAAATAGAAAAGTAAAAATGTCCAGCCGTATTACCCAACTACCCGTGTAATAAGTTGTTTATTGCACAACAACAAAATGAAAATACCGTATTTTTCTCTGTACTGATATACAAAGCGAGCGCGCGATGAAACCGGTTTTTTTCTTAAACGTGTAATACGCTGTCATATTTGTACTCGTATTTGTACTGTAAGATTACAAGTTGTGCAATAAAGCAAAGTCTACACGGATTTCTCCGTGCGTAATTCAAGTTATGTCTACGTTTTCTGTAGCCATTAGGCCAGTCAATGAGCCGCCAAAAGTAAAGTGAGCTTTTAGCGACTAGAATAAAGAACCCTTGAAACACAGCTGCTCTTCGGCGGAAATTGCTTGCAACTAAAACGTCAAATCTATTTTTTAAATCAGTTAAGTGTTCATAGATGTTGAAAGTGTCCAACACCTTTACGCATTCACAACTAATTCCCAATATGTATACACCGTGCATGGACAAGTTTCAAAATGTTGGAAACATATGGTAATGCCGGCGCAGATGAATATTGTATCGATTGATATCTGCGCAGTATAAGTCAATAAATTATAATTATTATTATTATTTTATTATTATTATTATTATTATTATTATTATTATTATTATTATTATTATTATTATTATTATTATTATTATTATTATTATTATTATTATTATTATTATTATTATTATTATTATTATTATTATTATTATATTATTATTATTATTATTATTATTATTATTATTATTTATTATTATTATTATTATTATTGATATTATTATTTTATTATTATTATTATTATTATTATTGTTGTAGAAATAAGGACTGGCTTTAATCCCGAATTAATGAAGTTTTAAACGTTGTTTTTATTTTTTATTTATTTATATTTTTATTTATGTTACTATTTTCTTTTTGTTAGTTATATTTTCGAGTTCAAGTAGTCAATTGTAAATTACCTACATGTAGTGAGATTTGCAATTGTTTGTGTAAAAATACATGAAATAAAGTTTCCATTATTATTATTATTATTATTATTATTATTGTTCAAATTATAAGCTGGGAGTTGAATAGAAGGAAAGGGAAGTGCGATAAATTATCCAATAAAATCCTTCTGAGCTCAGCCCTTCGCACAACTAAGTTTTGTGGTAAATTTTATTTTCCAAACTTTTTGAACATCATCTCAAATGAACCCCATTTTGGAAGGTCTCCAGCGAACATGCCTCAGAGTGTCAATAGATTGTAAGAGTTTGCGGTTAGTAAACTAAGACATTACTGATAGGGTGAATCAAAACAGCGTCGCAAATAAAGAATACCAAATGAAATACGATAATCAACTTTACTGTAGGATCTTTGCAGAAATAGTTTTGCAGCTTTTTGTTACTAAGTTGATATTTTTAAAACTTAAGTTGCTCCTAGGAACCAGCTAACAAAATGAATACACACATACAGTACGTATAGCACTTCTCAATGACCCACAACCTATTCTACATAATGTCATTTGTTGTCAATAAAAAATTATCACAGAAAACGCATACTCACAAAGACGCAACCAACGTTCGTGTTCGGAACTTGAACTCGAGAAATTAAAATTATATTCCAAGTACATGAAGATTGGAAAATGATTAAATTGGAAAACGATAACAATGCTATAATTACTGAAGACCGAAATTGAAGTCATTTTTGAGGAGAGTGTGGAAGCCTTTGTAGCTTCCAACGAAGATATACTCGGGGTAAAATCGGAGTAAATCCAAAGCTTTTGAACACTTGAATGGTGGTAGCGTATTTTGTGCAGTTTAATGTTGCGTTCGAGAATAAAGTGGGCCACAATCTCTGCGAACCCGAAGGCCGCAAAACCCGAACATTAGAAGAAAATTAGGAATCAACCAAATTCAAATGAGAAGAGAAACTTGTAGATTACAGTTATCAATCAAGATGATTCTCAGGCACAAAAAAGAATAATTATAATAATCACTTCGCTAAAATGTAAGCTTGAACTAAAAAAAATTAAAGAACCACAATTTTTACAGGTCCAAATATTGTTTATATTTAGCAGAATTACTGATAATAATTTGTGTAAACGAATAAAGTCGTGTTATCTTAACAACAGTTCCAAATACGAAGAGATATCATTTCATGGATATTCACACAAAAAATCCCGTGCTGCTGGAATCGAGATTTCATTTCTATTTTTTTGATAAGATTAATGCTGAAAATAGAACCAAGTACAAGACAACGTGATTAAACTATTATAACTTCATCCATACCGTTAAAAATTAAAACCCATCTACCGAAAAAAAACACGCATGCTATCAGATGGCAGGAATGTTTAACACACGTTAGAAATTCTTCGTTGCCATATGGATGCGTCTTGTCTTTTTGAAGCACTCGGAAACCTGGGTATACATGCTTTTGAGCGAAGAAAAACGCCAAGGAAACAGCGTAAAGTATTCAAGGCCAGGAATACGACTCAGTGTGGTAAATGCAGGTGTAAAAGTCAGGAAAAACAAAAATTTCCAGCATCTTTTTGGTCATTGATTATTTATGATGGTTTGGTATCAAGCTGCTAACTTCAGTAGAATTTCCCAAGGAATTTTACAATCCAAAACGTTGCTTTCCTTAACAAAGTTACGTCTGATAACGTGAATAAACTCCATGCCCTCGTCGACTTAGCAACTCAACAACTCGACAAGACAATGCTTACAAAACCGATTCGTGAGAGTCAGTGTTTCATCATTTGCATAATCAAACACAGAGAAACGCAATATTTGCATTTTGTTCTGTTTCATCAATACGTGGTGAATTTCCCTTGTACACTTCGACAAGGTGTCTAGGACAGAGAGATTTATTACCAAAATGTCAGGTCGAAGAGTGAAATGGTATTAGTGATAACAAAGGGAATAGAAAAAAAAGAAAACAACCCGTGCCAATGTGAATATTTCAAAGAGTTGCTATTCAACGCCGCTGTCGGACCAAGCGGTTGCACCTGTTGATAATTTACATACCGAGAACACAGCGCGCATGCGTCAGGTTCGCTCATAATAAACAGAAAACCAAGGCAAACCTCGATAACAGACCATTCAACTCGAACAAGTGAAACCGGCAACATGGCTTTTCAGGGGAAAATCAATTCTCGCGACTTTGTGAAGATATTCAACAACTTTGACGCCGATGGTGAGTTACACTGCCGAGCGGAGAAAGACTCTGTGCCCTGTTGTTGTGGATGTCAGAGAAGCGATTGTGTTACAGCGTCTGATATAACGCTGCATGATACATGGAACATTTGATCTTTTCAGTCGAGTTAAAAGTCGTATCTTTCTCTTTGTAGGCAATGGGTATATCGAGAAGGAAGAAGTTGATGCCTTTCTTAGAGTCTTGTTCAAGGAGCAGAGAGGACGGGTAAGACTATAGTACATCTCACATTTCAATATCTCGTATATTTACTCTCTCTAGGGAAATTCCGAAATTCCTTGAATAAAAAAGGCACACACTAAAAACCACATCACGTCAAACTTCAGAGCTTCTGTGATCCTCCTCCGAGCTAATCGAATAATATTGAAAACCCAAAACAACGCTATGCAAGCAAATGTGATAGACAACAGATAGGCCTGGATGGCATTCTCCAACCAACTGTCTATGAGATTAAATGGATTGAAGGAGAGACGTTAACAATATCATTCAGCGTAAGGACTTCTTCGAGTGTTTTCGCGTTGAAGTGGGAAAATTTTGCTATCGGAAAATCCTCAAAGAGCAGCTTTCAGTAAAATTGATTTGCCACAGCATGTGGCATATGTGAGATGACAAGAGCGATTGTTCCAGCTTGATGTACTCTGTTGAAACAGCAATTCTCCTTAGACGGAAGAGCTCATCCAAAGATTCCAAAAAAAACCCAGACGACATGGTAAATTATTGGTGCGAGATTTGCGATTGAGCAAACAGGCCGTCCCCAACGATTAGCATATCTGGCTTGTGAACACAATGACAAACAAAGATGACTATAAATAAGTTTTTCTATTTGTGCTACGCGAACCTTCAATTTCGACAATGGAAAGTAGATAAAAATTAAGTCACAGACAGTCAGTAATGACGGGATAAACAGCGCAAATCCCAAAATGACTTCGACATCCAATGTTTACAGAATTCATTCATTTGCACCTTACAATATTATGTACAAAAAAAAAACGTGTTTGAGGGAAAAATATTTTTTCAAAAAACCAAATCGTGCGAATTTTTTTTTTCAGTTTTCAACCAAAAATATGCGAGCTTGGAAAAATTGGTCTTTAGTTGATACACTGCTTTGTTGACATTGCTTTAACGCCAAATTTCCCCACATTAATTTTTAACGATTTCAATTGAAACACTTTTAAATTAGTCAAGAACACATGTAAAAAGTTGTTTTGTGTTAAATGAGCTGACACCCAGCTCTTCTTTGCGTTTTCGTTTCTTAGCAAAATGATGTCTAGTGTGGTGAGAATTTCCTGTCGTAAAACAGATTTATTGTTCTAGCTTAATGTGATTTAAACTTGTATACTACTTTAGCGTACGCGCGGAAAAAACGTTATGCTTCAGTTCGTCGCGATATGCATCAAAATAATAAGCAAATTAGATATCAGCAAATATTTTCAGCGTTTGACAAAACTATTACTTCGCCAGAACAAAAAAAAACCATTGTAATTGCTTTCGGAGTTCGTAGATACAGATAAAGCCATGTGGTTTTGATGGCTTGGGCAGTGCGTCATTCCGAGAAAATTGAGGGATTGTATATAATTATAATGACTGTTGGTATATCTCCAGTAAATGCAAAACGATAGATGTTTTTGTTTAGATAGAAGTTATCAATTACGATATCTCGAGATGGTCGAGAATGACACCCCAAAAGCAAGCGACCGTAATGGATCGTAACGCTATTCACGTACACGATAAACCAGGATAAACTGAGTTGGAATTCGCAACGCGTCTTGAAAACCCGAAAAAAGCAACGAAAACGACCTGCTACTATTATGGGATATATATATATAAAGGAGATCAATGTTTTTCAAGGCTCCAATTGCAATGCAAGATGTATTATTTATTAGATCGATATTTGGTTTTCCAAATACATCTCAAACCATTAAATATCACTCCATTTGCTTGTCAGGAAAAAATGCGAGATCAAAGTGATAGATGGAATCTTTGTCTACCTAGGGGCGCACATCTGTAAAACTATCATCTTTACTCCTCGTAATTTTAATGACAGCCCTTTTTTATTTCAAGACGATTGGCAAACTTTGATCAAAATACTCTTTGTTAATTTAATGTTTACCAAATTTGCCCTCAGGAAAAATTAATCACATGAAGGTATCAATTTAAAAGTTGAATTGCAAAAAGGCGGGAAAAATTCATGACGCGCGCGCGCGGTTTTATGCAAATAATTTCAAATTGAAATTGGTGATTAATTTTTTAGCGCCAAGTTTAGTTTTCAATTTTCCTGTTTCGAGTTGTTTACGAACCGCTGTATAGTATATAATAACACATGGAATCAAGAAAAGGTTAAAATTGTTCAACGTCAACATTTTTTTCGCGGATTGAGGCTAAGCCTGAGCAAATGCATCTTTTGTCAAGGATTACAAAGATGTCTACACAACTCGAAGCTGGAGTATTCATGATATTGATATTCTTTAGAAGGAGATTTTTGTTGTTCCCTAAATATCATGTTTAATCAAATGTATTATATCGCTATGTTTATTTTTTATTTCAAATATTAAAATACCTTTTTTATTTATTTTATTTTATTTTATTAACAAAATGTGAACAGAACACGACGTTTACTTCTAGGCATCGTTACGTTAACGTAGTTTACGTTCGCCTACGACTTTAAGACTCTTAAATCTCTACCAATTCAGTTCAACGTACTACAGCTAATTTGTGAGTCCTGATGTCTGATTATGAAACGAAACTATAGTATTACTTATAGTTATCGTTTTTATCCTTTACAATAAAGTAACCCATAGAACATCTGTTGAATATTGAGGCAACACAGAGGTATCTGTGCATTTTTTTGTTTTGAAGACTGAGCTTTTCCAAAAAATTAACGCATAGAAAGAAGATCGAAATTAGTTCATTAGTTCATAGTTAGTTCTTAGTACTTAATTCTTAACTTTATTATATACTGCACGTTCTTATTTTGAACCAGCTTCGCGCTCCTGGGCGACACGTGTCGAAATAAACTATTGTATTGTAACTATTGTATCGTTTGAATACTGTAGCAATAAAGATCCGATCTCTGCGTTTCATTTCTTCTTTTAAAGAGCTCTTCCTATAACATTAAACGCACAGAACATTGAATATTGTAGCAACACAGCTTCTTTCTTTGAACAATCTATATATCGGATACATATCATTTAGTTTAGAGGCACACCCTGGATACACTACAGAACTACAGTGACACATGACTATGGGAATTCCTTATGTTTGTCTCGTGTAAATTTAGATGTGCTAGTTTAGTTAGATGAGAGCAGCAGCAGTAGCAGTAGTACAGAACACATCAACTTTGTAGGCACCAAGACTAATATAATAATAATAATAATAATAATAATAATAATAATAATAATAATAATAATAATAATAATAATAATAATAATAATAATAATAATAATAATAATAATAATAATAATAATAATAATAAAGCAGCATCATTTTAATAAATAAGGATTTTTATCTATTTTTCTATCTCTTATTTGTAATTTGTTTTGAGGAATAAAGTTATGATTACTATTAATAAAAAACAAACAAAATAAAAAAGCAAAAAAGCATCATTAAAAATAACAAAGTAGTAATTTTGTAAATAAGATTTTTTATCTATTTTTTTATCTCTTATTTGTAATTTGTTTCGAGAAATAAAGTTATAATAAAATATAATAATAATAATAATAATAATAATAATAATAATAATAATAATAATAATATTAATATAATAATGTCTTTACTACTTAGAAAAAACATATCTATAATACAAATAGCTATAATATATATACCGGTATATATTTAGATAAAATTTAGTTATATACTGTATTTAGTAAATAATTATAAGGATTTTTTAGCATTTTATAGTATTTTATTAGCTGAGGGCCACAAGTTTATAAGTGTATTTATACTTTTACGTGCTACCTTCGTTAAATAAAGTCTTTACCTTTACCCCCCTCCCCCTTAGTATTTTATAGTAATTTTATTAGCCGAGGGCCACAAGTTTATAAGTGTATTTATACTTTTACGTGCTAATAATAAATAAATCTTTACCTTACCTTACCCCCCCTCCCCCTTAGTATTTTATAGTAATTTTATTAGCTGAGGGCCACAAGTTTATAAGTGTATTTATACTTTTACGTGCTACCTTCGTTAAATAAAGTCTTTACCTTACCTTACCCCCCTCCCCCTTAGTATTTTATAGTAATTTTATTAGCTGAGGGCCACAAGTTTATAAGTGTATTTATACTTTTACGTGCTACCCTCGTTAAATAAAGTATTTACCTTACCTTACCCCCCTCCCCCTTAGTATTTTATAGTAATTTTATTAGCTGAGGGCCACAAGTTTATAGTGTATTTATACTTTTACGTGCTACCCTCGTTAAATAAAGTCTTTACCTTACCCCCCTCCCCCTTAGTATTTTATAGCAATTTTATTAGCTGAGGGCCACAAGTTAATAAGTGTATTTATACTTTTACGTGCTACCTTCGTTAAATAAAGTCTTTACCTTACCTTACCCCCCTCCCCCTTAGTATTTTATAGTAATTTTATTAGCTGAGGGCCACAAGTTTATAAGTGTATTTATACTTTTACGTGCTACCCTCGTTAAATAAAGTATTTACCTTACCTTACCCCCCTCCCCCTTAGTATTTTATAGTAATTTTATTAGCTGAGGGCCACAAGTTTATAAGTGTATTTATACTTTTACGTGCTACCCTCGTTAAATAAAGTATTTACCTTACCTTACCCCCCTCCCCCTTAGTATTTTATAGTAATTTTATTAGCTGAGGGCCACAAGTTTATAAGTGTATTTATACTTTTACGTGCTACCCTCGTTAAATAAAGTATTTACCTTACCTTACCCCCCTCCCCCTTAGTATTTTATAGTAATTTTATTAGCTGAGGGCCACAAGTTTATAAGTGTATTTATACTTTTACGTGCTACCCTCGTTAAATAAAGTATTTACCTTACCTTACCCCCCTCCCCCTTAGTATTTTATAGTAATTTTATTAGCTGAGGGCCACAAGTTTATAAGTGTATTTATACTTTTACGTGCTACCCTCGTTAAATAAAGTATTTACCTTACCTTACCCCCCTCCCCCTTAGTATTTTATAGTAATTTTATTAGCTGAGGGCCACAAGTTTATAAGTGTATTTATACTTTTAAGTGCTACCCTCGTTAAATAAAGTATTTACCTTACCTTACCCCCCTCCCCCTTAATATTTTATAGTAATTTTATTAGCTGAGGGCCACAAGTTTATAAGTGTATTTATACTTTTAAGTGCTACCTTCATTAAATAAATAAATAAAGTCTTTACTTACAAAATGATCTAAATTAAATAAAGACTCTCGCAGCCCAATAACGAAGTGGTTTCAAGTGCTACTGACATCAAACAAATATTTGCAGCGAAAACAGCAGAGTGGTGTTGATAAATTTCCTATACAGTCAATTAGTCCCAACACAAATGATGCTTCTCATGTTGTAATAGAATTGAAGCAAATAATGAAATCAGGGAAGAAACCTTTTAAATTTCCGAAAACCTGGCACGGTGCCTTTGCTTCTCTCGAAAGACGAATTATGAATTTACGATCACTGGAAAAATAAACCGAAGAGAGTTCAACTAGAGAGTTCAAGTCTAAGCTATCGTCTAGTAATGTAAGCCCGGCGTAGTCAATCGAACAAAACCGAACAAAACATCAATCGAATTCAATCGAATTCAATCGAATTCAATCGAACGATTGTTTTACGATTGGTTCGGCAATCGAACAGAATCGAACCGGAACTTTTGGGAGAATTCGATTACCGAACATAATCGAACCAATCGAACTCACAATCAATCGGATTGGTTCGATTTTGTTCGGTGAAAATAAAACGCTATAAAGATAATATATTGATAAGCATTGCAGTCCTAGTTAAATCGGAAGATTTCTGTCATCTAATAACCATGTAAGCCAAGGCTAAAGAACGCAATAAATTTAATTGAAACACATTTCAAGGGCAATTCTTTAATGTTTAACACTGATAAGAACAGAAACACTAAAAAAACATCAACAACAGCAAATCAACCAGTGCCTTTAGAACAGAGAGTTCGGTTATTCTTATACTCGGGTTATACTGGGTCCCCTATACCTTATCTGCAGTTATAGTTATCGCACTTGAACTACACTTCGGGGACCGTGACTTTGACTGGATGAAAAAAATGACCACAGTAGTTTCATCGACACACAGGAAACAGTGTATATCATATACAAGATACTGCATGCTAACTAGTACCACCAGTGTTCTCATAATGTCATAGTACATTTCCTGCAAAACTAAAAGCGGAGTTTGTAGAAGCTGAGTTGAACAACAGCAGCAATACAAGCTAGAGCCTGATTGGTGCAGCAGTCATTCATTAAATATAAAAGAAATAACAAGAATGCGAATAATAAATTTTTTCTCTTACTGTCAAAATCAAAATAATAAACAAAGTACTTAATATTGTTATTGTATGGCATATAGCACTGCAGGTTCTTTCTCAACTTGAATCTCTCTCCCACACTGACCACAAAGGAGCACTCGTGGTATCCTAGACCTTTCTATTTAAATCGACCTACAAGCTGCAATAGTCCTATTTACCTTTATATTATATTATTTTATTTTATTTTCTTTGTCAGCGCTTAGAACAGTCCTGTATAGGCGCTATATATAAGTAATTATTATTATTATTATTATTATCCTTTAACCACGCCAGAGATCGTGAGCTTCACCGTTGACATCTTGCGTTTCTTCTGGCGCAGCGTGCTCGGATTTGAAATTTGAACCGTCCATAATTAATGAATTTGACCGCGGAAAACTGGGAGTTTTAACAGCGCGGAGCATGAAATATGTTCAATCAGTTCGATTGTGTTCGATTAAAGAAGCATTCGATGATCGAACGTTCGATTGTGTTCGATTGGCAAAATTTTTGGGCGAATTCGATTATGTTCGATTTCCGAACCCAATCCAAACCAATCGTTCGATTGAATTCGATTCGATTACCGAACGTTCGATTGACTACGCCGGGTGTAAGCGCATCTCGATTTCAATGTCATGGTTTGATGTGGATATTCGCGTCTGTTATGGCAACATCCTAAACTCATTTCTCTACAGAATTAAGCTCCTAAATGTAAAACCATCAGCTGCCAGCCCGTTTACAATTCAATGAACACAATTATGTTATGTCCACAAAAGAGACCGCTTCCTTTGCGAATTACCGGAGGTACTTACATTGGACACAGACGACGTAAAAAAGAATGAACGACCACTTAACCCAAAATAGTACAATTTATACTGCATGCATTTTGTCGAAATCTTAAGACTCGCCATGAATATGGTAGAACCGAACACCTCTCCAAAGCGACCAATACATATATGTGCGCATTTCTCTGTCCCTAATGTATCAGACAAACACTGAAATGATCACCTATTCGAAAACGAACACCTCATTTAAGCGACCACCTTGACTGACAACAAGAATGGCCGCATTCGAGAGGTTCGACTGGATGTATTTTTTACCAATTTCAACATTGGAGTCGTTTTCGTACGATTGGGAAAACTACGATACCGTGACACTCTTTATTTGAATTTGCAGTAACTATGTTATAAAAGAAATGGTCAACGCTTCAGCTGTGCGTCCATCGAGTGGTACTCGGCTTACACTTCTCTCGTGCTTAGCAGCCTCCCGCGTACATCCATAACTCGATGGACGCACGCTGAGCGTTGACCATTCCTTCAATGGTTTCCTTTCTGAACCAATCAAAAAGCGTGCAGATGCATCTCATCCAATCAAACTCTTTCAATACGACACGGTACCGTAACTTCCCACTCATACGAAAACGATTCTAAGCTCCTTAGTGTTGAATTGAAGAAAGTTTGCGAGTACATCGTTTCCGACAATGCCGGAGTCAGCGTCCTGTCGAGAAAGGTAAATTCCAGGACGATCGACTGATTTAGTGGTTTTGTTTTCCTATATAGCTCATTATGAAGCGCCTCATCAAGTTTGTCGTGCAGTGTCCATGACGTCATACTCCAGGACGACCGACTGATTCAGCGGGTTTGTTTCCTTTTAGCTCATTATGAAGCGCCTCATCAAGTTTGTCGTGCAGTGTCCATGACGTCATACTCCAGGACGACCGACTGATTCAGCGGGTTTGTTTCCTATTTAGCTCATTATGAAGCGCCTCATCAAGTTTGTCGTGCAGTGTCCATGACGTCATACTCCAGGACGACCGACTGATTCAGCGGGTTTGTTTCCTATTTAGCTCATTATGAAGCGCCTCATCAAGTTTGTCGTGCAGTGTCCATGACGTCATACGGCGACCGCTGTGTCCATTTTTTTGAAAACAAATACATAAACGAATTTGAAAACCATTTATGAACGTGGAGCACCATAGGTAACAAAATCAACAACAGATGGGAAACGAACATGAAAACCTACCAAATATGGACTTTCATTACCATATAAGGAATTGTATATGCAGAAAAACGACAATGTTACAGGAATTTTTTGATACGATAAATCAGTGCAGAATTCGAATTTAAAAATGTAGTCCAAAAGTTAAAAATAAACATATTTATAATAGCAAATATTACATTAGATATAATTAATGAACTCTATTCAATGAATGGATGTAAACGCCGCCAGAAACTAGAACTGCACCCAATCCAATACGAAATCACTCAATCAATAAACATGGAAAAGATACTTACTGACAATTTGTATTTTTTCACACCGAGGCAATTACACCTCAAAAATCCAGACGCATCAAACCCACTGTGGGTCGCTTATGGGATGTGGTAGCTTACCAGGGGCAATGGGTTACACTGTTGTGTCTCAATAGTGAAGAGAGAATGTGGTCACTTAGGAGAGATGCTCTCTCATAGGCTCTGTTGTAACTTCGTAATCACATAAGAGGAAACCTAACTTATATGTGTAGAGGGACCACATCTCAACGTAATGGTCTCTCAGGGGCTCTGCTGTAACTTCGCAATCCCACAAGAGGATACCTAGCCTATCTATCTATGTTGAGGGAACAAATATTCTACGTGGTGGAAAGCAAAGGAGAACTCATTTTCATATGAAAAAATCCGTTGATGAGCTAATTTTATGCTGGGGCCGAAACTTTGATCATTTAGGGTACTTATGTAAAATTATGTGATGCAATTGTAACCCCTGAAGAACACATAAACGTTTATTTGACTTGCTCTGATTGGTTGACTTGCTCTGATTGGTTGACTTGCTCTGATTGGTTGTAGGAGCTAACGACGGCAGAAGTAGAAACGTTCAAGACCGATGTGATGTCGAAGTATGACGAGAATCAAGATGGCAAGTTCACCATGGATGAGGTAAGACACTAAGCGACAGTTCAGACGTGGTCACAGTCTTGAGCATCCCATAGGCATTTTCACGGATAGACCGGAAGTAGCTGAGCGTAGTGCATTCTGGTCTAGATTCGGTACAAACACATCAATCCAGG
The DNA here is from genome assembly GCA_033675265.1 of Actinostola sp. cb2023. Classification (NCBI taxonomy): domain Eukaryota; kingdom Metazoa; phylum Cnidaria; class Anthozoa; order Actiniaria; family Actinostolidae; genus Actinostola; species Actinostola sp. cb2023. The sequence continues at coordinate 276,594 of JAUJYZ010000204.1, forward strand.
CGCCAGATGGGCTGCAATGAGGACACGAGATACTCCTTGACATGTGGCATAATGGACCCATCTAAGATTAATAAAATATAGTAATCTCTAGTAAGTACACGATACGGTGTACCCAGGTATAATTTTCATTTTATGCTATTCAAATTGCCGTTATACACAAAGAAATGATGAAAAAAACATTACTGAAAACGAACCTTTCTCGATATCTCGTGTCATTATTGCAGCCCATCACTAAGCGACAGTTAGTTAGTTCCGGTGAGTTTGTTTATGTTCTTCCGAAGTTCTTCGATCCAATATGGCGCTCAGATTGTTGTGTTTGTACCGAATCTAGTCCAGAATGCATTGCGTCTATCCGTGAAACAGCCTACAGTAAGGGACTTGTCAGAAATTAGCAGGGGGGAGTGGGTGGAAAATGGGGGAAGGTCATAACTTTTTGAGCCCCTGAAAAGGGAGGGTCATGAAAAAATAGGCAGTGAAAAAGGGAGTATTTTGGTATTTTAGCCCAAGACCAAGGAGGAAATTTCATTCCCATCACTAGGGGAAGGTCACAACATTTTCAACGCTCAATTTAAACTCTCCAACACACCCCCCCCCCCCCTCCCCCCTGATAATTTCTGACAAATCCCTAAAGACCCAATGTTGTTTTGAATGCGTTATGGTTTGAAAGGGTTTTTTTTTTCAAACTCCATTTACGGATCGTTTACATGTCGACGGAAGGTCCCGCACAGTCAACACTAATCATTGCATTATGGAATCATCGTTTTCAGCTTCAAAAAATCTTAGATGTGGAAGAAAATCTGTTAACGAACTACAGTATGAAGGACTCAATAACCAGTGTGGACTTTATAAAGGTAAGTTCACATTAAATTGCTGTTCCTTTGTTCTCTCCTACCTCGGTTCTTTTGTCTCCTTTCTCGAGGTAATTTCAACATTTTGGCATAAGAGTCATTTTCGTATGAGTGGGAAGTAGTTACGGTACGGTTCGTGCCGTGCAGTGATCGTATCGCGCCATCATCGTGCGGTATCCAAGCATTCTGATTGGTTGAGGAATGATTTCGCGCGCTGTGATTGGTTGAATACAATGTGTTCGATTCCGCACCGTGACCGTTAACTCTGTAGGTTTCCCACTCATACGACTCTAATATCAAGACTGTTTACAACTGACATTGCGAACTGAGATTCACTACTTTTTGTAACAGATCTGGAATCACTACGACGTCGACAAGAATGGATACCTGGATAGGGCAGAGTTAGAGGTAGTAAAGTCATATTTCGCATCTGCATGAGTAGTAATAGGGATTAGTTGAAAGCACCAGCCAAGTTGAGCTGAAAGGGCCAAAGGAAATATAGTCTCCGCTGACTCCCCAGGGCGGCCGTGGGCTCCACTTGGCTGGTGCTCGACAACCACTGACCGCTGACCTAAAAACAAAATGGCGGTGTTGCCCGTGCGCTCAAAAACCCCATTGCCTCTGACTGTTTTTACCCGTACATTTTCTTTGGACCGTGGGCTCAACTTGGTTAGTGCTCTCAGCTAACCCCTATTACTACTTACACGATATTCACGGCTTAAAAAAACAATAGTGGCACAGGTCCTATGATGCTCATGATCCTGATATATCAATAATTGTTTTTCCCCCAGGGCTTCATGTTTGAACTTAAACTAGCGAGTGGTGAAGGCCGACCCATCGACGCCAAACAACTGAAGGACCTCGTTGATGCGATTGTAAGTAAATGTTTGTGGTTAAGAAATGGCGGGAAAAATGGTTGTTCCGGACCCCCCTGTCATACCTGAGGTTTAATTGATTGTTTTATCCTAGAATCTAGTTTTGCCACAGGTTTGAAGTAAATTTTGCCTAGTATACGTTTGGACCCCCCTCTCAAAAATTCCTGGATCCGCCCCTGCTTGGGAAAAATGGTTGTTCCGGACCCCCCTGTCATACCTGAGGTTTAATTGATTGTTTTATCCTAGAATCTAGTTTTGCCACAGGTTTGAAGTAAATTTTGCCTAGTATACGTTTGGACCCCCCTCTCAAAAATTCCTCGATCCGCCCCTGCTTGAGCATACAACGCTAACATTGTTTCTCCATTATTGCTCTCTCCTTAGTTCGACTTATACGATATGAATAAAGACGGCAAGATCGAACTGCATGAACTTGCAAGGTAATAAACGTCTCCCTATTGAATACATGGTGAATCAGTTTGTACGAAGAACCCGGCATCTATAGCACCTCCGAGTTCCGAGTCACCCACGTCCCACTATGAACGCTTTCAGGCTTTTGAAAAAGAAAACGTCCAATTGTAACGTACCCAACAAGAACGGGTCCAGCACCCAAATGACAGGGTCTCCACCACCAAGAACGGGTCCACCCCCCAAAGGTCAGGGTCTCCACCACCAAGAACGGGTTCAGCCCCCAAAGGACAGGGTCTCCACCACCAAGGGTCCAGCCCCCAAAGGACAGGGTCTCCACCACCAAGAACGGGTCCAGCCCCCAAAGGACAAGGTCTCCACCACCAGCAACGGGTCCAGCACCCAAAGGACAGGGTCTCCACCACCATGAAAGGGTCCATCCCCCAAAGGACAGGGTCTCCACCACCAAGAAAGGGTCCATCCCCCAAAGGACAGGGTCTCCACCACCAAGAAAGGGTCCATCCCCCAAAGGTCAGGATCTCCACCACCTAAAGGGTCCATCCCCCAAAGGACAGGGTCTCCACCACCAAGAAAGGGTCCAGCCCCCAAAGGTCAGGGTCTCCACCACCAAGAACGGCTTTTCAGCCCCCAAAGGACAGGGTCTCCACCACCAACGGGTCCAGCCCCCAAAGGACAGGGTCTCCACCACCAACAACGGGTCCAGCCCCCAAAGGACAGGGTCTCCACCACCAACGGGTCCAGCCCCCAAAGGACAGGGTCTCCACCACCAACAACGGGTCCAGCCCCCAAAGGACAGGGTCTCCACCACCAACAACGGGTCCAGCCCCCAAAGGACAGGGTCTCCACCACCAACAACGGGTCCAGCCCCCAAAGGACAGGGTCTCCACCACCAACAACGGATCCAGCCCCCAAAGGACAGGGTCTCCACCACCAACAACGGGTCCAGCCCCCAAAGGACAAAGTCTCCACCACCAACAACGGGTCCAGCCCCCAAAGGACAGGGTCTCCACCACCAACAACGGGTCCAGCCCCCAAAGGACAGGGTCTCCACCACCAACAACGGGTCCAGCCCCCAAAGGACAGGATCTCCACCACCAACAACGGGTCCAGCCCCCAAAGGACAGGGTCTCCACCACCAACAACGGGTCCAGCCCCCAAAGGACAGGGTCTCCACCACCAACAACGGATCCAGCCCCCAAAGGACAGGGTCTCCACCACCAACAACGGGTCCAGCCCCCAAAGGACAAAGTCTCCACCACCAACAACGGGTCCAGCCCCCAAAGGACAGGGTCTCCACCACCAACAACGGGTCCAGCCCCCAAAGGACAGGGTCTCCACCACCAACAACGGGTCCAGCCCCCAAAGGACAGGGTCTCCACCACCAACAACGGGTCCAGCCCCCAAAGGACAGGGTCTCCGTGTGTGCATTTTGGTAAATTTAACAGGAAATCATATGAAGAGAAAATGTTCATATTTTTTTCCAAAAGAAGAGAGTTCGGCCCCCAAGCATGACATTTCCCTTGATATGCCGCCGGAACCAGACGTTAACAATATAATTATTGTAAAATACCTCGACTTCATTCAAAAGGTTTTTTGATCCAAACGAATCCTCATACTGAACCATGTTTGAATTGCAAATCATTTGGTTTCATTTTGCAGACAAATACCTGTAGAAGACAACTTCCTTGCACAATTCGGACGCGGTGACATTCTAACAAAAGCAGAATTTGAAAAACTGTTCAAACATTACGACCAGGTAATCAAACATTCCTACTATAAATGCGGACAAGCAGAATATAGATGAAATACTGTGCATGTTGGGTGAGAAAGTGGACAGCTTGATATTCCAACGTTTCCTGAATAAGAGAATACAATCTACTTTGTTCTTCAGGACAACAGTGGAGAGGTTGAAGGTGATGAGATAACAGCTCTTCTGAGAGATGTACTTCGGTCACAAGGCGTAACGGTAAAATTTAGATGAGTAGAGACTGTAGAGTCGTGAGGATTGTGGTGAAATGTACGTCTGCTATGTTTTCCAGTACAGTGGATTCTGGTCTGAACTGTAAGACATATCTATTGTGCTGGAAAATTGCTCTAGGTTCGCAAAGGATTGTGGTAAAATGTATGTCCGCCATGTTTTCTGATACAGTAGACTGGACTCTGGATTTTGGACTGAACTGTAAGACCTAATTTCAAAAATATATATAATAATAGATAAAATATAATATTGTGCTTTTGAAAATTTCTAAACGTTTTTGGATTCGTTTATTCTTTTCGTTGCAGGAAACTACAGGAAAAGACCAACAACTGGAGAATTTCAGGGCACAAATACTAGCAATGTTTGACGTCAATAAGGACGGCAAGCTATCCAAGGACGAGCTTCAAATGCTCTTCAGCTGCAAATAATCTGCCACAGGCTCCGCTAACAAATCTTCTTCCAATTTAGAACTTATACCAATAACTTATACTTAGAATTTAATATTATAGTTTGAGTTTGAAATGTCAAGTGAAACCAAGGTTATTGGATAACGTGGCGAGTTGAGACTGAGCTTTCGTCGTCGACGACATCATCAGATATACAGAAACAGAGGGTATGAATTGAGTGGAGATTTAGAGGAGGGACGATCGTGGGAAAACAACAGTCAGAACCCTCTGTGTACAGTAGCCTTGGTCTCACTTGACACTTCAAACTCATAGCAGAACAAGGACTGAAGGACAATTGTATCCGATTGATCAATCATAGTCTTATAGCATTTTGTTTCATTTTCAACACGACCTGAAACGATCCTTCGCATTTTAGAACCATGGTTGCCATAGTTTGGGTTGCCATAGTTTGGGTTGCCATGGTTTTGGTTGCCATACTTTTGGTTGCCATGGTTTTGGTTGCCATACTTTTGGTTGCCATGGTTTCTCGACGTGACAAGACGTCATGTGCCGTCATAAGTGTTCGAGAGCGCTGCTTGTTTCCATAGCAACGTGAGCTGCAGTAGCTAACTATTTATTACAAAGCACTGGTAAATCCACTTATGCAAAATGCCTTTCTATTCATGTTCTTCAGACGAGAAAAAGCTACCCATTTCAATTTTTGAACTATTTATAAGCTATCTAGATATATAACTGAGCATTCAAGTGATAACGAAGTATTCCACTGAATAACTGGCTCTCCCCAGTCAGCCAAATCGCAAAGACCTTAGATCAAGTGAAGGGCTACAGCTGTTTCTACAAAAAACCTTATGAGATACCATGATGTCTGGACAATCAGCTGGAATGCTTCGCAATTGCAGTAATATCAACACGAAGTATTAAATTATTATTAATACCAACATCAATTATGGAGCTGTCATTAATTACAGATTGGCGCTGGCATAATTACAGAATTACCTCCTAATTTTCGACACATGCATATCAACCCTATTTATTACCCTATCTATATTTATATAATGTAATTGACTACAGGGCTATAATTATGCCCCCACCCCACCCCTCCGTGTTAACTAAATCCCCCCCTCCCCCTCCCAACCAGTACCCTGCCTGAGGTTAATGAGCAGTTACTAGATCTCGTTTTGATTATTTAATAAATATCGCTCTAATAATGAATAGCGTTTTGTCATTGCCTAGCATGGGAACCCTGTCCTTTAGATTTGAGCACGCCTCTCTATTCCCGCAATGTTTTATGGGATAGCTTGTAGCAAAAACAAACAGATTACGAATACAAGCATCAAGAGTTCCAGACTTCCGGTACGCACGCAATGCACTATGACATTATTACAAAGGAAAAGTGAGCACCAATTCTAGACACAGGGAGCCCAAGCTATGTTTTTGCTCACTTGGTGCTCACTTTTCCTTTGTAATAATCTCACAATGCATTGCGCGCGTACCGGAAGTCTGGAATTCTTGATGCTTGTATAAAGCTACGGCCGAAGTTCAGCCTGCGAACACAGTCCCACCCCCTCCACAGAGGGAACTACAGGCGACTAGTCCTATCCAAACAGATAAAACCGATGCAGTTATCCAATAAATCTTATCCATTGGATAGGACTTATCCGGTGGATAGCGTGCAACCGGGGCCTGATCTACAGATTTATCTTTTGTTCGCCACCACGTATTCAAGGCAAGATAACATGTACGAGAACTGTATTCTATATCAAACGAAGTTCCTAAAAAACAATATACTGAATACACATGAACCGGTTAAAAAAAACTTATAATGATATTTTAATTTTAAAATGTAAAATCTGATCAATTTAACACTTTCAATATGCACTTTAGTTAGAGAAAGCTTTATGGAATTGTACAATATTAATTTTTGGTGATAAAGGCGCATAAACCCAACCCATATCAATATAATATAATAATAATATAAACAAAGAGCGCCTTTTTCAGCTTCAAAGCTGATATAGCTATTTGACTCTTTCGGGAATTAAACGCACATTTGGTCTCCAAATGCCAATTACTGCAACTTTTCTTTGAAGTTAAAAAACGCAAGTGTTCATGGTTTTGACTTATCCCCAGGCACACGCAGGCACATTGACACGTGACAAATGTTTATGACGTCATTTTGCAAAGTTGAGTCATGACGGAGGAAAATACCCACGTGACCAAAGTTCGTGACATCATTTCGCGAAGTCGAATCAAGTTGGAAGCAATTATTCACGTGACCATAGCGCAACGTCATTTTGTAAAGTTGAGTCATGTCGGAGAAAAATACCCACGTGACCAAAGTTCGTGACATCATTTCGCGAAGTCGAACTAAGATGGAAGCAATTATTCACGTGACCATAGCGCAACGTCATTTTGTAAAGTTGAGTCATGACGGAGAAAAATACCCACGTGACCAAAGTTCGTGACATCATTTCGCGAAGTCGAACTAAGATGGAAGCAATTATTCACGTGACCATAGCGCAACGTCATTTTGTAAAGTTGTCATGACGGAGAAAAATACCCACGTGACCAAAGTTCGTGACATCATTTCGCGAAGTCGAACTAAGATGGAAGCAATTATTCACGTGACCATAGCGCAACGTCATTTTGTAAAGTTGAGTCATGACGGAGAAAAATACCCACGTGACCAAAGTTCGTGACATCATTTCGCGAAGTCGAGCAAACATGGAGAAAAATACCCACGTGACCAAAGTTCATCATGTCAGTTGTGTAAATTTGAGTCATGACGGAGGAAAATATCAACGTGACCAAAGTTCAATTCTCGATGATAATATAAACGTAACCAAAGAGTGACGTCATTTCGCAAAGATGAATCAAGACGAAGTCAAACATGCACGTGACCAAAGTTATGACAACATTTGTGACGTCATCATCGCGGTACTGGTATGGAGTCTAAACTAACCTACCGTTGATTCCACGATTTTGTTGTGAACCAACAGAAACCATTGTCATCATCATCAGAATCACTTATGCTGATGACTGGGACTTTCTTCCGTAAGGTCTTTGCCTCAGTCTTTGTGGCCGTGTTTTTGTGTTCGAGTTTATTTTGTGATGGAAGACATTTTGTTTCTCTGGGGACCTGTAATGTACAAACGCACAAGGGAGGGTCACTGCAAGGTTGTACTTGAGAAGGAGGAAAGGGAGGGTCACTGCAAGAGTTGTACTTGAGAAGGAGGAAAGGGAGGGTCACTGCAAGAGTTGTACTTGACAAGGAGGAAAGGGAGGGTCACTGCAAGAGTTGTACTTGACAAGGAGGAAAGGGAGGGTCACTGCAAGAGTTGTACTTGACAAGGAGGAAAGGGAGGGTCACTGCAAGAGTTGTACTTGACAAGGAGGAAAGGGAGGGTCACTGCAAGAGTTGTACTTGACAAGAAGGAAAGGGAGGGTCACTGCAAGAGTTGTATTTGAGAAGGAGGAAAGGCCGGGTCACTGCAAGAGTTGTACTTTATAACATAGCATTGATATAACGCGCGCTCTGATTGGCTAATTAGCGTGCGCGAGCGTGCATCCATAACTCAATGGACGCACGCTCACATCATCGGCATAGCGCGCGCTCTGAAATCAATTGGAAAATAAAATTGTTTTATTTGAATTTGCAGTAACTATGTTATAAAAGAAATGGTCAACGCTTCAGCTGTGCGTCCATCGAGTTATGGATGCACTTGGTCGGCTGCTAAGCACTCAAGAAGCTAGAGTCGCACGAGGCTCTTACGCTTCTCTCGTGCTTAGCAGCCTCCCGCGTGCATCCATAACTCGATGGACGCACGCTGAGCATTGACCATTCCTTCATGAGAAGGAGGAGTGGGAGCGCAAGAGTTGTACTTGAGAAAGAGGAAAGAGAGGGTCACTGCAAGAGTTGTACTTGAGAAGGAGGAGTGGGAGCGCAAGAGTTGTACTTGAGAAGGAGGAAAGAGAGGGTCACTGCAAGAGTTGTACTTGAGAAGGAGGAGTGGGAGCGCAAGAGTTGTACTTGAGAAGGAGGAAAGAGAGGGTCACTGCAAGAGTTGTACTTGAGAAGGAGGAGAGGGAGCGCAAGAGTTGTACTTGAGAAGGAGGAGAGGGAGCGCAAGAGTTGTACTTGAGAGGAGGAGAGGGAGCGCAAGAGTTGTACTTGAGAAGGAGAGGGAGCGCAAGAGTTGTACTTGAGAAGGAGGAAAGAGAGGGTCACTGCAAGAGTTGTACTTGAGAAGGAGGAGAGGGAGCGCAAGAGTTGTACTTGAGAAGGAGGAGAGGGAGCGCAAGAGTTGTACTTGAGAAGGAGGAGGAGAGGGTCACTGCAAGAGTTTGTACTTGAGAAGGAGAGGGAGGGTCACTGAGAGTTGTCACTGGAGGAGAGGGAGCGCAAGAGTTGTACTTGAGAAGGAGGAAAGAGAGGGTCACTGCAAGAGTTGCATGTACTTGAGAAGGAGGAGAGGGAGCGCAAGAGTTGTACTTGAGAAGGAGGAAAGAGAGGGTCACTGCAAGAGTTGCATGTACTTGAGAAGGAGGAGAGGGAGCGCAAGAGTTGTCCACTATGTTGGTGTGGCAATCACGTTTTAGTTTCACACGGAATCGTTTCAATATTCACTATTGATAATCCAGTGATTTCCCCGATGCGCCCGAATTATACAAATGCAAATGTCTCTCCTGGCGTTTTCCCTATGTTTATCTTACCTGATAAGAAGGCAATGATAACGATATCGACAGACAGCAGTGATCTGATGTTGAGGATTCTTCTGACTTTTTGGAGCCCAAAGAACACACCCTAGATGATTCTTGGTCATCCTAAGTATAATCACAAGGTACTTTATAGAGAATATTTTCGATTGTCAATTTATTTATTTATTATTTTTCTTGGACTGCGGTTGTTGTTGAATAGGCGTAATTTGTGATGATGAAATTTGATAGATGTATACATCAATACATCCCAAGTAAGAGCAAGAAAGGGAGGGAGGCAGCAAGGCAGCAAGGCAGCAAGGCAGCAAGGCAGCAAGGCAGCAAGGAAGCAAGGAAGCAAGGAAGCAAGGAAGCAAGGAAGCAAGGAAGCAAGGCAGCAAGGCAGCAAGGAAGCAAGGCAGCAAGGAAGCAAGGAAGCAAGGAAGCAAGGAAGCAAGCAAGCAAGCAAGGAAGGAGGCAGCAAGCAAGCAAGCAAGCAAGCAAGCAAGCAAGCAAGCAAGCAAGCAAGCAAGCAAGCAAGCAAGCAAGCAAGCAAGCAAGCAAGCAAGCAAGCAAGCAAGCAAGCAAGCAAGCAAGCAAGCAAGCAAGCAAGCAAGCAAGCAAGCAAGCAAGCAAGCAAGCAAGCAAGCAAGCAAGGAAGCAAGCAAGGAAGCAAGCAAGGAAGCAAGCAAGGAAGCAAGCAAGGAAGCAAGCAAGGAAGCAAGCAAGGAAGCAAGCAAGGAAGCAAGCAAGGAAGCAAGCAAGGAAGCAAGCAAGGAAGCAAGCAAGGAAGCAAGCAAGGAAGCAAGCAAGGAAGCAAGCAAGGAAGCAAGCAAGGAAGCAAGCAAGGAAGCAAGCAAGGAAGCAAGCAAGGAAGCAAGCAAGGAAGCAAGCAAGGAAGCAAGCAAGGAAGAAGCAAGAAGCAAGGAAGCAATGAGTGAAGGAAGCAAGCAAGGAAGCAAGCAAGGAAGCAAGCAAGGAAGCAAGCAAGGAAGCAAGCAAGGAAGCAAGCAAGGAAGCAAGCAAGGAAGCAAGCAAGGAAGCAAGCAAGGAAGCAAGCAAGGAAGCAAGCAAGGAAGCAAGCAAGGAAGCAAGCAAGGAAGCAAGCAAGGAAGCAAGCAAGGAAGCAAGCAAGGAAGCAAGCAAGGAAGCAAGCAAGGAAGCAAGCAAGGAAGCAAGCAAGGAAGCAAGCAAGGAAGCAAGCAAGGAAGCAAGCAAGGAAGCAAGCAAGGAAGCAAGCAAGGAAGCAAGCAAGGAAGCAAGCAAGGAAGCAAGCAAGGAAGCAAGCAAGGAAGCAAGCAAGAAAGGCGGTAAGGAAGCAAGCAAGCAAGCAAGCAAGAAAGAAAGGCGGTAAGGAAGCAAGCAAGCAAGCAAGCAAGGAGTGAAGCAAAGCAACGAAAAACTGAGGCAAGGAGAGATCTACAAAGCAATAGATATAACAAAAAGGTGTGATTTGGTGGGCCTTTGCATAAATTCAAAGAACAATAGCAAAATACCTGAACCGATTCTGACGAAATTTCAGGATCACGATAGTTTTTGGGTGATGTATTTACTGTTCTAGAATACAACTCATTTTCTGCACTTAGAGGTGGACTTGGTATCAAGACGGGACTCGACAGCACATCAGCGTTCGTGTCCTAATAATAAGTTCATTGTTAATAATATTTTTATGATAAGGATTATCATCAGCATCATCATCGCCGTTGCCATCGATACGAACTTACACAATTTCCTCATCATTACTATGGCATCGGTTGTCATCATCATCATCATCAGGCAAACATTGCGAGCGACTTTGTTTGGAATCGACTTCGGTCAATCATATGTACATAGGCGGATCCAGGATTTGTTTCAAAGAGGTTGTTGTGAAACTTCACGGGAGAAATATACAGACAACGATATCCGCCCTGTCAGTTACTGTCATGATAGTGATGAAGATGATGGTGATGACAGTTACTGTCATGACAGTGATGAAGATGGCGATGACAGTCATGACAGTAACTGTCATCACCATCACTATCTTCATCACTATCATGACAGTAACTATGTCATCACCATCATCTTCATCACTATCATGACAGTAACTATGTCATCACCATCATCTTCATCACTATCATGGCATTAACTGTCATCGCCATCCTCGTCACTATCATGACTGTAACTGTCATCATCATCCTCGTCACTATCATGACTGTAACTGTCATCATCATCTCCATCACTATATCATGACAGTAACTGTCATCACCATCATATTTTCCTTTATATGTACTGTATGAGTAAAAGTCGTGATAGATAAGTACCTGAGAGGACGTCTCATCGCTGGAAAACGAATCGTCCAGCACCAATGGATCTTGTTGTGAGTACATGACATGGTCGCAACTCATCTCCAAAGATGCCTGGGAATCATAACTAGTAACTTAGCAATGCTGAGTTTCCTTTCATCTATACAGCTATTTGAAAACGGTTGTCTTGTAAGTACTAAATAGCTATGCATGGTGTACTGGGAATCATAACTAACTTAGCAATGCTGAGTTTCCTTTCATCTATACAGCTATTTGAAAACGGTTGTCTTGTAAGTACTAAAATAGCCATGCATGGTGTACTGGGAATCATAACTAGTAACTTAGCAATGCCGAGTTTCCTTTCATTTATACAGCTATTTGAAAACGGTTGTCTTGTAAGTACTAAATAGCCATGCATGGTGTACTGGGAATCATAAACTAGTACAGCTAGCAATGCCGAGTTGTCTTTTAAGTACCAAATAGCTATGCAAAACGTGTGTCTTGGAATACTAAATAGTATACAGCTATGGTGAAAACGGGGAATCATAACTAGTAACTTAGCAATGCGAGGTTCCTTTCATAATTTATACAGCTATTTGAAAACGGTTGTCTTGTAAGTACTAAATAGCCATGCATGGTGTACTGGGAATCATAACTAGTAACTTAGCAATGCCGAGTTTCCTTTCATTTATACAGCTATTTGAAAACGGTTGTCTTGTAAGTACTAAATAGCCATGCATGGTGTACTGGGGTGTACTTAGCAATGCCGAGTTTCCTTTCATTTATACAGCTATTTGAAAACGGTTGTCTTGTAAGTACTAAATAGCTATGCATGGTGTACTGGGAATCATAACTAGTATACAGCTATTTGAAAACGGTTGTCTTGTAAGTACTAAATAGCTATGCATGATGTACTGGGAATCATAACTAGTAACTTAGCAATGCTGAGTCTCCTTTCATCTATACAGCTATTTGAAAACGGTTGTCTTGTAAGTACTAAATATCTACAATGTACGCATGTTATATTGTACGTTCCAAGATTAACATTCATTTTGTATTGATAGAACAAGGTTTTTTGTTGAAAATGTGGTAGATGTAGACAGGCATAAAGAGTAGACCCAGAGGAACGGGGGGTCACAGGCACCCTGTGACCTCCCCCTGCCTGCGCCCCTGGTTTATCCTGGTGTTTTGGCTTCTTAAAATAATATTTATAATTATCACTACTTAAGCTGCCATTCAGTATTTCATAAGACAACCTTTTTAAAAAATCTTGATTTACTGAAGCACTTACAATATCTATGGTAGGTTTCTTCATATCCACACCCTCGCTGTCTTGGGAGCGTTTCCTTTTCATCCCCCCTAACAAACCGTTGCCTGGGTTGCGTTCAAGACGTTTTGATAAGACAGATTTCTCTGCACTGAGGCCAGCACTGCCAGAGTGTGAAGAATTGACGTTAGAAATCTCGGGAGCATGGATGGTGGTATTGACTAATCTCGTTGAGAGTCCAGCACTTTGAAATCCATCGCGACCAATTCCCTTATTTGTGTAATACTTGTCTGCCCTGGAATAGGAAGGTTTCTCACAAGTATCTTTGCTAATTGAGTTGCTACTTTCCATTGGGGAATTTTCTTTCTCATTTTGCTTTTCTTTGGAAAGTTTTACTTCACTGGTTCCAACTCTTTTCAAATTGTTTTTTTTGGTGTTACTCTTCACTTGTGAGTCTGTGGATTCGTTAGAGTTCATCGAAACACTCAAAGAGCTGTTTTGTAGTTTCTGACCTGCGACGCAAACTAAGCAACCTACTTCACTGTCTAAAGGAAGTGGTTCCTCGTCACTTGAAATTTCCACTATTTCCAAGTCTGTGTGTTCCCTATTACTTAGCTCACGATTGAAAGGATGCGTCCGCCTTGCATCACTGCCAGGGAAATTAGGCTCCGGTGAATCTACTACAGATTTTGATCTCTGTAGTAGCAGAGACGTTCCGCGAACTCTCGGTCTGCTTGAAAAACTTGCTTGCGAAACCTGTTGTACAAGTTGAGAGTCAGAAATCGAGAACTCGAAAGTAGTATTTTCTCCGGCAGTGTTTGCAAAGTCTGCAGATCTTCTTTCAGTTTGTTTTAGTTTTAAGGAATCTCGATGAGATATTTCTGTGACTTTAAGAGAGGACAATTCTTTGCAGAGAAAGAATTACCGTCGCTTTTTGAGTCTGTGGAGTTTTGTAGATAGAGATGGATAGGCTTTTGTAGGCTAGTTGGTTTGGATTTTGAAATGGTCGTTTTTGAAATGTTATTTTGCTTCGAGATAGAATTGCCATCCGTTGTGGTGTCTGCTGTGGTTAACGAAAGTCTAGTTTGCTTTGGTCCACTTCCCACTTCCAAAACTTCCAAAACATCCGTCTCCACAGAAGTAGATTTTGCTCCAGTGGCAATAAAATCACTGTCCGATTTCGACTGCTTCTCAATACAACCAAGAACACTCGCTTTAGCTACAGTACTTGGAGTGCTGCTCCTGTACTCTGGACTTTCATTACTATCGAGCACAAACACAATATCTCCATTGTTTAAGTTTTCTGTTTGTCTAATGCATTGTATGATGCTATCGATAGCTACAGCCACAGGAGAGCTGGTTATCTCTGGGCTGTCATCGCTGCACATGACAATATCCTCATCAGCACTAAAGACACACGAGGCAATGTCATCGTCATCACGACCATCAACAGAATCATCGTCCTGTGTGGGACTTGTTTCAGAACCTGTAGACTTCCTAATTTGGCCGGGTAGATGTTCTCTGAGCCTCGGGTTATCTGTAGAAGGAAGCACGGAGCCTCTCAGCCTTAAAGGATCTCTGACAGATCTTGGCTCATGATCTTCCTGCGTACAGCAAACATACGAATCATCATGAAGCACCAAGGCAGATTCGGAGGTGATTGCGTTAATTCCACGAAGGGGTACATTTTTTTCAAATACGAAACTCTTCCCAAAAGTCACGTGTTTTGCATTGTTTTTTTTTGCGATGACGTCATTGTGAACAGGAAGTGACGTCACAGTTGTTTTGGCAGTGCTTGTATATTCAGGTACGAATCCTCCGGGAACAAGATCAGAGATCGATACATCATGAAGGATGGAGAATGATTCGTCGCTTTTGCGACCTGTGGAGGAGCTGCCTTCTGAAAGAGAACTCGATGCAGCATGGTGTGGGCACCTTCCTTTACTTGCGTACATACACGCACTGCACGAGGTACCACCTCCTGTCTGCTCTCCCGAGCTGAAGGAGTTACATACAACATTTTCTTTGAAAAAATCTCGGTAATTTTCTTTTGGGGTTATTTTTGCTCGAACCACTTGAGATTCGGGCTCTTTTGTAGGGAGCTTATTTTTTTTCGATCCAATTTGAGAATTCTGTTCCTCCACAGACAAATCTTTACTGGACTTTCTTGCCACCAGATTGTCCTTTATTTCAGCCCACAAATCAGCCCCCAAAACTGGAGCGTCATCAAGTAATTCAGTTCTAACAACATCACGTGATACTGGCACAACATCTGATTTTTCTTGCGCTGTGAATACTGAGTTCGCATTTCTCAAAGTAGCCGAGACATCAGTTGCTTTATCACGCATTCCAACAATCTCTTCCTCCACAATGCCACCTACAGTGCGCATGCTTGGTCTTAATTTCGCAGAATACAGCTGTTCAAAATGTTCGAGGGCGCCTAACATTGATTCTGGTTTATAAGATTGAGCAGATGAACCAAAGTTTCTAGTATCAGTAGTAGTGTTTATTTGTAGGTACTGGACACAAGGTGATCCTTGTGTGCTGTGTTGAGTTCCAGGGAAATAACTGTCGGAGAATGACCCTACTTCTAAACATTGAGCGACAAGTTCTTGCACACTGCAGTCACTTGTGATTTCATTGGAGTGTGAGTTGGAAGACTTGGAGTGATTGTGCTCATTAGAAATGCTTGGAAGTGACAGACGTGCAGAATTAGATACACCTTGTGATGGCGGCACATCATTTCGCCATCCTAGTAAACATGTAAAGATATTTGCTCATTAAGCTGCTGTAACAGACAAACAAGAAGCAAATGAATGAATGAACACCACAATGAACAAACAAAAACAAGCAAACAAACATGAAATGAAAACAAAAATAAATATATATATATACCGGTATATATTTTTTGATTATTCTACATTTTATTACAGTGAGGACACACTATGACTAACCGGGACCACTTGAGCAAAACTGACCAATCAGATTACACCTGAAAAGAATCACATTCCAACAAAAGTTGTCTGGGCCAATCAGCATTATAGTCATAGTGATGATTGGCGCAGATGACTTTTGTTGGAATGTGATTATTTTCAGCTGTAATCTGATTGGTCAGTTTTGCTCAAGTGGTCCCGGTTAGTGTGTCCTCACTGTAAGACCTGTATCTTTAGTTGGTCAATCTATTGCTTCCTTAATGAATTTATTCATTTATTATTCATTCATACATCATTTTTCATTCATAGCATACATGTATATGTGTTAGTCTAAAAGTGGTCTTCTTTGTCCAATGTGTTCAATAATGTAACAGAATTCATGGAGATTAATCAATCACCATGACAATTTACATTCCAATATACCTGGAATATCATCCAACAACTTTTCCTGGTCCTCTGGTACAAAGGCATACTGGTGTCTGGCCAAGATACCATTCATGACAGCTGCAACGTCAACACACTTGTCCTCTTTAAGTAACGTTTTTGAACCATCATCGCTGCACTGTAGAAGCTTTGCAATTTGCTGCAGTTGAAAATGTTTCTTTATCTTAACTTGGAATGGAGAATGAGCTGCGGAATTGATCAGTTCAGAGCCAAACTGAGTGCTCTTCTGACTGCCTACGTAAGAGAATTTGTTTACCACAAGAAGGTGTTCCCATACTCCCTATGAATGCAAAAGATGATGCATGTTACAATGTATACAATGTACCTGTACCTAAGGCCCCGTTCACATGGTTCACATGGTTCCATTCATCGTCAAGCCAACCAAGTGATGATTTTACCTTTTGGTAATCTACATGGGGGGATACTTTGTAGTCATGTAAGAATATCAGACCACCTTTGATGTCAATCACACTAAACTCTTCTGATGCATTTGATTTGGACCTATATTGGAAATATACAAATAAGCAGTGTTTGCAACATGAGCGGCAGTGTTGTATACAAATGTTGTAAAGTACTTAATATCCAACAAACTGAGTGAGTATTATATATACACCTATTTCAAAAAAGGTTGTCGAGGATATCAGTCCATAAGCAATAGGTTATAGGTCGTTCCAAGATCGAACTGCATTATGGTAAGGGCTTGAATGGCATGTATGCCAGAAATATTGCATAAAATGCGATTCAAAATTTGTCTTGGCATGTTGGATTGGAAATAGTTACGATTCATACAGCTTTTCATACCTTTTTAGCCACTCAAGCTGTTACCATAATGCAGTTCGGTCTTGGAACGGCGTATAACCTATCGACCATAGACTGATGTCCTCGACAACCTTTATTGAAATAGGTGTATATATTATATAGAAGATGGCCTCGGTCGAAAACGTTTTTTAAAACTATCTTTTGTCGTAAGACTTATTGCCTATATATATCATACAACATTGAACTCTTGGAGTATTATGATCATATAATTATATATAGCATGTTATAGAATTTCATATTATCAAAATTGTGAAGATACAATAATTTATTTTCTTAGAGAAAATCAGTGTTAAAGTTGATGCAAATGAGAATAATTTTGTATCAGATTTACAACACTCGTCGCAGTCATGATTTACATGTATTTTGTGTTTTACTCATGAATTATTCATTCATGAGTTGAATCAGTTATATTGCAATTCTACTTTGTCACTGCATGGTCAACATGTATACAGCTACATGTATTTCAAAAAAATGTTGTCAGAGCAAAAGCCAATTCTTGGCTTTCACCTACATGTACGTCATCGAACATTTTCCCAGGACTTATATAGAACAAAACCTTCATAGGCCGAAAGAGCAGCCAAAACCATATATCTCAGCCGAAGTTTTAGTTAAAAGAAGTTTTAGATACGAAGATGTGAGCGATCGCTTAAGCTCATAATTTAGTTAAAATGTATGGGTCCGCCATGTTGGTGTCGCATCGAGCCACCAACATGGCGGCCAAATCACGAAGACTGAAAATCATGTTTAATTGCAAATACTTCAAGTTTTCAATAGCTATATTCATCAAAATAAAGTTACCCATCATCTACTAAGTTAAAATCGTATTATTTCAAACGAATTTTCCTATTTCTATGGCTTTTGAAAATGCGTGACTGTATTGCGTGACAGAATTTGACTCGCAATAAAACGAAAACCAAACATCTAAATTACAAAATTATTTTGGTAAGAATTTTCTTATTATAACGATATAAACAACATATCCAACAAACAGTTTTGTGAGGTGAATAGTTTGGATTTTAGCTTTTTGATGACGTCACGTGAAAACCAAGAATAGGCAAAATTGGATGGGCAATGGGTGATTGGTCATTACGAAACCTAAAAACACTGGCAATGTTTAAATCAAGCAAATTAGAACGATCCCAGTTCAATCCATGTGAGGAGTTTGTGAATTTGTAAGCTAATTTTGAGCAAACCAGACAAAACTTACCTAGCTAGTTTCGCCTATCACCTTTCTCCTATCGCCAGCTAAACTTCAGAATACAATTGTACCCCATAACTATACATGCATATCAATAGAACCTATTGTATTTTGCGTTGTTTTCAAATAGTGCCATTGCTAGCTTGACTAGTTGCAGGGTATTCTGAAGTAATTGCTCCCTATCGCCTTTTGATCCGACAATGTTTTTTGAAATAGCTGTACATGTATATATATGTCAGTGTGGAATGTGGAGGAAGAAGAACAACATTTGAATTTGTAAACAACAAACAAATTTCATTCATTATATAATCAACAGTCGACAGTGAAATTACAAACTGATCTCAAATGTATCAACAACAAGACCACGCTTACCGGTAATACTTTTTGAGTGAAAAAATAGAACTGTAGATAGAGTGCGAGCTGTAGATAATTTAGTCATTCATTGATCTTGTTTTGTTTATTGCTGTGTGTTGTGGGCCTTTACTGTCAGATAGTCCCCCTTTTGTCGGTTACTATTGACAGTCTACTCCCTACATTGTACATCACATGAGTGGTTTTCATAAACCCGTGAAATACACTTTAGCGTATTTAGCACTACTTCACTCTAATTCTTTTGTTTTCTATTGTGTTTATCTGACTATTACACCTCTAATTTAAGTACACTTAAACAACTGTTTCACGGGTTAATGAAAACCACTCTATCACTCCATCTATTGCTACTACTATTATTATTATTAATTTTATTTACTATTTATATTATTGATGAGTTATTTATTTGTACTTTGTTTATGCTGTGTGCACCGCACCTGACCTGATGCATCCATTCACGTTATGGGAAACCTTTGTGGATTTTAATTCAAAAATAAAAACTCATATTTTTATAATATATTTTTATTTATCTGTAGTGTAAATATTGTAAGCTTATAGTATTTGAATAAAGTAAGTATTATTATTATTTAATATTATTACCATAAACAATTTGGAGAAGAATATTACAAACTCACTTTACAAATTCTTGTATGGAATCTGGTGTGAAGATAGCTTTAGCATACATCCATTTGTCACTGAGAAGAGCCTCAGCACTGGGGTTTTCTTTGCTTGGCGCTCGATTGTACTGTGACAACAAGACTTTATTCAATGGGCAATTTGGCGGGAACTGTACTGTCAGTCATGACAACATCATAGTTGTATACAACATGTAAGCTTATATAGTTTAACACTGGAAATAAATATAGAAATGCTCTCAATTTAGGACTACAGCGAACTTACCTGGATTATTTGTGCTCTAGCAAGCTTCGGAAGAGCTGCATTTTTATCGTGAAATGAGTAGATTGCTTTTTCAATCCATTTCAGCGACAACCACTCCGCCATTTTGAATTTTAACGTGTGGAGAGGGACTGGGATGGATCACTCCCCGCTCTACCCCTACCCTCCCCCGAAAGTACAAAAAAGAAATATATATATGATACATATAAAATAGAAATATGAAAAGGAGTAAGAAAGGAAGAAAGATAAAAGGGGAAAACAATGAAGAAAGAGAAGAAGAAAAACGAAAACAAAGGGAAAAACAAGAAGGGGAAAAAAGAATGAAAATAAGAACGAAAATAAGTGGGGGAAAAAAGACAACAAAAAAAGGGAAGAAAAAGAAGGACGAAAAAGAAGGAAAAAAGAAGGACGAAAAGAATTAATAAAATGAAAGAAAAAAGAAGGAAAAAAAGGAAGGGGAAAAAGGAGGGAAAAAAAAAGAAACTGAAAAAGAAGGAAAAAAAGAAGGAAATAGAGAAGGACTGATGTCCTCGACAACCTTTTTTGAACAAGACGCTCAATGAGCGTACACTCGGGCTTATGACAAGGACAATGTCAGTTGCGTGAGGAGAGACCTGACAATGACTGACAGTTGCGTGACGAGGGAGACTATGTATATACATGTATGTGTCGAGTTCATTTGATTTGCCTTTGACTTTGAGTTCATTTGATTACCTTTTGACTTTGAGTTCAATTGATTTGATTTTGATGAGTTCGTGTAAAGGCCCGCTCTCTATAGCTTCAGATCCCGAAACGTCGAGTTTGGAATCGAGTTCGAGTTCGGGTTCGAGTTACGGTTCGAACGTCGAATAAAACTATTCGACCCGTTTCTGGCGCCATCAATATGCAACCTCAAGTGACCTCAAGTACGTTTGAAAACGTATGATATACGTACTTCGAACAATCGGAGATCTTTATCGATACTCATCGATACAAATAATCTTTCTTGTCACGCAACTATCATTGTCATATTAAATACCCGACTATACGCTCATTGAGCGTCTTCTTCTGTAACAGATCCCTGAAATCTAATGACGTTTTGATTTCGATTGTATTTTTGCCGTTCACTGACCTGTTTTGAGCGTGGAAATTCTGTTATAAATAGCGCTTAACGTGGCGGTTCTAAAATTAGATCGCGTAATAAATGTATGACTCATACAACTGTCATCGTACTGAAAAGAACACGGATTTTCGAACATTGACCTTTCTCGCCTTTGCTTTGATGTAGTTTTGAAGTACGATTTTTACGATTCCTTTTCCTTGTGAATTTTTCAAACGTGGAATAAAATAAACATTCACACGTCGGGCCCATACAGCCAGAAAAACGCCGGGATTAATGTAGCATGCCGCCATATTGGACGGGCGGCAAATTTGGGAGACTGGGAACGAATTTGTCGAGTGCAAAACGACTTCTCTTTCGGAGCCTCGTATGTCGATCGTATTATTCCGAAGAAAAATCGGAAGACAGGAAAAGACGAAGCCTTCCTTGCTGTCTATTTTGGTACCAAACACGAAGGGTAATTATTGAAAAGCGATTTTTGTACGATTATTGTTTTCGCTTGGTTTTGAAAATCTGAAGATTTTGATTTGAAGGGCATATTTTGACCCTTGTTTTATTTTCGCCGTGTTAATTATTTTGTAAATGAAATAAACGTAGTTTGAATCCTCGATAGTTGTGTGTGAAGTCGCCTTCTTTTTTGTTTTTTGAAATTCGTTTTGGATTTTCTGTGCTGAGCGATTGTTTTTGGTCAATTTTCACTATGTTGACTGTAAGTTTCAACGCTGCCGCGTATTCAAGTCGTCGCTTTTACCAAGAGAAAGGGCATCATAATTTATCAAAAACACTGCCGATGGAAAAGTCTATGAGGGAAGAATTTATAGTGGCAAAGAAAACAAACAGAGTTAGAAGCCAAGTAGTATTAAATGGTAAGGGAAATATTCTTCATCTTACATGTATGTCAGTGGAAGAGGTATAACAATGCTAGTCCTAGATCTCGTGTGCTGTACGTAGGTTGTGACATGTGAAATCAATGTTTTGTATTTCAGAATTAAGCTTACATGTAAAGTAAATAAGTTATATCCATAAGCTTAATATAGTTTTTCAGCCATGCATGCAGCTTAACTTTAGGCCATGTCATTATACCAACTGGCCCACACCAAGGAAATGAAGGGACAATATGAAGGTGTATTGATATGGGTGTCTTGATTGTAAAATAAGAGAGTATGCATGTAATGTGCATGCATGTAAACAATTGAACTGTAAAGAATGATGAATGTACTGTGTATATTTGATATACTATAGTTTGCCAATAGACTTGTGATCGAATTACAATTTTATTGAAATAAAACTGTTTATCTTATATTGTCATTTATTTTGTATTAAATGAGTGATTCATAAATACCAATATGATAGTCTGAAAAAAATACTACAAACATGCTGACATTCTTACATGTAAGACTTATTTAAGTTATATAACTATTGTTCACAGTGAACAGTGAGACCAACACTTAGCCTGGTTTATAACTACATTTGTATATACTCTTTTAAATAATTCCAGTTATGTAGTGACAAAGGTGACGTTGGTATTGAATGGTGTCCAGTTATTATTTGGTTACATGTAAAGTTCTGTATCCTGTGTGATTTTTATTTCTACTCACTCAGGTTCAGGTAGCGAGCAGAAAAAAAATCCCTGGGTAAAAGTTCTGCAGAAATATCATACCTCATGGTTTAAGTATATGACAAGTTTTTTTAAATAATGGTATTACACACTATAATTTAACTGACATATAACAGCATAAATGGAGTACATTTTAAATAATTGCATTACATTTACTACCATTACATAGAATACATTGTATACTAGAGCACATGCAAACAATTAAGCCATGCAACTACATGTAAATAGTATTAGTTAGTACTAAATACTGACATTTATATTGTTTTCTACTACATTGTTTAATTAGTGCTAAGTACAAAATGTTGCATGGTTTTAGTGTCTAATCTATTGTTAAATACTAAATAAATAAAATACCGTGTCCTTATTTTCAACCACTTTCAAAGTCTGAATATACAGGTCATCTTACCTTTGCCAATTTCTAAAATAACTCATATTATGAACCATGGGCTAATTTTTTTATCAGTACTCAGAAATCTTCTAAGTTGTTCATTTGACTGTAAGCTACAGACAGGGTTTCTCCTTAGTCCATAAGAGACAATGAGATTGAATTCAAGATTCATTGGAGACATGATGGCAACTTTCTGATATGCAGTCTAAACAATAGCATTAATTAATTAAAATATATGTTGTAGTTTAAAATGATCCCTTGGTTCAATATAAATTAAACCAGTTCAATTTCAATTAAACCGGTTCAATTTAAATTAAATCGGTTCAATTTAAATTAAACCGGTTCAATTTAAATTAAACCGGTTCAATTTAAATTGAACTGCATGGTTTAATTTGGAATTTTAGAGGGGGAGGGGGGAAGTCCTAAAAAGAACTAAATAATTTTCACTAAGAAGAACTAAATAATGTCTTCCCTAATGTACTAACCCTAATTATACTTGAACCGGTTCAATTTAAATTAAACCAGTTCAATTTAAATTAAACCAAAAATAATTTTAAACTACAACATAAAACTGAAAAGCCCATATTGGGAGGTACATTAAACTATGTATGTATGTATATGACTGGGGCAAAAATAAGTACAGGTATTATTGCAGCAGTATGGCGCAATCATCACTACCTTTAATGATTTACATACATGTATGTCTGTTGCATACTATTGTTTTAGGTTGAGACAGAAATATTCAAATACTTTTGACCTTGCTTGTCACACAGTGAGACCCACATAATGAAACTTGTCATCACACTCTAAAATGTACTCTAACGTTCATGTAAGTTCAGAAAGTTTGTACGTGTAAGTCAGATCAGTCACCTGAACTGATCAGAAGTGGAATACATAAACAAAGAGAGAAGGCTAGTAACCAATAATTATTGTACACTATTAGTATTATTGTAGTATTATTGTGTTTGCTCCATCCATGTGTACATGTATTTACATGTACTTGGTTACTCCTTATTTGTATTCGTGAAGATAAATTACACACTACTCTTCTGATCATAACAGCAACTAAATTTTGATGGAGATCAGTAGGATTGGCCAAGTTTGGACATTGTTATTGTCCTGCAAATACATTATAATCTCTTGTGAATTTTGCTTAGCTACATGTACCACCTTCACTCTTGGTCAGGAAGAAATGGTACTGATAATGTTGGAAACAATAACACAGATCATGTACATGTACCTCAGTTGGATAAATTATAAGTTTTATTGAAAATATATCAACAAAACTCCAATGCATGTAATAATTTAATTATATATTTTCAAAGATCATACAAGTATGTACACTCAAGTTCTTGACGTCGAGGTTCTAGAGTACCTAAAAGAAAATATATATAACATTGTAAAAACCACTCATATCACTCAATGCCTAATTGATTGATTTCTTTGATTAATTTTATTTAGAGGTAAACAATGTATAATCTGTGAGGGCATTATTTTATATTTATGTAGCATTTTGCTCGATTATCTTACATTTACAATAGCAAAATGTTTTACTGATGAGTCAAACGTCACAACATAAAAGCCCTAAAATTACTGTAGGGCGTAAATAAAGAAATATATATTTATTTCAGCGAAACTTAATAAGCTTACCATCTAATCGAGTGTTCTTCTGTTGCTTTTTCCTTCAAAATATCCGCCATCGAGGCCTTTTCCTCTCACAACCATCTCCAAAATCGAACTTATCTAATGTCTCCCCTTTTCTTCACCAAAATTATCTTTTTCTCGTTAATTTCCCCGTCAAATTCGCCGAACAAATGCTCTAAAACATCACCGCATGTTTATACAGGCCGCCATTTTGTTCTACGTTCATGCGCTAAACCGCTGGCCAACTTGCCTGGCGAACACGGCGATTTTAAAATTAGATCGCGTAATAAATGTATGACTCATACAACTGTCATCGTACTGAAAAGAACACGGATTTTCGAACATTGACCTTTCTCGCCTTTGCTTTGATGTAGTTTTGAAGTACGATTTTTACGATTCCTTTTCCTTGTGAATTTTTCAAACGTGGAATAAAATAAACATTCATCATGAGTTATTGAAAATGATACGTCTTGAGGTTGCATAGGTCAGATGGTTCTGATAACGCCCTCACGTTTGTTTTTGTTAAATATATTTTAAGCGAGCTTCTAGTCCTTCTACCACTTCTAGTCATTGAACGATGAACTAGAATCCTGACCTTTAATAGCTTGAAGATCTACAGCTGCTTTCAAAACTAAGATTCAAATCTACTTGAGTCCTGTGTGTCGTTTGTTTTTTTCTTATCTGCTGAGCAATCTTGAAACTCGATACGATTAAATACGTCGCATACTTTCGTCATTCTTTATCCGAACAAAACTACGACTACTACTACCGAAAAACGCATTTTATAACTCGGGCTTCCTTCGGAAGGGCCCGAGTAAATAGGTGTATCAGTGGCGGAGTATTCTGCAGTTGCTTCAGGCTTTGAAGACGACCATTGCAATGATCGAAATATCTGTCAAAACTAAGAAAGGCAGAGACAAAGACGTGGACTGCAAATTCAACAGTTAGATGAGAGCTGCAGTACGTACTTAGCAGTCAACTGAAAAAGTCAACCGAGTTCTAACAGTCTCACGAGGAAGAAACAAGTGATGCAGTCTCACGAGGAAGAAACAAGTGATGCAGTCTCACGAGGAAGAAACAAGTGATGCAGTCTCACGAGGACGGAAACGAGTGATGCAGTCTCACGAGGAAGAAACAAGCGATGCAGTCTCACGAGGAAGAAACAAGTGATGCAGTCTCACAAGAAACAAGTGATGCAGTCTCACGAGAAAGAAACAAGTGAGGCAGTCTCACGAGGACGGAAACGAGTGATGCAGTCTCACGAGGAAGAAACAAGTGATGCAGTCTCACGAGGAAGAAACAAGTGATGCAGTCTCACGAGGAAGAAACAAGTGATGCAGTCTCACGAGGAAGAAACAAGTGATGCACTCATACGAGGAAGAAACAAGTGATGCAATCTCACGAGGAAGAAACAAGTGATGCAGTCTCACGAGGAAGAAACAAGTGATGCAGTCTCACGAGGAAGAAACAAGCGATGCAGTCTCACGAGGAAGAAACAAGTGATGTCTCACGTGATGCACGAGGAAGAAACAAGTGATGCAGTCTCACGAGGAAGAAACAAGTGATGCAGTCTCACGACGTGGAAGAAACAAGTGATGCAGTCTCACGAGGAAGAAACAAGTGATGCAGTGATCAGTCTCACGAGGAAGAAACAAGTGATGCAGTCTCACGACGGGAAGAAACAAGTGATGCAGTCTCACGAGGAAGAAACAAGTGATGCAGTCTCACGAGGAAGAAACAAGTGATGCAGTCTCACGAGGAAGAAACAAGTGATGCAGTCTCACGAGGAAGAAACAAGTGATGCAGTCTCACGAGGAAGAAACAAGTGATGCAGTCTCACGAGGAAGAAACAAGTGATCTCAGAAGAAACAAGTGATGCAGTCTCACGAGGAAGAAACAAGTGATGCAGTCTCACGAGGAAGAAACAAGTGATGCAGTCTCACGAGAAAGAAACAAGTGATGCAGTCTCACGAGAAAGAAACAAGTGATGCATGCAGTCTCACGAGGAAGAAACAAGTGATGCAGTCTCACGAGGAAGAAACAAGCGATGCAGTCTCACGAGGAAGAAACAAGTGATGATGCAGTCTCACGAGGAAGAAACAAGTGATGCAGTCTCACGAGAAAGAAACAAGTGATGCAGTCTCACGAGAAAGAAACAAGTGATGCAGTCTCACGAGGAAGAAACAAGTGATGCAGTCTCACGAGGAAGAAACAAGTGTGATGCAGTCTCACGAGGAAGAAACAAGTGAAGTGATGCAGTCTCTCATGAGGAAGAAACAAGTGATGTATGCAGTCTCACGAGGAAGAAACAAGTGATGCAGTCTCACGAGGAAGAAACAAGTGATGCAGTCTCACGAGGAAGAAACAAGTGATGCAATCTCACGAGGAAGAAACAAGTGATGCAGTCTCACGAGGAAGAAACAAGTGATGCAGTCTCACGAGGAAGAAACAAGTGATGCAGTCAGTCTCACGAGAAAGAAACAAGTGATGCATTCTCACGAGGAAGAAACAAGTGATGCAGTCTCACGAGGAAGAAACAAGTGATGCAGTCTCACGAGGAAGAAACAAGTGATGCAGTCTCACGAGGAAGAAACAAGTGATGCAGTCTCACGAGGAAGAAACAAGTGATGCAGTCTCACGAGGAAGAAACAAGTGATGCAATCTCACGCAATCTCACGAGGAAGAAACGAGTGATGCAGTCTCGATGAGGAAGAAACAAGTGATGCAGTCTCACGAGGAAGAAACAAGTGATGCAATCTCACGAGGAAGAAACAAGTGATGCAGTCTCACGAGGAAGAAACAAGTGATGCAGTCTCACGAGGAAGAAACAAGTGATGCAGTCTCACGAGGAAGAAACAAGTGATGCTTTAGAAGATGAAGAAAACATTAACGAACAAGAGGAAGTCGATTGTTATGCTTAAAACTAGCGATTTAAGTAGGGTGACTCCGTTATCATTCTCGGCGCACTCGTCTATGACAAACTTTGGGTCATAACTTCCTCTGCTTTTATGCAATTGCCATAAAACATTGGCAACTATTAGAACTTTCATTCACCTATAATACAATATAGTTCGATTGCACTGCAGAACATTAAAAAAAAAATATTAGAACTTAAGGTACCAGGGACCTTCGTGACACTGTTCACTGAAAGCCGCGTAGCGCGCTAACCACTTGTCCAACATGTATGAAAGTATATATTTTCTTAAAGCTGAATAAATGCAGATTCTAAATATGCTGGAGATTATTTCCTATTTTGTAAATATTTTTTGTTATTGCACATTTTAGAAAATTCGATCGGCCTTGTTCAAAGAGAATTTTGCACACGGAAATTCAATCGATTTTTAAACGGAAATTGCCATTGTAATGAGCACACGTTGTTTTAAAAAACTGTGTCTCCGATTTCCGATAAACGCTTTTGTTGAGGAGATATTTGCTGTCAAAGTTCATTAATGTGTTTTTAAGCGATTTACACATAAATCATCAAATAACTAGGCAATATATCAAAAATCGGAGACACTGTTTTTTAGAACAAAGTTTGTTCATTACAATGGCACTTTCCGTTTAGAAATCGATTGAATTCCCGCGTGCAAAATTATGTTTGAACAAGGCCGGTCGAATTTTCTAAAATGTGCAATAACAAAACATATTTACAAAATAGGAAATAATCTCCAGCATATTTAGAATCTGCATTTATTCAGCTTTAAGAAAATGTATACTTTTATACATGTTGGACGAGTGGTTAGTGCGCTACGCGGCTTTCAGTGAACAGTGTCACGAAGATCCCCTGGTACCTTAAGTAAACTCAATATTTTGGATAAAATTGGATATTGCGAAAAATCTGTCCGTTTTTTTTGGATGAAAGTTTTGCAATCACTTTATATTGACATAATTCATAACCTGACCAAGTTTTAGCAAAATCGTTGGAGCGAAAGCAATCGTTGGAGCTAATTTCCGTGCTTAATTTTGGTTGTTTTCATGCATGCAGCCGTGCTTTAGCTCCAACGATTTTGCTCAGGTTATGAATTATGTCAATCTAAAGTGATTCCAAAACTTTCATCCAAAAAAAACGGACAGATTTTTCGCAATATCCAATTTTATCCAAAACATTGACTTTACTCAAGTTCTAATATTATTTTTTAAATGTTCTGCAGTGCAATCGAATTATATTGTATCATAGGTGAATGCTAGCTCTAATTGTTGCCAATGTTTTATGGCAATTGCATAAAAGCAGAGGAAGTTATGACCCAAAGTTTGTCATAGACGAGTGCGCCGAGAATGATAACGGAGTCACCTAAGTAGCGTTCCGTGTAAGAACGATAGCATGAACGGCATAGGAATGTAAAAGGTGTTAATTTTCCATTCTTCTTTCTTGCAATTTCATTGGTTCATACTCATAAATTCAATAGAAACCCAACCAAGGAATACATTTCCATTAGATAACTTTTGAGAATTTAATTCACTTTTAATCAAACTAACTTTGGTTTGATTTTAAAGAAAATTGTGTGTGAGGAAAGTTCTCAAATTTGTGTTTCAAGCATCCATTGTCTTCTCATTCTATTGGCTGCATAGTCTCCTTCAGTTTTCACAGTAAAAATGGGCAACTGCACACAGTTTCCTCTATTTTTCTCTTTTAACTTTGATAGTTGGTATCTGAGACAGCATGTTACACATATTCAAGCAAAATCGTGTGTGAGGCGAGCTCAATGCCGCAGTCTATTGTCTTTGCTATCGTTCTTACGCGGAACGCTACTTAATATGTAAAAAAATAAACAAAGGTTGCTCGAGTCGAATGGAGTTCTGTAAGGCCTACGGCAAACGTCGCCGAACCATGAACTTAATTCAGTCGAACCTATTAATTTTGTGGATACACTGCATTAAACCTTTATTATTTTTATTATTATTATTAAATAGGCTGATGGATAGTAATAATATGATGGTCCCGTGATTATAATTTGCTGAGAAGGCTTATTTTTAATAGGATCGGCGCGAATTAAGTTCGACGTTTACTACATTAGGCCTAAGTGTGTGTACTCCAATAGAGTGTTAGAACTCTATCGCTGTATCAACACTGCCACTCTATCCAAATCAAATGTATAGGCCGGCATTTTCTGTAGTTTATATTGAATTTTAGCCCTGAAGATCCCTAAGCAGTGCGCATGCTCGGGTATATCTTAGTTTTAAAAATAATACGTGGAAGAACTGAGCCGACATTGTTTGCTAAGTTGAAATTCGTTGTTCACCGACAACTGCGCCTGAAGTATCAGTACTGATAATTTGTCAACTATAGACAATCATTGCACTACAAATTAGAAATAAAATGATGACGGGTACAATGAACCAGTACTGAATTTTGAAAAACCCCGGCGCGGTTTAGACTTGTGAAAGCAATAAAACTTGTGAAACAATTAATTGGACAGATGTTCCATTAAAATCACTCTGCTACACGATGTAAATGTTGGCAGAAAGTCCTTGAAGTAAAGAACATATTATTCAAATATCTAGGAATTAAAAGCCGACAAAGGGATGGGATTTAGTATGTGAGTCACGGGAAAACTTAGAAATTTTAAAACTCTTTGATTCTTCCAGTGAAGTTAATAATGATCTACACTTCCTTCGTTTAAAGTGCCCATGAAACGAAAAAAACAGACCCCGTTTTCATTTGCTACTACGATAGTTTAGTATTTGCTTGTTTACATGGCGTTAATAAAAAGTGATAGTTGAGCTTGAGGGACATTTTTTTATTTCGCGCTTGAAGTTGGGCATTTTGGGTTTCAAAGTGCGACAATTCCAGTTCGGTGAAACTATAGAATTGTGACGTCAAGAGTTGTGCACAACAAAGGCATACACAACCTCTTGACGTCACCGAGCCATTGTCAAGGGCTCAGCCTCTTGTCGCACATATTTGGTTGAAAAATATAATTTTCGAACTCTGATATTTA
Organism: Actinostola sp. cb2023; assembly: GCA_033675265.1. Lineage (NCBI taxonomy): Eukaryota > Metazoa > Cnidaria > Anthozoa > Actiniaria > Actinostolidae > Actinostola > Actinostola sp. cb2023. Next base: position 306,717 of record JAUJYZ010000204.1, read on the forward strand.
TTATTTTTGTTTTCAGTTGTTGTGATTATGCTGGACTGTCGTCGGTTTGAACCAGCTCTGATAGTGCTGTTTTTTGCGGACTTTGCGGCGACAGCTTACATAGTTACGATATCATAGAGCCTTTCACACCGAAAGTACTATTTCGGAAAAAAACACTAGATAGCAATGACCTAAACCAGGTCAAGATTTGAATAACAATAGGAACTATTGTACAACAATAGGAACTATTGTTAGATATGCCTCGTTCTACAAAGGACATGTCTTTGTAGAACGAGGCATCTATTGTTATTCAAATCTTGACCTGGTTTAGGTCATTGCTATCTAGTGCTTTCCTACTATTTCTGCTCCATTTCTGGCTATTGTAGCTGTTACCATAATGCAGTTCGGTTTTGGAACGACGTATAACGTATGCTATTGCCTATATGCACTGATGTCCTCGACAACCTTTTTTGAAATAGGTGTATATCAAGCTATAGTAGCAGACTAGTATAGCGGCAGTCTTTGAGAACTACGAATAATACTGACAAGGGACGTCATACATCATTGTTATGCAAATACTGAACCATGTATCCAACTCAGTTTGACATATTATTTTTTCGCTTTTTCGAATAGAATATAGTAAAAGATGGACTCGCTAGAGGTATTAGAAGCTATTGCTTTTTTGCCTGGCACCGGCAGTTTTCTTAGTGTAGGAGAACTGCATTGATGAAGAATTTTCGCTACAATATAATAATCGCTTTCTTTAGTGGCCAAAGATGGTTATCGTTTGCCAGTTATATATAAGACTCGCTACATTTGACTAAACATTTTTCTCTATACTAGTACAGAAGGGTTTGAGAAAGCTGAGTAGCAGTAAAAGTTTTTTCACCCACTTTTGTGGACAATATTTTGCGCCGTAAAGTCAAAATTGTAGATTACAGTACTTTGTTTTATAGATTCATTGTCTTCAACCACTATATCCAACCTGACAGCAGCCAGCTGACTATATCCTATGCATGAACAAAGGCTGGATACGGTACTTGAACTTGCGATATATAATGAGCTGAGCCGTAAAGCTGTAATTCTAAGACCTTCATTTAATGAAAATGTATTCAGTTGAACAAATAAAACATACAACTGAATATACTCCGTATTTGATGTCGTTCAAATCCAGTGCATCACTTCAAGATCAGTTTCAATGTTGTGAAACCATGGCAACAGTTTTATCACTTCAAGGTCAGTAAATTCAATGGTTATAAAGGAAACTTATAACACCGTAAAAATGAGTACTTTACCAGCGATAGTGAATGAATGGACTGCATGCGTCGGTGTATAATGATACATTGATGGTTCAAGCGCGGAAACCACTGAGTAGCACCGTAAAAAGGGTGCCGCTTAACTATACTGATCTTTTGAGCCTTACTTCGTCTTACTCTGACGACCGAAGGGCTATATGGCTCGAAACGTCAATAATATAGTAAATCCGCTATAGTCAAGGGAAAATATTATATCATATAATCTAAAACACCAGAGACAACAGACATTACTGACATAACACCGTTTTTATTCGCATTCCCTTTTCCCTTGACTATAGCGGATTTACTATCTTATTGACGTTTCGAGCCATAGCCCTTCGGTCGTCAGAGTAAGACGAAGTAAGGCTCAAAACATCAGTATAGTTAAGCACCCTTTTTACGGTGCTACTGGTTTCCGCGCTTGAACCATCAATGTATCATTATACACCGACGCATGCAGTCCATTACGGTGTTATAAGTTTCCTTTATAACCATTGAATTTATCATTATATACCGACGCAGCCGATACTAGTGTACTCGCTAGTAAAGTACTCATTTTTTTACGGTGCTATATAAGCTAGTTTCCTTTAACCGGCCATTGAATTTATCATTATACACCGACGCATGCAGTCCATTCATTCATTCATTCACTATCGCTGGTAAAGTACTCATTTTTTTACGGTGCTATAAGCTAGTTTCCTTTAACCGGCCATTGAATTTATCATCATACACCGACGACGCAGCCCCTACTAGTGTACTCGCTAGTTCCCATATTCCTTACATGACTATAGGTTGAGAGACTATCACCCGTGGAAGATTTAAATTTCTACACTCTCCACTGATGTTATTGCCGTCTCACTCTTTACAAGACGGTGCATTAATCAGTCTGAAAGTAGTTCTATTGTAGCGAGTTTTAGACGATAGTCAAATTGACTTTGTCGTTCATTTCTATCGCGGTAGTTTCAGCGAGGCAGACGTTGTCATCGATGCAGCAGCGGCACAAGTCTTTACAGTTCTTAGTCAAGTACCAAACCAACATGGAAAAGCAGCAGAGCAAGAGCGCAGTATTGGAAAAGTCAGAGAAGTTATGGAAGACGACGTTCAAGACAGCCAGCGTCGTTTCTTCATTGTCTTGTGGTCGAGAAAGAAAATAGGCTAAAACAATGACACTGGCAAGGCTTGCTATGTTGACATATCTCTCCAATGCAGTTCTTGCAGGTAGTGTAGGCTGAATGGCTATTGCGCTTGGACCACATCTCCCTGAGGAATCGGTTAGTCCAACTAAAATGAATCGATTGATGATAATAACATGCGGAATCACGAATTGGAGTACGAGGTAGAAAACAAGATAGGAAGCAACAGCCACTCTTATTCTCAGGAACGACTCAATCATGGTCACATCTCGCGTCATCGTTGTAATAGTATTCTGGCATGCGGCTGGCCTTGCAGGGACACGGTATCTGATGATGGGTAATCCTACTACTGAGGAGTATATGATGGGCGACAGAAGCGCCGTAGAGAGGACAGATACGGCCACGATTATCAACACAGCAATGTTGTAGCGAAGCTGCAATTTGCGGGTGGCCTGAGCGTGTTCAACGATGGCCAAAAACGTGAAGTTGAACGTCGCAAGAGAGAGACTCATAACCATTGTACATGGAAGTACACTGCAGAAGCATCGTGGCAAATACTCCACAAACGCAAGCCCTAAGTTACTTGAAATAACAAGAAACGAAAACACGGCTTGAGCAACGATGAGGTATTTCGTGCCGTCTACTGATTCTTGTTGAGTGTCTCTTCGACAGCCCATGTACAGCAAGCTCATACTGGACGACGAATTGCATCACTCGACGGTTTTGCTCGATTGCATGTGTATCCTGGATAAATTCTTCTTCTTAGTGGCGCGCTTGGTAGTTTCCTTTCTCAGCTCGGCTCTTTCTAAACGCGAAAGAATGCGAGAGCTTCTGGACGGTGACTGTTCAAATTCCCATCGAGCATGCGCAAGGGCTAATATTATCATCCTGTATTTCAGTATTTTGTATACATGATAAATGATTCCTTAGTAGACGTCATCAAAATTGCATATTGAGATTTCAAACCTCTATAACTCATAAACGCAAGGTTCAAATCACAAAATACTCGGAACCCACTAACTATTCAGCATATATTGAATAGATTCAGTTAAAACAATCTCATAGGGGTTAGTTGCACTTTAAGCATTTCGGGAATATTGTCCGACGATGAAGATGTTTTTTTCGTTGTCTGTACGTACTCTTATTGACACACACTTGATGTCATTAATATCACTCAGAACTTCGCAGTTTGCATACTTATTTCTTTGCTTTCTGATCTGGCTCTAAAATACTCAATCCTATCTTTTTCTTGTAGCTGTTCTACTGAACTTATTTCATGCTAGTAATTTACATACATTTATCATTCGCCATTGTTATCCCATTGTTCAATCGCTACTGACGTACATCAAGGACATTAATCAACACGTACTCTTTGAATTTGTAATATGATTGTGGATTTCCTTTTGATTCAAAGTCTATGGTTGCCATGGGTACGTGTTGTACCAAAAGGGTTGTGGTCACGCTTCACGTGCCATTTTTTCGTCAATTCACGACTCAAAAGAATCATTTAAGCCATTTCACGCACTAACGTCTTTCTTGCAAATTCACGGATCACGGTTTTATCTTTTGTTTTTTTAAAAGTGTTTTTCACGATTCACGCGCCATTTTTGGGCCAAATCACGCGTCACGTGTAACCCCTTTCATACCCAAATGACAATAAATGACAATCTGAATGACAATAAATGACAATAAATGACAATAAATGACAATAAATTAAAATGACAATAAATGACAATAAATGACAATAAATGACAATAAATGACAATAAATGACAATAAATGTGTTAAGTCGCTCTGTCACTGACCGTTATTCTCAATGACGAGGGACCTTCAAAATCACTTTTTCGACCGTCGTATATAACCTTAGACGTATAACCGTCGTATAACCGTCGTATAACCACTCCTACTATTACGCTTAGAGTGCAATTTAGAAAAGCGTGAAATAGTACTAACTTTAAATAGTACTAAATAGTGCTATTTCTATTGTTTTCTCTTGTTTCATTAGTGCTATTTAGTACTAATTAGTTATTTAGTTTTCAAGCTTTTCTAAATTGCACTCTATAGCTGAACTAGTTTTACAACTAATTTACGTCACGCGTAACGTTACCAGTAAATCGGAACATTCAAATGAAGTTTTGAACTCACAGACAGACTCGACTTCTCGAACATATATGCATACATAGAGTCATATTTGTATATCTAAAATATCGTTAAATTGTATTAAAAAACTAAAACTAAATACTGTATTTCCTCTGTTGTGTACGTTGTTCTCTTTCAACTTTGAATTAAGTGTTGTCTTCTTGTTTTAATACTTTCATTTCAGCCTGCAGTCAGAAATAGTTTTATAAATAAACAAACAAGCAAACAATAGATGAAAGAAAGAAGGAAAGGAAAGGAAAGGATGGGTAAGGAAAGGAAAGGAAAGGAAAGGAAAGGAAAGGAAAGGAAAGGAAAGGGGACTGGGGAGGGGAGGAGGAAAGGAGGGGGGAGGGGGAAGGGGGAGACTTTCCTCCTAGGCTTTCCCCCCAGTCCCCGTCCCCTCGGAAAGCCAAGCTACGCAGGCTAACATTCAGACAGAAAAATCAAATCTCCACGAATATACAATCTATATATATCTATAAGAAAAAAGTATATCAGATATCTGTTTACTCATCAGGCTGTTGTGATTGCAGAGTATGTAGTTTTAGCTGGCACAAATTTTCATCCAATTGAATTTTTTACTTTTATGAACATTTTGGAGAAAATATTTAGTGGTCTGTAGAAGATTCCGTTGGACTTTGAAATGTTCAAACCACAGGAAACCCATCAAAAAAGACGCGCGGATACAAATATATATTTTATTTATTATCATTAGTAGCCTCAAAAGCAATGGTTGGGCTGCCTGTTTTTGATTTCATGATCACTTGGGAATCACAGTCGACTCCCTCGTAAGCCACAACCTCGGGATCTGGAGTTCAGTAGTGGTCGCTTACGAGAAATGGTCGCTTACGAGAGATTTTAAGATATACAGCATGTACAGTCATTCTCAAAAAGATTGTCTGGTTGAAAAAACTACAATGCACCTTTTCGTAGTTTTCCCGGCAGAATTCTTCAGGATTCTGCGCGCGCAAGCGAGGTCAGCTGATTAGATCGAAAATATTAAGAGAGAATGAAGAAATTCAGTAGAAAACTTAGACTTTTAAATTAAAAGTGCGTAAGAAGAATTACAAAGATAGATGAAAATTATCAAGCCAAGAAAATAGTTTTTTCCTGTTCTTGATTAGTTACAGTAGTCATATTTTCCTCAATACACGATCAATTCTAAATATTTTTATCCCCTGACCTCGCTTGCGCGCGCGGAATCCTGAAGAATTCTGGGAAACTACGAAGAGGTGTATACTACAATAAAGAAACATGATTCATTATGTTTTCAATTTCTGCGCGCGGAACTGCGAGTTGATACCAGCGCCATCACATTCAGTTCTGCTGTGTACTTTTGCATCTCAAATTGAAAATCCACGCGAGGAAATAGAATACATATAGTGAATCATGTGACTTTTTTGTAGTATTGTAGTCTTTTCATCTGGACAACCTTTTTGAGAATGACTGTATGTGAGAAACAAAACGCAGATATACAGCATGTATATGAGAAACAAAACGCAGATATACAGCATGTATATGAGAAACAAAACGCAGATCAGTACAGCATGTATATGAGAAACAAAACTCAGATATACAGCATGTATATGAGAAACAAAACGCAGATATACAGCATGCATATGAGAAACAAAACGCAGATATACAGCATGCATATGAGAAACAAAACGCAGATATACAGCATGTATATGAGAAACAAAACGCAGATATACAGCATGTATATGAGAAACAAAACGCAGATATACAGCATGTATATGAGAAACAAAACGCAGATCAGTACAGCATGTATATGAGAAACAAAACTCAGATATACAGCATGTATATGAGAAACAAAACGCAGATATACAGCATGCATATGAGAAACAAAACGCAGATCAGTACAGCATGTATATGAGAAACAAAACGCAGATCAGTACAGCATGTATATGAGAAACAAAACGCAGATATACAGCATGTATATGAGAAACAAAACGCAGATATACAGCATGTATATGAGAAACAAAACGCAGATATACAGCATGTATATGAGAAACAAAACGCAGATCAGTACAGCATGTATATGAGAAACAAAACTCAGATATACAGCATGTATATGAGAAACAAAACGCAGATATACAGCATGCATATGAGAAACAAAACGCAGATATACAGCATGCATATGAGAAACAAAACGCAGATATACAGCATGTATATGAGAAACAAAACGCAGATATACAGCATGTATATGAGAAACAAAACGCAGATATACAGCATGTATATGAGAAACAAAACGCAGATCAGTACAGCATGTATATGAGAAACAAAACGCAGATATATACAGCATGTATATGAGAAACAAAACGCAGATATACAGCATGCATATGAGAAACAAAACGCAGATATACAGCATGTATATGAGAAACAAAACGCAGATATACAGCATGTATATGAGAAACAAAACGCAGATATACAGCATGTATATGAGAAACAAAACGCAGATCAGTACAGCATGTATATGAGAAACAAAACGCAGATATACAGCATGTATATGAGAAACAAAACGCAGATATACAGCATGTATATGAGAAACAAAACGCAGATCAGTACAGCATGTATATGAGAAACAAAACGCAGACATACAGCATGTATATGAGAAACAAAACGCAGATATACAGTATGTATATGAGAAACAAAACGCAGATCAGTACAGCATGTATATGAGAAACAAAACGCAGATATACAGCATGTATATGAGAAACAAAACGCAGATCAGTACAGCATGTACAGCATGTATATGAGAAACAAAACGCAGATATACAGCATGCATATGAGAAACAAAACGCAGATATACAGCATGTATATGAGAAACAAAACGCAGATCAGTACAGCATGTATATGAGAAACAAAACGCAGATATACAGCATGCATATGAGAAACAAAACGCAGATATACAGCATGTATATGAGAAACAAAACGCAGATCAGTACAGCATGTATATGAGAAACAAAACGCAGATATACAGCATGCATATGAGAAACAAAACGCAGATATACAGCATGTATATGAGAAACAAAACGCAGATCAGTACAGCATGTATATGAGAAACAAAACGCAGATATACAGCATGCATATGAGAAACAAAACGCAGATATACAGCATGTATATGAGAAACAAAACGCAGATCAGTACAGCATGTATATGAGAAACAAAACGCAGATATACAGCATGCATATGAGAAACAAAACGCAGATATACAGCATGTATATGAGAAACAAAACGCAGATCAGTACAGCATGTATATGAGAAACAAAACGCAGATATACAGCATGCATATGAGAAACAAAACGCAGATATACAGCATGTATATGAGAAACAAAACGCAGATCAGTACAGCATGTATATGAGAAACAAAACGCAGATATACAGCATGTATATGAGAAACAAAACGCAGATCAGTACAGCATGTATATGAGAAACAAAACGCAGATATACAGCATGCATATGAGAAACAAAACGCAGATCAGTACAGCATGTATATGAGAAACAAAACGCAGATATACAGCATGTATATGAGAAACAAAACGCAGATATACAGCATGTATATGAGAAACAAAACGCAGATATACAGCATGTATATGAGAAACAAAACACAGATATACAGCATGTATATGAGAAACAAAACGCAGATATACAGCATGTATATGAGAAACAAAACGCAGATATACAGCATGTATATGAGAAACAAAACGCAGAGATATATAGCATGTATATGAGAAACAAAACGCAGATATACGATGAGAAACAAAACTCAGATATACAGCATGCATATGAGAAACAAAACGCAGATATACAGCATGTATATGAGAAACAAATCGCAGATATACAGCATGTAAAACGCAGATATACAGCATGTATATGAGAAAACAAAACGCAGATATACACCATGTATATGAGAAACAAAACGCAGATATACAGCATGTATATGAGAAACAAAACGCAGATATACAGCATGTATATGAGAAACAAAACGCAGATATACAGCATGTATATAAGAAACAAAACGCAGATATACAGCATGCATATGAGAAACAAAACGCAGATATACAGCATGTAAAACGCAGATATACAGCATGTATATGAGAAACAAAACGCAGATATAGAGCATGTCAGTATGAGAAACAAAACGCAGATATACAGCATGTATATGAGAAACAAAACGCAGATATAGAGCATGCATATGAGAAACAAAACGCAGATATACAGCATGTAAAACGCAGATATACAGCATGTATATGAGAAACAAAACGCAGATATACAGCATGTATATGAGAAACAAAACGCAGATATACAGCATGTATATGAGAAACAAAACTCAGATATACAGCATGTATATGAGAAACAAAACGCAGATATTACAGCATGTATATGAGAAACAAAACGCAGATATACAGCATGTATATGAAACAAAACAAAACGCAGTATATATACAGCATGATATACATATGAGAAACAAAACGCAGATATACAGCATGTATATGAGAAACAAAACGCAGATATACAGCATGTATATGAGAAACAAAACGCAGATATACAGCATGTATATGAGAAACAAAACGCAGATATACAGCATGCATATGAGAAACAAAACGCAGATATACAGCATGTATATGAGAAACAAAACGCAGATATACAGCATGTATATGAGAAACAAAACGCAGATATACAGCATGTATATGAGAAACAAAACGCAGATATACAGCATGTATATGAGAAACAAAACGCAGATCAGTACAGCATGTATATGAGAAACAAAACGCAGATATACAGCATGTATATGAGAAACAAAACGCAGATATACAGCATGTATATGAGAAACAAAACGCAGATATACAGCATGTATATGAGAAACAAAACGCAGATATACAGCATGTATATGAGAAACAAAACGCAGATATACAGCATGTATATGAGAAACAAAACGCAGATCAGTACAGCATGTATATGAGAAACAAAACGCAGATATACAGCATGTATATGAGAAACAAAACGCAGATATACAGCATGTATATGAGAAACAAAACGCAGATCAGTACAGCATGTATATGAGAAACAAAACGCAGACATACAGCATGTATATGAGAAACAAAACGCAGATATACAGCATGTATATGAGAAACAAAACGCAGATCAGTACAGCATGTATATGAGAAACAAAACGCAGATATACAGCATGTATATGAGAAACAAAACGCAGATCAGTACAGCATGTATATGAGAAACAAAACGCAGATATACAGCATGCATATGAGAAACAAAACGCAGATATACAGCATGTATATGAGAAACAAAACGCAGATCAGTACAGCATGTATATGAGAAACAAAACGCAGATATACAGCATGCATATGAGAAACAAAACGCAGATATACAGCATGTATATGAGAAACAAAACGCAGATCAGTACAGCATGTATATGAGAAACAAAACGCAGATATACAGCATGCATATGAGAAACAAAACGCAGATATACAGCATGTATATGAGAAACAAAACGCAGATCAGTACAGCATGTATATGAGAAACAAAACGCAGATATACAGCATGCATATGAGAAACAAAACGCAGATATACAGCATGTATATGAGAAACAAAACGCAGATCAGTATATACAGCATGTATATGAGAAACAAAACGCAGATATACAGCATGCATATGAGAAACAAAACGCAGATATACAGCATGTATATGAGAAACAAAACGCAGATCAGTACAGCATGTATATGAGAAACAAAACGCAGATATACAGCATGCATATGAGAAACAAAACGCAGATATACAGCATGTATATGAGAAACAAAACGCAGATCAGTACAGCATGTATATGAGAAACAAAACGCAGATATACAGCATGTATATGAGAAACAAAACGCAGATCAGTACAGCATGTATATGAGAAACAAAACGCAGATATACAGCATGTATATGAGAAACAAAACGCAGATCAGTACAGCATGTATATGAGAAACAAAACGCAGATATACAGCATGTATATGAGAAACAAAACGCAGATATACAGCATGTATATGAGAAACAAAACGCAGATATACAGCATGTATATGAGAACAAAACGCAGATATACAGCATGTATATGAGAAACAAAACGCAGATATACAGCATGTATATGAGAAACAAAACGCAGATCAGTACAGCATGTATATGAGAAACAAAACGCAGATATACAGCATGTATATGAGAAACAAAACGCAGATATACAGCATGTATATGAGAAACAAAACGCAGATCAGTACAGCATGTATATGAGAAACAAAACGCAGACATACAGCATGTATATGAGAAACAAAACGCAGATATACAGTATGTATATGAGAAACAAAACGCAGATCATACAGCATGTATATGAGAAACAAAACGCAGATATACAGCATGTATATGAGAAACAAAACGCAGATCAGTACAGCATGTATATGAGAAACAAAACGCAGATATACAGCATGCATATGAGAAACAAAACGCAGATATACAGCATGTATATGAGAAACAAAACGCAGATCAGTACAGCATGTATATGAGAAACAAAACGCAGATATACAGCATGCATATGAGAAACAAAACGCAGATATACAGCATGTATATGAGAAACAAAACGCAGATCAGTACAGCATGTATATGAGAAACAAAACGCAGATATACAGCATGCATATGAGAAACAAAACGCAGATATACAGCATGTATATGAGAAACAAAACGCAGATCAGTACAGCATGTATATGAGAAACAAAACGCAGATATACAGCATGCATATGAGAAACAAAACGCAGATATACAGCATGTATATGAGAAACAAAACGCAGATCAGTACAGCATGTATATGAGAAACAAAACGCAGATATACAGCATGTATATGAGAAACAAAACGCAGATCAGTACAGCATGTATATGAGAAACAAAACGCAGATATACAGCATGCATATGAGAAACAAAACGCAGATCAGTACAGCATGTATATGAGAAACAAAACGCAGATATACAGCATGTATATGAGAAACAAAACGCAGATATACAGCATGTATATGACAAAAAACAAAACGCAGATATACAGCATGTATATGAGAAACAAAACGCAGATATACAGCATGTATATGAGAAACAAAACGCAGATATACAGCATGTATATGAGAAACAAAACGCAGATATACAGCATGTATATGAGAAACAAAACGCAGATATATAGCATGTATATGAGAAACAAAACGCAGATATACGATGAGAAACAAAACTCAGATATACAGCATGCATATGAGAAACAAAACGCAGATATACAGCATGTATATGAGAAACAAATCGCAGATATACAGCATGTAAAACGCAGATATACAGCATGTATATGAGAAACAAAACGCAGATATACAGCATGTATATGAGAAACAAAACGCAGATATACAGCATGTATATGAGAAACAAAACGCAGATATACAGCATGTATATGAGAAACAAAACGCAGATATACAGCATGTATATAAGAAACAAAACGCAGATATACAGCATGCATATGAGAAACAAAACGCAGATATACAGCATGTAAAACGCAGATATACAGCATGTATATGAGAAACAAAACGCAGATATAGAGCATGTCAGTATGAGAAACAAAACGCAGATATACAGCATGTATATGAGAAACAAAACGCAGATATAGAGCAGCATGCATATGAGAAACAAAACGCAGATATACAGCATGTAAAACGCAGATATACAGCATGTATATGAGAAACAAAACGCAGATATACAGCATGTATATGAGAAACAAAACGCAGATATACAGCATGTATATGAGAAACAAAACTCAGATATACAGCATGTATATGAGAAACAAAACGCAGATATACAGCATGTATATGAGAAACAAAACGCAGATATACAGCATGTATATGAGAAACAAAACGCAGATCAGTACAGCATGTATATGAGAAACAAAACTCAGATATACAGCATGTATATGAGAAACAAAAACGCAGATATACAGCATGCATATGAGAAACAAAACGCAGATATACAGCATGTATATGAGAAACAAAACGCAGATATACAGCATGTATATGAGAAACAAAACGCAGATATACAGCATGTATATGAGAAACAAAACGCAGATCAGTACAGCATGTATATGAGAAACAAAACGCAGATATACAGCATGTATATGAGAAACAAAACGCAGATATACAGCATGTATATGAGAAACAAAACGCAGATCAGTACAGCATGTATATGAGAAACAAAACGCAGACATACAGCATGTATATGAGAAACAAAACGCAGATATACAGCATGTATATGAGAAACAAAACGCAGATCATACAGCATGTATATGAGAAACAAAACGCAGATATACAGCATGTATATGAGAAACAAAACGCAGATCAGTACAGCATGTATATGAGAAACAAAACGCAGATATACAGCATGCATATGAGAAACAAAACGCAGATATACAGCATGTATATGAGAAACAAAACGCAGATCAGTACAGCATGTATATGAGAAACAAAACGCAGATATACAGCATGCATATGAGAAACAAAACGCAGATATACAGCATGTATATGAGAAACAAAACGCAGATCAGTACAGCATGTATATGAGAAACAAAACGCAGATATACAGCATGCATATGAGAAACAAAAACGCAGATATACAGCATGTATATGAGAAACAAAACGCAGATCAGTACAGCATGTATATGAGAAACAAAACGCAGATATACAGCATGCATATGAGAAACAAAACGCAGATATACAGCATGTATATGAGAAACAAAACGCAGATCAGTACAGCATGTATATGAGAAACAAAACGCAGATATACAGCATGCATATGAGAAACAAAACGCAGATATACAGCATGTATATGAGAAACAAAACGCAGATCAGTACAGCATGTATATGAGAAACAAAACGCAGATATACAGCATGCATATGAAAACAAAACGCAGATATACAGCATGTATATGAGAAACAAAACGCAGATCAGTACAGCATGTATATGAGAAACAAAACGCAGATATACAGCATGTATATGAGAAACAAAACGCAGATCATACAGCATGTATATGAGAAACAAAACGCAGATATACAGCATGTATATGAGAAACAAAAGCAGATATACAGCATGTATATGAGAAACAAAACGCAGATATACAGCATGTATATGAGAAACAAAACGCAGATATACAGCATGTATATGAGAAACAAAACGCAGATATACAGCATGTATATGAGAAACAAAACGCAGATATACAGCATGTATATGAGAAACAAAACGCAGATATACAGCATGTATATGAGAAACAAAACGCAGATATACAGCATGTATATGAGAAACAAAACGCAGATATACAGCATGTATATGAGAAACAAAACGCAGATATATAGCATGTATATGAGAAACAAAACGCAGATATACAGCATATACAGCATGCATATGAGAAACAAAACGCAGATATACAGCATGTATATGAGAAACAAATCGCAGATATACAGCATGAAAAAACGCAGATATACAGCATGTATATGAGAAACAAAACGCAGATATACAGCATGTATATGAGAAACAAAACGCAGATATACAGCATGTATATGAGAAACAAAACGCAGATATACAGCATGTATATGAGAAACAAAACGCAGAACAGCATGTATATAAGAAACAAAACGCAGATATACAGCATGTATATGAGAAACAAAACGCAGATATACAGCATGTAAAACGCAGATATACAGCATGTATATGAGAAACAAAACGCAGATATAGAGCATGTCAGTATGAGAAACAAAACGCAGATATACAGCATGTATATGAGAAACAAAACGCAGATATACAGCATGCATATGAGAAACAAAACGCAGATATACAGCATGTAAAACGCAGATATACAGCATGTATATGAGAAACAAAACGCAGATATACAGCATGTATATGAGAAACAAAACGCAGATATACAGCATGTATATGAGAAAAAAAACGCAGATATACAGCATGTATATAAGAAACAAAACGCAGATATACAGCATGTATATGAGAAACAAAACGCAGATATACAGCATGTATATGAGAAACAAAACGCAGATATACAGCATGTAAAACGCAGATATACAGCATGTATATGAGAAACAAAACGCAGATCAGTACAGCATGCATATAAGAAACAAAACGCAGATATACAGCATGTATATGAGAAAAAAAACGCAGATATACAGCATGTATATGAGAAACAAAACGCAGATATACAGCATGTATATGAGAAACAAAACGCAGGTATACAGCATGTATATGAGAAACAAAACGCAGATCAGTACAGCATGCATATAAGAAACAAAACGCAGATATACAGCATGTATATGAGAAACAAAACGCAGATATACAGCATGTATATGAGAAAAACAAAACGCAGGTATACAGCATGTATATGAGAAACAAAAACCCAGACATACAGCATGCATATGAGAAACAAAACGCAGATCAGTACAGCATGCATATGAGAAACAAAACGCAGATATACAGCATGTATATGAGAAACAAAACGCAGATATACAGCATGTATATGAGAAACAAAACGCAGATCAGTACAGCATGTATATGAGAAACAAAACGCAGATATACAGCATGTATATGAGAAACAAAACGCAGATATACAGCATGTATATGAGAAACAAAACGCAGATATACAGCATGCATATGAGAAACAAAACGCAGATATACAGCATGTATATGAGAAACAAAACGCAGATATACAGCATGCATATGAGAAACAAAACGCAGATATACAGCATGTATATGAGAAACAAAACGCAGATAGTACAGCATGTATATGAGAAACAAAACGCAGATATACAGCATGCATATGAGAAACAAAACGCAGATATACAGCATGTATATGAGAAACAAAACGCAGATCAGTACAGCATGTATATGAGAAACAAAACGCAGATATACAGCATGCATATGAGAAACAAAACGCAGATATACAGCATGTATATGAGAAACAAAACGCAGATCAGTACAGCATGTATATGAGAAACAAAACGCAGATATACAGCATGCATATGAGAAACAAAACGCAGATATACAGCATGTATATGAGAAACAAAACGCAGATCAGTACAGCATGTATATGAGAAACAAAACGCAGATATACAGCATGCATATGAGAAACAAAACGCAGATATACAGCATGTATATGAGAAACAAAACGCAGATCAGTACAGCATGTATATGAGAAACAAAACGCAGATATACAGCATGCATATGAGAAACAAAACGCAGATATACAGCATGTATATGAGAAACAAAACGCAGATCAGTACAGCATGTATATGAGAAACAAAACGCAGATATACAGCATGCATATGAGAAACAAAACGCAGATATACAGCATGTATATGAGAAACAAAACGCAGATCATACAGCATGTATATGAGAAACAAAACGCAGATATACAGCATGTATATGAGAAACAAAACGCAGATCAGTACAGCATGTATATGAGAAACAAAACGCAGATATACAGCATGTATATGAGAAACAAAACGCAGATCATACAGCATGTATATGAGAAACAAAACGCAGATATACAGCATGTATATGAGAAACAAAACGCAGATATACAGCATGTATATGAGAAACAAAACGCAGATATACAGCATGTATATGAGAAACAAAACGCAGATATACAGCATGTATATGAGAAACAAAACGCAGATATACAGCATGTATATGAGAAACAAAACGCAGATATACAGCATGTATATGAGAAACAAAAAAACGCAGATATACAGCATGTATATGAGAAACAAAACGCAGATATACACGATGAGAAACAAAACTCAGATATACAGCATGCATATGAGAAACAAAACGCAGATATACAGCATGTATATGAGAAACAAATCGCAGATATACAGCATGTAAAACGCAGATATACAGCATGTATATGAGAAACAAAACGCAGATATACAGCATGTATATGAGAAACAAAACGCAGATATACAGCATGTATATGAGAAACAAAACGCAGATATACAGCATGTATATGAGAAACAAAACGCAGATATACAGCATGTATATGAGAAACAAAACGCAGATATACAGCATGCATATGAGAAACAAAACGCAGATATACAGCAGAAAAAACGCAGATATACAGCATGTATATGAGAAACAAAACGCAGATATAGAGCATGTATATGAGAAACAAAACGCAGATATACAGCATGTATATGAGAAACAAAACGCAGATATAGAGCATGCATATGAGAAACAAAACGCAGATATACAGCATGTAAAACGCAGATATACAGCATGTATATGAGAAACAAAACGCAGATATACAGCATGTATATGAGAAACAAAACGCAGATATACAGCATGTATATGAGAAACAAAACGCAGATATACAGCATGTATATGAGAAACAAAACGCAGATATACAGCATGTATATGAGAAACAAAACGCAGATATACAGCATGTATATGAGAAACAAAACGCAGATATACAGCATGTATATGAGAAACAAAACGCAGATATACAGCATGTATATATGAGAAACAAAACGCAGATATACAGCATGCATATGAGAAACAAAACGCAGATATACAGCATGTATATGAGAAACAAAACGCAGATATACAGCATGTATATGAGAAACAAAACGCAGATATACAGCATGTATATGAGAAACAAAACGCAGATCATACAGCATGTATATGAGAAACAAAACGCAGATATACAGCATGTATATGAGAAACAAAACGCAGATATACAGCATGTATATGAGAAACAAAACGCAGATCAGTACAGCATGTATATGAGAAACAAAACGCAGATATACAGCATGTATATGAGAAACAAAACGCAGATATACAGCATGTATATGAGAAACAAAACGCAGATCATACAGCATGTATATGAGAAACAAAACGCAGATATACAGCATGTATATGAGAAACAAAACGCAGATCATACAGCATGTATATGAGAAACAAAACGCAGATATACAGCATGTATATGAGAAACAAAACGCAGATATACAGCATGTATATGAGAAACAAAACGCAGATATACAGCATGTATATGAGAAACAAAACGCAGATATACAGCATGCATATGAGAAACAAAACGCAGATATACAGCATGTATATGAGAAACAAAACGCAGATATACAGCATGTATATGAGAAACAAAAACGCAGATATACAGCATGCATATGAGAAACAAAACGCAGATATACAGCATGTATATGAGAAACAAAACGCAGATCAGTACAGCATGTATATGAGAAAACAAAAACGCAGATATACAGCATGCATATGAGAAACAAAACGCAGATATACAGCATGTATATGAGAAACAAAACGCAGATCATACAGCATGTATATGAGAAACAAAACGCAGATATACAGCATGTATATGAGAAACAAAACGCAGATATACAGCATGTATATGAGAAACAAAACGCAGATATACAGCATGTATATGAGAAACAAAACGCAGATATACAGCATGCATATGAGAAACAAAACGCAGATATACAGCATGTATATGAGAAACAAAACGCAGATCAGTACAGCATGTATATGAGAAACAAAACGCAGATATACAGCATGTATATGAGAAACAAAACGCAGATCATACAGCATGTATATGAGAAACAAAACGCAGATATACAGCATGCATATGAGAAACAAAACGCAGATCAGTACAGCATGTATATGAGAAACAAAACGCAGATATACAGCATGTATATGAGAAACAAAACGCAGATATACAGCATGTATATGAGAAACAAAACGCAGATATACAGCATGTATATGAGAAAAACAAAACGCAGATATACAGCATGTATATGAGAAACAAAACGCAGATATACAGCATGTATATGAGAAACAAAACGCAGATATACAGCATGTATATGAGAAAACAAAACGCAGATATACAGCATGTATATGAGAAACAAAACGCAGATATATAGCATGTATATGAGAAACAAAACGCAGATATACGATGAGAAACAAAACTCAGATATACAGCATGCATATGAGAAACAAAACGCAGATATACAGCATGTATATGAGAAACAAATCGCAGATATACAGCATGTAAAACGCAGATATACAGCATGTATATGAGAAACAAAACGCAGATATACACCATGTATATGAGAAACAAAACGCAGATATACAGCATGTATATGAGAAACAAAACGCAGATATACAGCATGTATATGAGAAACAAAACGCAGATATACAGCATGTATATAAGAAACAAAACGCAGATATACAGCATGCATATGAGAAACAAAACGCAGATATACAGCATGTAAAACGCAGATATACAGCATGTATATGAGAAACAAAACGCAGATATAGAGCATGTCAGTATGAGAAACAAAACGCAGATATACAGCATGTATATGAGAAACAAAACGCAGATATAGAGCATGCATATGAGAAACAAAACGCAGATATACAGCATGTAAAACGCAGATATACAGCATGTATATGAGAAACAAAACGCAGATATACAGCATGTATATGAGAAACAAAACGCAGATATACAGCATGTATATGAGAAACAAAACGCAGATATACAGCATGTATATAAGAAACAAAACGCAGATATACAGCATGTATATGAGAAACAAAACGCAGATATACAGCAAGTATATGAGAAACAAAACGCAGATATACAGCATGTAAAACGCAGATATACAGCATGTCAGTATGAGAAACAAAACGCAGATCAGTACAGCATGCATATAAGAAACAAAACGCAGATATACAGCATGCATATGAGAAAAAAAACGCAGATATACAGCATGTATATGAGAAACAAAACGCAGATATACAGCATGTATATGAGAAACAAAACGCAGGTATACAGCATGTATATGAGAAACAAAACGCAGATCAGTACAGCATGCATATAAGAAACAAAACGCAGATATACAGCATGTATATGAGAAACAAAACGCAGATATACAGCATGTATATGAGAAACAAAACGCAGGTATACAGCATGTATATGAGAAACAAAACCCAGACATACAGCATGCATATGAGAAACAAAACGCAGATCAGTACAGCATGCATATGAGAAACAAAACGCAGATATACAGCATGTATATGAGAAACAAAACGCAGATATACAGCATGTATATGAGAAACAAAACGCAGATCAGTACAGCATGTATATGAGAAACAAAACGCAGATATACAGCATGTATATGAGAAACAAAACGCAGATATACAGCATGTATATGAGAAACAAAACGCAGACATACAGCATGCATATGAGAAACAAAACGCAGATCAGTACAGCATGCATATGAGAAACAAAACGCAGATATACAGCATGTAAAACGCAGATCGATATACAGCATGTATATGAGAAACAAAACGCAGATATACAGCATGTATATGAGAAACAAAACGCAGATACAGCCGATTGCAAAAATTCTGTAAATCAAGTATATCAGTATATCCATATATCGGGTGCATTATGGGTGATACTATTTTAGAGTTTTTCCACAAAATATGCAGCAGAGACCGTACAAACAACAAACTAGAGACTAAATTACATAACATTCTAGAGTTTCACCAATGTTGCTTGCGTGAAACATCATTTAGGGGACTTTTTCAATTATCCATAATGCACCCGATATATGGATATAATGATATATTTGATTTACAGAATATTTGCAAAGGGCTGTATACAGCATGTATATGAGAACTTCTGAATATAACTGTCACAAAATCTTAAATCAGTGGCATAAAAGATAGCGGTCACGCGCGCAAAGCAGTATGGGTTGGCAGGCAGTGACGTTGGAACATTGAAAGCGGAGTAAACACTACATTCCTACATCACGGCTCAGCACCGTCACGACACGTCAATGAAGTTTTTCACAGTCATACGAAATTGAAATTGATTCCAGTATAACTACATTAGCACCTACTATTGATTGGCGCCCTATATATTATCTTGATACTGTAAAAAGATATATTCTTGAGGTCCAAGGTTTTTCGGTTCACTTAAAGGAAGTGCGGACTATGGTCCCCGGTTGGCACGGTTCACATGTAGTTCAGTCACTGCGCCTGTAGTTGGTCATTTAATTTTCTTGATATACTGTTAAAAAGCTATATTCCTTTGGTCCATACTGAGTTTTCCGGTTTATAACTACTTAAGGAAGTGCGGTCTGTGGCCTCCCCGGAACGGTTCGTGTGCAATTCAGTTCCTGCGTGTAGTTACACATTACCAATGTATATTTACATTCCACAGTTTGTATGTCAACAAACTAATTAAAAGATAGTTAATAATCGTAGAAGAATGTTGACTTTACGGACAGACATACCCCCTCCACTATCATGCGGCATAGGGTAAAACATGGACTGGACTCTTGGACCATTGGACCCGTTTTTGGACCCGTTTTTGGACCCGTTTTTGGACCCGTTTTTGGACCCGTTTTTGGATCCTTTATTTCTATCTTTATTTTATTTCTTGTAATTTACAGTATCTGTCAACTACAGTTACGTCTATGTTCAGCTCAGTTCAGAGCTAGAAGTACACATTGATAACATCAAGCTGTCAGCAAAACATGATAATCTTCTATTATTTTTTCATATCGTATCTGAATTCAAGGTGGTCCGTTTTGATACACATCCAAATGATAACGGAGAGCTGTCGGGTTTTCTTTTTTTGTCACGTACAATGTGTCTTTATATGCGATTGTCAGTTCGTCACATTTCATTCTTTTCATAAACTTTGGCGTATAACTGTAACTGTTATAAAGTGTTGAAGAAAGTGCGATATGAGTTCTATGAAGAGGACATACGCCGCAGACGTCGTTAGTAGTGGATGTAAGTATCATTTGATTATCTGGGCTATTTCAGGATATAATATAACAATAGAGTTGATGTCGCGGGCGTAAATATGTTTTTGGCCCGAGTCAGGCTCATTTTGGCCCGAGCCACCGGGCGAGTTAGAAATAACGGCGCGAACAGTTCAATGGTTTGCCGTTCTGATTGGCTGGCTGGGTTATTTTCTTATTTTTGATTGGCTTCACCATTTTAGACCGCAAAATACACCACAATGCCCGATGAAATGATTATAATAGTGAATTAATTATTTTTCTGTCTTGACCTCTAAGCTTCGGCGTCGGACTCAAGCTCTGAAGATGAGCATTTAAAAAAAGAATTAGATATTTCATAGTTAAAAATAGCAAATGTTGAAGTTTTTCCAAACAGTCAGGTATATGCATGACATTAATTATCTCCGATCAAAAATGATATTAAATAAATGATTGTTATATTAAATACTAGTGCGTATATAATATATATAATATAATAACTATTCCTTGAATTCAGTTGCGACATGAAAAAATAGGAAAAGATCAATCATGTTTTGCTGACAGCTTGATGTTATCAATGTGTACTTCTAGCTCTGAACTGAGCTGAACATACAAAACGAGCATAGACATGACCCGTAGTTGACAGACGCTGTTAATTACAAGAAAAATAAAATAAAATAAAGAGAGAAAAAAAAAGGAGTCCAAAAACGGGTCCAAAAACGGGTCCAGGGTCCTGTTTTACCCTATGCCCGATCATGCTCACTTTGATAAATCAGCCGTCTGTTCGAGATATTTTCAATTTTCCCTTCCCTTTTCTACTCGTGAAATCCCTACCCTTTGATATACCTCCAGCCTGAAAAGGGTAATCATTTCGGGAGGAGCCTCCCCGTGACGTTGGCAGTGACTAGGACATGTACATGCAGCGACGGCAACCGGAAGTGTAAATAACTCATGTTCACTTTGGGCATACCTTCATAGTTGGTATTCCCTGTGGATGAAGTAATCTCACAGACAAAGACTTGGACTATTTCTCTAACGGTATAAATCCCCGAACAGACTGTTATCTGCACTTTCGGTTGACGTCACCAGTTGGTTGATGTTGAAACATTGTCCACTGAACGTGTTGTAAATTCAAATGTTTTACAAACTACATCTATATCAAAATCTGTCTATCAAATATACCAGATCTAGAATGAGAGGAAACGGATCCTTTGCTAGCGAACGTTTGCTGCATTAATAATATTCTTTAAAATACAGTGACATAATGGACTCGCCCTTCCCTTGTGAGGAACAAACTTGCACCTTACGGACCGGATGTGGGGGCATGCGCTGCGTAGTTTGGGACAACTTGTAACGCCATAAATTGAGCACTGAGACAACTCGGTTTGTGAAATACAGATTACGAGAGGCTTCATCAGAAACGTTTTTGGAACGACCAAGATGTCTTTAGTGAGATTATTCGTTGTTTGCTGCTTCCTCTTCTTCATCAACACAGGTACGTTTTCGGTCGTTTCACTACTGACTCGATCGATACTGAGAATTCTCCGCATATACTTTAGGGCATGATATATAGTTTAGTACTCTACCCCGGCGGATTGAAGCTGCTTTTTATATTCTCCTTCTCGCTCACTCGCGGCTACACTGATTGACTACATCACTATAAGCTAACCCGCCCCTAAACCGGTCTAAGGTCTACTTGTTGTAGAAAAGCCAGTCAATATACGAGGTGTCTGACGATGCGCAACTATTCTACGTAGTGCTGCTGTATTGCACACCCTGCTTTCACAAAGTCTTCCCTATAGTTGTTGATCTTTTCCCTGGGTTTTTGTGCACGACAAACTCGCTACAATCCTAAATACAAACCGCTTTGTAATTGTAACGATAAGTGACTACGTTGTGTCCATCAACGACGAAGGAAAATATGATATTCGTGTCGTGACCTTCCCGGTCAATACTTCTTGTTCGTCAACTCAAGACTCCCTATTAACCTCTACTTCATTATTGACAAATCTTTATGTCGATCAGATTAGGCACTCAGAATGCATGACAGCTCAGTAATACAAATGGATTCGTTGATCATTTTATTGTACAGATTTGGTTTGAATACCATAACAGCTGAGTCAAAATCAGCGAGAAAAGCGACTTTACTTTGCGTTTGTTGTTCGTCAACTCAAGACTCCCTATTAACCTCTACTGAGTTCATTATTGACAAATCTTTATGTCGATCAGATTAGGCACTCAGAATGCATGACAGCTCAGTAATACAAATGGATTCGTTGATCATTTTATTGTACAGATTTGGTTTGAATACCATAACAGCTGAGTCTTTCCACTTAACTCTAATCTAGCTTCTCTCGTATTGAAAGTACAGCAAAGGACTCAATAAAACCGGAAAAAAATAAAAATAAAACTGACGTACTTGCTGAAAGCATTTTTTAAATACAAGCTACAATAATTGAATTTCCAGTGTATAACACAAGCGAGGTCACATGAATATGTCGTCACATGCACGAACTTTCACCGAGGGCAAGCCACACCGGAGTTTTAAACTGATATTATAATAATTTATTCCCAGTCGATTATCAAAAACTACAGACTTTATCTGATAAAGATAGCGATGGCAAAGGCGTCTGTGTAGTTAAAATCAACCAGTATTACACAATATTCTGCTGAAGTCACTCAGTGACGTCAATGCCGGTTTCACTTTACGCTAGGCGTGTAATGGCTTGTGAAAGTGGTTTCGCTCACACGTAGAATTAATTCAGTGCACACAAACTGACGGAAGCGGAAGGGTAAATGAAGATGTTCCAAGTGAACAGGATTTTTGGTACATTCATGGTTGCAAGCAGAAGCCCATAACTAGGCGTGTCACAGCCATGTTGGTTGAACAAATAAGAGAAGCTAATGAGGAATGCTTTGTTTAATATCGGGAACCAACATGGCCGCCATGACGTCACGTGAAAACCAGCAATTGCAAGTCAAGAGGCTCCGGAGACGAAATTACCCGCAACGCACAAATTCCTAATTTCTGACTACATCTAACTACTATTTATAAAATCAATCGATCGATCATTCTTTCTTACTAATTGGAGTTATGTTTAATCTCTACAGCTCAATCGACAAAGTGTTATCAATGTGGCAATAAGAACAGCTTAGCAGACTGTGAGAAGAACCAAACCCTTGTAGAATGCCAGCCAGGCATACCATGTGGGATCTTACATGTCATCTTTGCTTTTCCAAGTATACAAATGTACATGAAGAACTGTTTGCCATCACCAAACTGCACCAACTACTTCAACGAGACCGGGGCAGTCAAAGTTCAATCCTGCAATTTGACACGGTGTTCCACTGACTACTGCAATGGTGTCCCTCCAACGACAGCAGTCCCAGTGACCAGCGGTACAACCCAAGCGACGGACCCAGGAACTCACGGTCAAATGAGCACTGAAGGGTCGCCAAGTAGCGCCGCTACTATGTTGCATTGCATTGTGGGAACATACTTTATTACACTGCTGTGTACTTGGATTGTTGCACTCAGTTGAGATTTGGAAAATCATTGTCTGCGCCGGATCATTTACTAAAACAATCAGTTCATTCTTCTACTGTATTATTTGACTTCCCATCATACCTTGCTGTCGATTTCACGTATAATTAACAAAATAACAGAGATTAAGGTGCAGTAATACGGGCAACAAAATCGTGCATCATGGCGCGCAACATTGTTGCGTTGCAAGTTGCAGAGAAATGTTTCTCGTATTACCACCGTTCGCGCAACTTGTCGCGCAACACATTTTCGTGTTGCAGGTTGCAAAACTTTGTTTCGCAAAGTAGAAGCTCTTTCTGCTTTGCTCAACAAAGTTTTGCAACCTGCAACACCGAACATTTAATTTATTGCGCGACAAGTTGCGCGAAAGATGGTAATACGAGAAACAATACTCTGCAACTTGCGACGATCTGAACAATATTGCGCGACAAGTTGCACGATTTTGTTGCTCGTATTACCGCACAGCGAACGCCAGATTGATTTTTGAGTTTAGCTTTAAAAACGTCAAATAAACGGGAAAAACCTCCAAATGAATACTTATGTTTTTAAGAACGAGAAAATGACCTCGTTTATGTCTAAACACGAAATGATGGAGCAAACGCGTAAAACCATGGTCACGTGTACAGTTTTGACGTTTGGCGTTCACGGTAAACGCGATGCTTACCGCCGATTCCGATGAAACGCGACCACCTAGACTTTCATTTGATGGTTTGTACTTTGCATTAGGTGGACGTCATCACACGTGAATCATCGAAGTATGAATAGTTTTCTCTCAATAATTGAATCCTAAAACTTTAGGTGGCCGCGTTTCATCAGAATTGGCGGTAATCTCTCTAAAAATAACTTTATTAACGTGTGATAATGATCTACAATCGTTGCCAAAATGGTTGGCACGACTTGCCGTTTTCTTGTATGTTCGATTCAGAAGTGTGCTGGACTACTGGCACACAACCGCCCCTCCCCTCTCCCCCCTCCCCCCTGGGAGTAATGTTGGGTGGAAATGTTTTCTTTTGAGGTCTGACGTCATAATCTGTCAGATTACTGCAACATTGCTTCAGGGTGAGGGGGAGGGAGGGGGAGTGCCCCTAAAGCGGTTAGGAATGAAAATCAATGTTTTTTTTACACAAAAATAGTCAAGCGTGCAAAGACATTTTGGCAACGATTGTAGCTTACATGTGTAAACTAATGAGGGACACCTATCTACATGCATTCTATAAATGCCCTCCCGTCAACTCCTCTATCAATATATTTAATTAATTATCTATACAACTTTGAATCTAAGAAATATTTGATAACAATTGTTTTCAGTTCTCTGTAGCAATTATCAATACGTACTATATTTATTTGCGATGATATGAGATAAAATACATTTTAATAGTAGTTCCCTTTATTTAAACCCTGGAAATCGATATCCAAGTCAGTCTGATTAAAAAAACTAAAAAAACAGTACTACTTCTGTAAAAAAAAGCCTAAAATAATTGATTGTGTAAGTCTGATCGAATACAGCTAATTCAGAAAACGCGAAGCTAGTGGAACATTTTGTATCATAATTTTCGGTAAAACTCTAAGCCTTTCCCGCTTTGACAGGTTAAATTGCAGATGGTTTCTAGTTGTCTGTACTCTTATTGACACACACTTGACGCCATAAAATGTTCAAAACTTTGCAGTACTGATCACTCACTCCGTAAGCGATTCCACTTGAGCCATTTGAACATTTTATGACGTCAAGTGTGCCAATGTGAGTGGCATGATGATGGCGTCAGTAGCGCGCGCACTTCAACAACATTATCCACAGGCAGCCCAACCATTGCTTCCGAGTCTTGCACAACATGTCGTCAATGTTTGACCGAATGTTATACATGACTGCTGCTTCAACAGGCACATGTTTCAGATCATTGTTCATATTTTTACTGCAATAGATTACAGCTCGTCGAGCATGCGCACTAAGAGCGTCTTGTAGAATCAATGGTTGGTCTGCCTGTGGTACATTCTCGTTCCCAGAGCTCCTCGGTTCGGTCCTCTCCCGAGAAGGCTCTGGTCGCAGCCATTTGAGGCTCGATGCTGATTGGACGAAATATAACGCATGCGCATTTGAAAACATATATCAAGAACAATCAAGAACAATGAGTCCACAGGTAACCCAGGTAACCGCAAAGCAAACGCCTGCGGATGGACACGGCAGATTTTAGCCGACTTGTCGACCTTCAAAAAATTATTTTCCCGGATAGAGTGAACAAAAAAATGTGACTAAAAGCTCATTTAAAAGAGAATTTATTTGAGAATGTGTGATTATTTAAGCTATTTGAGTGTTTGGATGCTTTTGGAGCTAGCGACAGTTGTCGTAAACATTTGGTGGCCGGAGTTGCAAACCTTTCCTAATTATACGGCATGTTCGAAACGAGTGAAATTTTCGAATCGCTCAAAACCACTCAAAAATACAATTTCTTGCTCAGATTTCTACACCAAAGTGTTCTTTAATTATCAGACTACTGTTGTGAAGACATTTTTGAGAATCTCATACCCTTTGAAGGCTTTCTAAGAGCTCATTCCTGAGACCATTCGGAAATCCAACGGTCAAACGAATATTCAACGACGTCACGGCCCACTGATTCTACGTTTGGGCTACCTTTGGGCTCATTGTTCTTATTGATATATGTTTTCAAATACGCATGCGTTATATTTCGTCCAATCAGCATCGAGCCTCAAATGGCTGCGACCAGAGCCTTCTCGGGAGAGGACCGAAACCGAGGAGCTCTGGGAACGAGAATGCCTGTGGTATTACTTGTAATATCTTTCTTCACCTCACCCAAAATCGAGTAATTGCCTTTTTGAGCCAACTGAGTCCTACTGTACTGTTGAATACAGCTAATTCAGAAAACGTTGTCGTTACGCTAAAGCCAAAATAAAAAAAGTGTACCCAAATTAAAGATCAAATATTTTATTTTAAGGTGAAAAAGCAAAATATGGTACCCCATTTAAGGATCTGGAGGTTCAAAAACCATACCCTATTTGGGGGCACATACCTATATAGCGTATATATGGGAGTAAGGCCCTGGATCTATCGCTCAATTGGAAAACCCACTCATTCAAATTTATACCAAATTGCACTCGAAACAATATCATTTTCTTCTACAAAATGTTTTGGAGTGACATCTTTGAAGAGTCTCTTTGGAAACTGATTAAAAGGGATTCCATTTGTTTATAGAACGAATTTTTACAAGATTTTTCACGTTAAATTGACGAAATGGTTGATCTTAATGAAACAATACGGAACATCTTTCTCAGTTGCGACTAAAATTGCAGCAAGACACCATGAATCCGCTTCAAATCTTGATCTTTCTGGCGTTGTTCATCAACTACAACTGGGTAAGTAATTAGATATCCCAACACAAACCACGAGTATATATTTACTACTGTATTATTTATGGTCATCTAATTTGTATCGAAACCTAGTTACAGTTGTGTATTAATTGAATGCAGTCGCGATATTCTTTCCACGAGAATGATACTGGAATTCACACGTAGCTTATACTGCTAAGTATTTCATTTTCGTTCACTCCCTCCCTTTTTTGGTATTCGTGTCAAAGTCGAGAGTGAATGATAAGATGCTCTGGATGCCAGTGTATCATGATATTTTAAAATTTCTGGTCCCTTTTAATTTTGGCGGAGTTCAATCTAGGCAGTGACACAGTCATGATAAAACTATTCCCATATTATATCTGCTTCTACAGGCTAGCCATTGTGGACACCCGGTCGAAGGCAATCAGATTGGAGGACAATGCCAAAAGCAACCAAACTGGAAGCAATGCACATGGAAAAACACCAACGATGACCGAGACAATGGACAAGTCCACGTAAGCTAATGTGATCTCTCAGAGAAAGGAGAGGGGAGAGTTCTCTGAAAGGGAAAAGGGGGAGAGGGGTAGAGGGGGAGAGGGGGAGAGGGGGAGAGGGGGAGAGGGGGAGAGGGGGAGAGGGGGAGAGGGGGAGAGGGGGAGAGGGGGAGAGGGGGAGAGGGGGAGAGGGGGAGAGGGGAGACGACTATACAGATCGCAACCAATGCATAAATCTGAATTCATTTTCAGGAATGTTTGTTTTACAAGAAAAGCGACAACAGTTACCTTCGCGTGGCTTACCAAGGCAACCTTCGTGTAGCTTGCACGTACTGCTGTAAACGGTGGTACTTTACGTTCAATGCCAAAGAATGCGCCATACCAGCCCCGATTGACGCGCTAATACTGCAGCATTTCCCATCGGGTACTCCCAATATCCATCGCCCTGGTACACAGGAAGGGTACTGTGGTGGGATTCGTAAGGGTATTGTCAGGGTGGGGTTCTCCGTGGGGAATTGTCACGGCTTCGGAAGTGCGAATGCCTACACGAGTTGGAACAGTGTAAGCAGGATCATAATTGAAGAGGTCGACCCGCCCCAGGCTTAGCCGGACCACGGCGAAGAAGGGGGAGGGATGAAAAATGACTGGGAAGGAGTAGGGGTAGAGCGACCTCAACTTTCACTGTTTCACCCTCTGCTCTAATCCTGTGAGAAGGCTTAGTTTGGAAATCAATGATTAAATAGATGTTAATCGTAAGTAGTTGACAAATAAAGGCAAAATCAGAGCATGATAAAAGTCTTGTTGTAATCTAAAAATGCTCATGCACATTGCACCAAACTGAACAGGATTCATAGGAAAGTTAATTATACAAGATGTATACTCCTGCTACGAGGTCGTCCAATTTTGTTTATCCCTCGTATGATTAGACCGAATTGGACTCCACTGTCCTATTACCATTGTTATAGGTATATGATAATAATCATGCACGAGAATTTGTATGACGACGGTCAACATTGGCATGCGTGTAATACTAGTATAGCTGAGGAAAAACGAACGATCTACAAACCTTGGAATGATATTGAAAAATCATTGGAAAGTCGATTACCAACTAATTTCAAAACCTTGAAAATTCATTGGATATTCAGTGGAAATCGATAAGTCACTTTTCATCCCTCTAATGTTTGAACTTGCTATGTGTCTGTCTTTCATAATTCGGGGGCAAAACACCACGGTAACAACTACACCATGCCTTGTTTCGAGATTCCTAAGCGATCTTGTAATGCCTTGGTCGTTAGCTTCAAGTCTTTTTCTATTAAATCTAAGTGTCTACGAGTTGCAGTAGCGCTATTGGTAGATCGTTTGACAGTCTTTGGTTTGGTACGCAGCTGCGAAGACACTGGTCTGGTACGACTTAGAGGCATGGGAGCTTTGTCTGGAAATAGTGAATGGAAAATGTAAGTTGGTGCGCAGGTATGCAGACACTGGTCTGGTACGACTTAGAGGCATGGGAGCTTTGTCTGGAAATGGTGAATGGAAAATGAAAGTGATGATGGTTTGGTGCGCAGGTGTGCAGACACTGGTCTGGTACGACTTAGAGGCATGGGAGCTTTGTCTGGAAATGGTGAATGGAAAATGAAAGTGATGATGGTTTGGTGCGCAGGTATGCAGACACTGGTCTGGTACGACTTAGAGGCATGGGAGCTTTGTCTGGAAATGGTGAATGGAAAATGTAAGTTGGTGCGCAGGTATGCAGACACTGGTCTGGTACGACTTAGAGGCATGGGAGCTTTGTCTGGAAATGTGTGAATGGAAAATGTAAGTTGGTGCGCAGGTATGCAGACACTGGACTGGTACGACTTAGAGGCATGGGAGCTTTGTCTGGAAATGGTGAATGGAAAATGTAAGTTGGTGCGCAGGTATGCAGACACTGGACTGGTACGACTTAGAGGCATGGGAGCTTTGTCTGG